>VZTY01009646.1:0-69059 GCA_013400935.1 Turnix velox
ATTCTATGATTCTATATTCTGCATTCTCCATGCCACAAGAGACCCTACAGTTTGTAGTAGGAGGTACAAATGCTGACAGACTGTCATCATCCTCCTTCCAGACTATAGATAGCAACTGGGCCAGTGCCATCACCTCTTTACTGGGACACTTTTCAGTCCTGCCACTGGTTCTCATGGAGCTTAGGTGATCCGGTTATTTTGAGATTATTTATGTCAAAGTTGAAAATTGTGTGAAGATTTGAAAATTGTTATGGGATGTCAGAGAAAATGCAGTTGCATGAGCCTTGTTTCATTGGTAAAACAACTGCACATTTTTATGATGAACACAGAATACTGATAGTATTTTAAAAACAACAGCACACATAATATTAAATAAAGGTAATTAGTGTTTTAAGGCAGTTTAAAAATTTATTATTTATTCCTTGCATTCCTTTAGAATCCCTTAATGGTGTTAGGAAGGAACCTTTTAAAGTTTCATCTTTGAAATTATCCAGCTTTATTCGTACTTTACTGGAAAACAGTAAATAAAAAAAAAAGATTCTGGAGGAGAAATGCTTTTAAAGGCTGAAGTGCTTTTGAGTTAGCAATAATGGACCCTGAGTTACTGAACCTGAAAATGAGTGGAGTGGAATGAATACATTGTAGGTTCCTCTGCCTGTGACACTGTGTCCTTCTCAGGTAGTTTTGTATCACTGGCTTAGTCTTAAGAATAGCATGACTTATCTCCACAGCCTTCTGATCTGTTCCTGGCACATTTAGATGCTGGGACAGCTCATTACAGTCAAGGCTGAGACAACAATACAATCAGGACTGTGTTTCAGAACAGGTTGCTCATACAGCTTGTTTACAGTTGTTGCTGCTTCTTTCCCCTTAGCCAAAATGACATTATGTGGAACAGCTTATTTTTCATAAGCAAGGTTTCCACTGCCAGCTGTAAATCATCATAAAAGAAGTTTACTTGCTTTTGCACTCAATAGTAACTCGCATCATTAATCCTAACTTCCAATTCATCACCCTTTTCTGTATTATTAAAAGCTAGGTGGGTACTTAAAGAGACAAAGTAGGTCCTTTAGAAGAAAGCCTTGAAAAACTCCATGCTGGCAGCATTACCTGTGTTGTGTCTGATAGTAGGAACTTGGTCACTGCACTTTGTAAACTGCTGTGACTGAATCATTTGCACTAAATTAATACAAATAGTGTATTTTTTCATCTCAGATGAAAAAAATGTCTCAGGTTCCCACATAGGTTAGGCTGGAATATCAATATATTGGAAAACAAGCCCCTTGGAATGTGAGTGGTGTGTTCTTTATGCTTGGTCAAGACCGGGTAGGCTTTGCTTTGTGCTTGGGGGTTTTTTTTTGAGAGGTTCTGCCTTGTCTGCAGCTCATCCCCAGGCTCATACCACCCCAAGCACAGGCTTTGGGCTTCAGTTTTTCTCTCTGTGAAATACACTTTCACATGTTTTCACCCACAAAATGTTACACATTAAAAAAAAGCATCTGCTATGTCCCTCTTAGAGCCCATGTCTGTAATACAGTAGAGATCAGGGTCTTTTCTGAACGAAGCATCCACACAGACAGGGCTGTCACCCCCAAATATCCCAAGGGACACAGTCCCTGATGTGTTCCCAAGCCCCTGCCTGGGCAGTGCTTGTTGGCAGAGCCTGACACTTGGATAGTTTGAATATTTACAAGCTTAAACTCAAGGGCAAGTTTGTATATTTATAAGTCAGTGCTTAAGCTCAAGGGCAAATCCATCCTTAAGGAGCTGTCAGGGTGTTTTTAAACAAACATTGTGCTTGCAATTATATATCTGTGTATGTGGAAAGTGATTTTTAAAAGAGCACAAAGTTACATTTTAATATACCTGATATCCATGTTTGGGTTTTTTTTAATTAAAAAATGACCCTGTTTTCTTCATCCAGATTGTAAAGAGTCAATGAAGTATTTATGAAAAACTAATTAATTGTTTAATTTAGCAACCTGATCTGGTGCAGGATGTCCCTGCTCACTGCAAGATGATGTTTGAAAGTCCCTTGCAATCTATCATTCTGTGTTGAACAGATCTCCATTAATCTCCCATTTTAAGACAACTTTAGATACTTTTTAACTACTGGGAATTTTTTCCCCTTTGTGCAGAGGATGTGTAAGAGCAGCCCTGCCTTTGCAGGCTGGATCTTAGCGACTTGCTAGCATGGCTGGGTGACGCAGGTGGCCAGGGAAGTTCCAGAGTGTCTGTGGGAGGGTGTTCCAGGGGGGGTCCCGCCCCTCTCTGTGAGGGGACAACGGGCCACCGTGGCAACCGCAGTGCCCGGGGTGGGCGAGCTCAGAGCAGCCAGGCCTGCGGCGCGGAGCAATGCCCAAGGGCAAGTGCGATCAACCCAGCCAGCTGCGCGGCGGCGCCTGGGTGAGCCCCCGTGTCCTTTTATCCTTAAACTCTGGGGAAAAAGCCCTGCTCAGGGTGACACTGTCCTTTAGCCAGAAATGAAGTTTTCCCTTCCTGATGTCGTGAGATAAAAGCCCAGCAGTGGATACTCAGAAGAGTTGTGCTGCAGCAAATGCTGGCAGGAGTTTTTTTCCCATTTTTTTCCAACAGTGCTGGAGATCTCTCACTTTATATTTACCCCGAGCTGATTCTTTACCTTCTTTAAAAATGGCAGCAGATTTAGCTTTTAGCTCTAGCTCTTATCCTCAGAAGTGCCACAGCCCCATCAGAGAACATGGGCTGGGATGTCTGGGCACATCTGGGATGTGACACTCATTCCTCAGTCTCAGCCCATGGGGGCAAGTGTTTGGCTGAGCTGTTCTCCAAAAGTTTATTGCTTTCAAATTTAAGAGTCAAAAGGAGAAAAAAAAATAAGATGTTATAGCATAAGTGTTTTTGCTAGATGCATTCTAACTGTATAAAAAAAGTTGGAAAGTTTCTGAGGAAATAATATTACTGTCTGATTTACTTACGTGTAATTCGTAAGGTCTTGGCAGGCATTGTGTGTATGGAAGGCTCTGGATTTTTCCAGAGGCCACTAGATGCTGCTGCAATCTCAATAATAAAAAATAAGTAGGTGAATAGAATTTCTGATCAGATTTTGTCGTTTGTTTTAGTTTTGTTTTTAAATTGGTCACCCATCTATAATTATTATTTCCTAGTTTGCTCACGTTGGAGTATGCCAGAGCCACCTTGAATCAACAACAAGCTCGGCCCTTAAGCAAGTGCTTCAGAACTCAGGAGCAGCTCGGGTTATTGAGGAGAGATTACCACAGGCATACAGAGCTCGGGAGAATGTGAGTTATTTATTGCGGCAATACAGTCGATTTACAGTCGATTTTGCAAGACATCCATTGCCAAGTTCTAAGTAAGAACAGCACTTAGGGTAGTTAGCAAAACACTCATAGCAGACTGGCAGACTTTATGCCTCAGGGAGTAAAATGATTGGTAGCTGTTCTAGGGGAGAAACATGTTTTTGCTGTTGCTGAGTTAGAGTTTTGGATATTCAAAAGTCCTGATTGCTGATTTCCAGCATCATTTTCCCCTTTTATTAGCTACTATAGTGCTCTGAGACACATTAATGTGCCAGAATATATTACAATCGATCTCAATCTAAGCCCTATGAGAACATTTGATGATCTGTTTTGAATTGAATGTCAGAAACTCTGTATATTCAGACAAAGGCTTGTTTCTTTGATCACTAAAAAGTTTGAAACTTCCCTCTTGAAACATCTTTAAGGCTTGCTTAAAATTTAGGAGTTTGGGGGCGATTTTGTGCACAAACAAAATAAAGTATCTTAAAATCATGAGTATTTAAAAAGTTACAATTGCATAAGCACATTTTTATATCCTCATTTTGTCATCATCCTGAGCTTTGCTCTACCTACCCAGAACATTTTCTATTTTAATTTTCTTTAACCACAGCAATTATATGAGTTCATTTATCAGATTTTAACTACTGAAGAGCAGAAGTGGGTTAGGAAGGAGTATTTAACAGAGAATCTTGGGGACAGTGAAAAAAAAAAAAGATTATACTCTGTCTACATGTTATGTTGATACTTCTTGTACCTTGCTGTGAAGTATCTGGCCTTAGGCATTGTTTGAAAAGGAGAAACTGGTGAAATGGACTTTTTGCAACTTGCTTTTCTGCTTGGTGGTGAGCATCATAGTTGGCAGATGAAAAATATGTTCCCTATTTTTAAAAGTAAAAATTGCTGGAACATTTACAGAATGAAAGCATTTCCATTTCCCATCATATAGCATAAAAATAATGCTTGTGGAAGAAGCAATTTAATAATCTGGAAGACTTTTTGATTTTTATATGTTTTCATAATAATTCAATGAAATATAATTAACAAACTTTAAAAAATTAAGTATGTTAAATTATTTTTTTAATAGTTCTTTGCAGCTGTTCTTTCTTCTCCTAAAACTCTAGTTTTACCTTGTATACTGGATGGACATTATGTTAAAGAATGGGATTATAAATTAGTTTTGCAGTTAATACCTCCTCTGCTTCCCCTGCAACAAGCAGTGTACATGACATTTGGTACATAAATCATAGATTAATTCAGTTTTGAGGTCCCTTTTGTAGTTCATTTTAATTAGCTTTAGGCTTACAAGTGAATCAAACAAGGCATTCCTGACATCTAGCTTGTATTTTGTTGCTTGCAGACAAAATGCAGCATTTTTTGTTTCAAAATTCACACTTTTACATTAATCATGTACACGTTCAGTATGTCAAGGGAATGCAAACACTGATGATTTTGTTAAAAAAATAATAAAAAATACATAGAGTCCACTTTGTGAAACCATGTGCAGCTGAATATTTAGCATATGAATATGACTTCTGTTTTAAGACATAGCCATAACTTCAGCATCTGTGAGACTATAGTGACTAAGACTAGTAGACTCCAAAGGTGTGTGAAAACTCACATCTTTTTTCCTATAATTTCTTTTTTTTTTTTTCAGAGATCAGGGTTCCCTTTTTCTTCTCATGACAACAGGCACTGTCTACACAATGTAGGAGAGTATCTGGATTCTGTAAGTACTCAGCAATGAGAAAAACCAAGCTATTTCATATCTCTCAGTCTACAAGAGATGAAATAAAGTATCTTTTCTTTCTGCAGCCAAAACTATAGTTGCTAAAAATTAGGGGGAAAGAAAAATATAAACAGCAAAGAAAAATACACTTATTAATATAGGAATAGGACTTCTCTGAGATTGGCAGAGGGATTCAGCAGCCTGAGAATGGCAGAATCCAAGGGGAACTACAAAGACATAGTTTGGTCCTGGTCTTTATCTATTAACATAGTTTTGTACCTAGTTACATGTGCTATTAGACTGCTAAAAGTGATTTGCCTTGTGATGAAGTTTTGTAGGTGTCTTGGCCACTCATAATTCAAACACATTTGGTTCAAACCCATCTTTGTTTAACAAAAATCTATGGGACACCCACAGTTTAACTCCAGAAAGTATTATTTTCCAATCCATGTCTGTTTATAATATACCTGTTTAAATCTATGTTGCAGAAGCCATGCCTTTGAATGGAAGTTATTGTTTTAGGCTTTTCTATATGTTTTTTCCACTTAGTTGGCATCTTCATAGGCAGCAAAATAGTGCAGTTACTGAGATGAGTAGAGGAAAAAGTGAGATGTTTTACTGCAAGCTGCTCTGGTTTTGGGCTCTCTTAGACCTAGATTTTTTAATATTCATTATCCACAGAGTAACCTCAATTTCTGTGCACTTTTTGCAATGCCTCGTAGTTTTAGAGATACTGTTCAAGCCTAATTTCAAATAAATTTCCAGCAAGCTGTAGGGTGTGCAAATCAGTCTGTTTCTCTGTGTTTGGGCATGCAAGGAATAGTCCTGAAGATTCAGATTTAATGGTCTCAGTGTCTTTAATGCAGTCCAAACATGAAAGTATGAACTTACTCCTTCAGATTTCTCTGAAAATTAATTTAGAAAAATATTTTTGAATAAATGGTGTGGTACAGAAATGTAAAGGGGTTTATTAGTACTAAGAGGTGGAAGTTCAGCAGATTTCCCATTAGATATGCAACCAGAAACGTTCATACAGGCAAGTCTGACAATATTATTTTTAACTTGCTAAAGATCAGCCCTGAGTTTTTGAAATCACTGTGGTAACAGCTTTGCAAACTCCCCAGTGGGGTAGTGACTGTTACAAGAGTCATCTGTGAAACTGTGATTTTAAGTCATATGTTTACATGAATTTTACTTCCCTTTTTTTTTTTTAAATTTTTCCTAAGGGTTTGGGCCGGAGAAAGGTGGAACCAGACAAACGGCAGCAAAACTCACACAACTTCTTCCTGTGGGCTCACCAGCCAGTTCCTAGCAGTGAGGATGGCTTAACCACTTACCAGACAGCATTTAAGGAAAAACAAAATATTGAGAGCCCATTTCACAGGAGATACCCAAAGCACCACTCAGAAAAATGGGGCACTGACAAGGCCGTTCCTGAGATTGAAAAATAATTGGAGCCAAACAAGTCATCCTGATTATAGAAACACCTTTGAAGCACTATCTTAGCATCATCATCAGAGCCCTTTCTCAAGATCTTCACTACTTGTGGTTCAATAGATGATGAAATAAATACATATGTAAAGTGAATGTGGTGGTACGGTTGAGAGTTCATTGAAATCAACAATCAGATGGTTCTCTAAAGACTATAGAGATTTTAATGAAGAAGAGCATTATGAGGAAAAGCACATTTGCACATATTTTTAGAAACAGAGAAGAGAGATAGTGATTGTACTTGGGTTATTTAATTGATGCTGGTTGACCCTCATCTTGAGACAAAAGCTCCTTCAGCTTCACAATCTGTGGCTGTACCTCAAGCAGCTGGTAGCAATCATGTTGACAGAATATAATGGAGCAGGATCCTTGAGGGTTCACCACAACAGGGAGCCAAAATCACGTGTTCAGGTAAGAGGGAAACTTTTCTGCAACGTTTCATGGGTATGAAGGCATTAGAGAAACTAGATCAAAAAAAAGCTGTGTGTTAGATTGCTGTGCAAAATAACTCTAATGCTTGGTTACAACCCAACAGTTGTATAAGTAAAAAAAAAAGGATTTTGAGAACAATGTTTGTCTGTGTGTACCCTCACAAACTTGAGTGTAGGCACATGTGCAACGTTTATGGCAGTAAGGGGAAAAAAGTTCAAGCTGAAAGTGGAAAGCTGCATGAAGACTTGAGTTTGAGGAGGACTGAATCTGAAAAGAACTCATGATTTTATAGTTAGATGTCCCTAAGGAGGTGAATTCAGAACAAATCCTTCAAGACCTCTGCTCAGAACATTCACTGCCTTTAGGCTATGGAAGGCATTAGATTCAGAGCTCCAAATCATGCACTTTCCTCTTCTGGATAATTTCCATTAGTATCAATAAAATAACAAACTGAACTGTGTGTCTTAAAATATACTAGAAATAAGCTTGTTGCTATGCAAAATAATGTTGACCGAAGAAATCGAAGCATGTTTATGAGATAATTTCCTTTGCTTACAAGATAAATGGAAAAATAAATCCTCAACCCCTAGAATTCCCTCCATTGTAAGAGATGTTTTGAAAAAGAGCTATGTTAAGAAATTATTTCTGTCTTGCAGGCAACAGATATATCTTTTTGCATCAGCATGGAGTGGCTGACCTTTTTGTGTGCCATCCAAATAGATGGTACTAGAATATTTCCCTGAATGTGTAGCTATTTAATTAGCACATACTGAAATAATCAACTTTTTAAATTAAGTTCCCTCTAGTGAAGTTCCGGGGGTGCTACACAATATGCAGAAATGCAAAACATTAACGGACAATGTAAAAACAGATGAAAAGCCAAGTAACATAGTGTTATTAAAAAGAATTATTTTTTTTCCTCAAAGTAAAGACAGGCTGCCTGACAACTCCAGAGTCAGAATTTCCACAGCTTTAGCCAACAATTTCATCTCCAAACCGATTCCAAACTGAAGTGTGTGCCAATCACGTGGTAAATGGAGTACCCCATGCTGTTTGGCATACTCAAGAGGGCAATCTTGGACCTCCATCAGAAGGAAGAAACACATTCTTGCTACATTAGTAATGTTTATCTGTGGTTTAGCATTACAACTGGATATGGTGAAATAAATTGCTGTAGTTTGTTATGCTTTAAAACACTAATAGAAGGATTCCAGATTGCTTCTTCTCCCTCCCTTTTTTTCCCCCTCCCTCAGATTTTTACTCAAGCATAGAATTATTTATATTCTCAGAGATGTTGTGATAAAGATTCCAAAGAAACCTTAATACAAACTGAAATATATTGTGCTGAATTAAACAAAACAGGTGATTCCCATGTATCTCTTACTCTGGATGTGTTTCTTGGGTAAATAACATGAGAGAAAATACATTGAATTTCAAAATGAGTGATAAATACCTCAGATAAATTCCTGAATGTCGTAGCTTTGTGTACTTTGGATAGAAACCATGAGTTGTGTTTATTCTTTTGATAATAGTGTGTCTGAGAAGAACACCCTACTGAGTTAAAATATTTTTGCAATATGTGTGTTTTTCTTTCTGGGGTGATGGTGGAGAGAGAAGAGCTGGCAGCTCCCATAAAGGTTTCCTGGACAGTGCAGAAAAAGTGCTGCCAGCTGGTGGTTAATTGGGATCAGATTAGGGTAGGTAGGCTCTACAGAATGACTTCTTGTAGAAGTCAAGATAATACTGATAAAGATGGACCTTTTTCTATCTTGTTTTATTGTTGCAAAGTTTTCTTGTACTACCAATAATTTGAGCACAGCCAAAACCTCCCAACAAAACCAACAGGTTTTGTACTGTAATCCTTTTGAACAAGCTCCTATCTTTGCCTTCCCGAGCCTACATCAATTTAGGGACTGCCTATACAGCTTTCTTAGGTTGTCTCTTTTGTGTTAATTAAAACGTTTTCAGTAAATCACCCAAATTCCCAGAACTCAAGTAAAATTGATTTAAAAAAATGAAAGCAAGGGGCTGGGCAGATGGCTGTAAGTTCCTTTGGTTTAATGAGTTGCTGCTCATCAGTGGAAGCCAGCCATGGCTTGAGGTTGGTGATTCAAGCTGAGCTGAAGAGCAGCAACTTTATCACTTAATTTGCTGCATCTTGGTTGAAGAACTGTTACTTTTCAGGTAGTTTAGCTGCTTTGAAATACAGTCTGCATGGTTATATCCACTTGATTAAAATGTATTTGTATTTTTTCTGTTTTCTACCCCAGTAACTCAATGTGAGAAAATGGATTCACTCAACGCAGCTGCCTCTCAGATCATGTGGCCTCCTGGTAAGCTCGATGTCAACTTTCCTTTTATAGCTGCTTCATTTATGAAATTTTGGGACCTATGAAATGCTTTTAGTAGTTGTTTCGACCCTGTTAGACAATCTGTTGATGTTATGTGATGGCAGATTGGTTTTGGTACAATAGGAGGCAAGATTTAAATTTTGCCTTTTGTTTCTTAGTTGCCTAAAGAAGCTTTAAGAGATGCTTAGAGCCTGAACTGCTCTCATTGGGGAGAGTAGGTTGGAAAGGGGAGTAGTGCTGCTCATGGAGCTGGTAATTCAATGGGGATGCAGCAGCTTGACTTCTAAGTCATGTGCTCCTAATCTAATCACTCTGTGTTCATAATCGAATCACTCCATGTAGCTGAAATGGTATTTCTTAGCGTGTACTCTCAAGGTTAGTCAGACCAAAGTAACTTGATATAATTTGTTGCACTGAAGATGAGCCTTTTTCCTTCTCTGGGCTATATGTGCATTAGCAATGCTGTCAGAGATCTGTTTTAACCCAAAACCAAAAAAGAAATGCAGCTTCTGGACAAGACTAAAGTGTCTTAGCTTCAAACCTGTCTTAGGGAAAAGATCAAGTGATTAATTATCTCATGTTACCACTGTATTTTGAATTGGGAGAATGCTCAAAAGCATCAAGTTCTTCAGAGGGTACCTGAAGAGCATCATGTCTGTGTGCATTTGGCCTAATTTCTTTCCTCTGTTCTTATATTGTTTCAAGGAAAGGATTATGGTTTATTATACAATAGTGCAAGTTTACTTTCCTCTTTCTGAAGCTGCCTCCTGTGCATGGAGTGTCTAGATGTTAGTTAAATCAGCAAGAGAACATTCATGTATGTCCATGATGATGTAGCCCAGAGGTTAGGACACCCACCAGAGAGAGGGTGTTGCCTGTGTCATTGAGGTCCTTGTGTGGTTTTTAAATTTGAAGTTAACATTAACTGAAGCAAAGGCTGGAACTTGGGTCTGCTCACAGGTGAGTGCCCAGATCACTGAACTACAGAAAACCCTTTGCTTTCTTTTGAGACCAGTGTTTAACCATTGCACAGAAAACTTAGCACCTCTGGCAGAAGGGGTGACTTGGACCTTTTCTCCGGAGTACCTGAACCACTTCACAAAATCAGAAGAATCTTAGAAATAGCTTTCTTGTTTTTCTCCTCTCCCTTGCAGAGAAATGTCTAGAAATAGTGATGTGATCATCATAAAGTGATTATAGCAATGAACTAATCCTTACAGGAACTCCATGAAGTATTTAAGGGGTAGTACTCATTGTGCAGATGACTCATGCTGTACTGAGGGGGATTGCTGAGTCAGCAGCAGAGCCCTGGCTACAAGATGAGGAGCTCCTACTCCCAGACTTTTGCTGTAACCAGCACTTCTTACCCTGGGCATAGATTTGCTCGAAGAGTATTTAGAGCTTCATTACAGACCTAGCTGCCTACAAGCATAATAACTTCAGAAACCAATGGCAGAGTGTTACTCGTTTTAGTATTTTATAGGGTGAGTGAGAAATTTTGTAATTTTTTGTAATTCTGTGCTCTTTCTCATCCAAAAGCACTTTTAAAAAAATTAAAATTAACTTCCACTCATGTGCTTAGATTGTCCAGCATATTCTAATACCTATAAATGGCAGTGGCTACTATACCAAAAGAAGTATCATGTACTGTGCTCAGCTATAAATTCTTGTGGGATCAAGCACTATAATACTAACCAGACATTCATGCTTCAAATGGCGTTTTAGGCATGCAGTAATGACCCTAAGTGGCATACCTTCTCCTCTTATTGCTTAATTAATCAGTGGCCCAGTGGCACATTGGCAGTGCTCTTTTTTCAAGCTGGACCTCCCCTCAGATGGTAATCAGATGGTATATGGTTGTATCTACTTATGGGGGAGTCAAAAGCTAATAAATAAAGTTTAATTTCCTGATTCCCCTGGGATATAGTGATTCTTTTTAACTATGCTTCTTCAGTTGAGTTGAAATTAAAAACCAGCATGGACAACATATTGTATATTTCATGGATGAAGTTAAGTACCAGGTATAAAGATTGAAGAAAAGGAAGAAGAAAAAGGTGGCTGGTGGGGGTGAGGCTGTTGATAGAGCAGAGTATTTTCCATCAAAAATGCCTAATCCTATTTTTGAAACTGGCATTAAACTCTACCTTTTCAACTTTTAGTTAGTGGGAAGATTTTCTGTGCATGTTTAGAGTTTTAATTCTAAATTAAGCTTGCTCTTACTTGGAACAGAGTTAACATTTCAACTTCAAAATGTTTTTTGCAACATGTGATACAGTTAGGGACCATAGGAGGGCAGATGTGTTGAGCAGCTTTATTTGGATGTTTGTCAAGTTAGTGTAAGATCTAATGCAGTGAGTTATATGATGGTATCAGGGAGCTCTCTGCCATGTCAGAGAGATGCAACAACTAGATTGGAACCATGTGAGTCTCCTGGGTTTTGTGGAGTTAAGTATTTTTTTCCACTTGTTAATTTTTGATGCTTACAGTATTCAAATCCACAGTTGCTTTGTTTTGCCTTTGAGAGTTTATAATCTGAATACAATTACTTAGTTAATCACTGGCAGCATCCAGCAAATTAACAAAATCCAGTTTCTTAGTTTGCTACTTACATTTAATTAAATTTTTAATTTTTCTAGCACTGAGTGTGTGTGTACTACTTTGGCTGAGCTGATCCTTTCTCACAGAGTAATTGAGAGGGACTTTGCTACAGTGGGTTCCTTCACACTGAACTCGTGCCAAGGTCCCCACCAACAGACTGTTAGATTCAGAAAAGCTGCCTCAGAAAATGGTTGTGATCTCCCCAGTCTGTCTGTTCAGTTCTGTTGTTCCTGACCCTGAAGCATCACAAAAGTGAGATCCCTGCTGAGTCCTGCGACCTGAGAGTCCTGCTTTCCCATAATGACTGTAGAAGGAAGGCTGTCAGTGGGCAATGCTGCTTTTTCTGAAAGTGGAGAAAAATTTCCAGCATCTTGAGCTGAAAGAGTAAGATGAACGTTTCATCTGTCTCATATAATGAAGTCCCTGAAGCAGAAGAGGGCTTGTTAAGCAGTGGAGACATTAAAAGGCACAATTTCTAAGACAAATCCAGTCCTTCACATGCAGGAACGACTGTGGCAGCCTGACCTTTTCTTGCTGTTCAACTGACCCTGCTTCTTCCATCTGATTTTGTCAAGGCTCTCTCTAAATACACAGCAGCACCTGCAGAGGGGGTTCAACCTGATTTCCTGCTGTGTGAAGTGGTGCTAAACTACCATGGAAGCAAGTATTTTTTAGGCTCTGGAAGGATGATGTGGAAGAGTGGAATTCTGTTTTCCAAAGCCCAACAGCCCACAGAAAGCAAACCCTACTGAAAATAAGTTGTCTCAGGGCAGATGGGTTGGCCCTTGCTTGCAGAAGTAGATGCTTTTGTTCCATATTTTTCTTGTACACAGCTTCAAATTTACCAAGCTGTGTTTTGGGGCTATACCTTAGGGAGGAAGACCCCCCTCTTTTCTCTCCCTTGTTCTCTGGTTGTTCTTACATTTAAACTTCTCTAGATTCTGATCTCACTGCCAAAGCAGGTATCAAGTAGTTGCCAATATGGCAACTGTTAGCCAGGCAAAGATCCTGCTGAGATCTGTGAGAGTAATTCACGTGTCAGTACACAAGGCCTGCTGATAATTTTATTTATCTGGAAATGCAGGTGTCGTGTTGGATAAATTCAGTGTAATCTCAGCCTGCTGCCCAGTGTATGATCTTAATGCTGCTATCTCAAATGTGAATGAAACCTGTCACAACTCTTGATGTCCTTAGTAGACTACACCTAGGAAGTCTGTCTTTCCATTTTCTTTGAGCTCAGCTTTCTTTGCAGAATGAAACCCTCCAATTTTCCTGAGTGGAAAGTTATTCTTCTACAAAGATGCAAGAACTTTTACAACCAGTTGTGTTTTGCTGTTTCTTCCTTTCTTCTCCCCCCTCCTTTTTAACTCCCCCCAGTAGAATTTTTGCATTATATTTCTAGAAATACTGTATGTGCTTGGACACAAAACAGTATCTTCAGCACTAATAATAAATGAGGTGCAGTGGGATTTAAAGCTTGTTCTTTTGTCCAAGGTGAAATAATGGAAGTCATTCATAATGAAGAAAAAAGTAGTTGTTATGCAGAGGGTTTGTATTTAAATATGCCTCCCCAAATTATCCAGAGCATAAAAGAGAATGTTTTTTAGAGGCTTTGCTTCAGCCATAGCTGAGCAAAATGCATGTGAACATCCTCTTATTTACATAAATAGGATTCCTTAAAATACAAACCCAGTCATACTGTGTTAAGCCTTGCTACCTCACAAGATGTATTGTAGTTTTATCATTAATCAAAACAAAGTCCAAATCAATAAACATGCATAAGCAGGAGTCTCTGATTCTAGTATGCAAATACACTACATATTGATGAAAGGTTTCTGAATCTAAAATAGTTTTTTTTTCTTTTTTTCTCCCCTCAGAAGTCCCTGAGCCTTTTAATTTTAATATTTTATGCATCGCGGTGCAAACAGGATAAGAATGAGTTCACGTATCAGAGATAACAAGTTAAAAGATAAATGTTGGAGGCATCTCTGAATAGTTTTTTTGTTCACTTTGTTGACTCTGAAGCCAGTTTATACTTCTGAAAGGCTGGTAATTGCTTGACCTTTGGAGGCCCAGTCCTGTGCTCAGCCAAAGCAGTTGCTCTGCTGGGCACCAGAAGATGGGCAGCAGGGTCCCTGGGCCCTGTGCCAGGGCTGTTTGTTAATTAGTGAAAATCATTTGTACCGTATGAGGAGGGCTATGGAAGTGCAAATGGACAGGTGTGATGCTCAGTCCCAGTTTGTGTGACTGAACAATCAGTACCTACAGCTCCGCAGAACAAGGTTGTACTGTTGGTGGGGGGCACAGGTGGGAGCTCAGCAATCACACACCAAGAGATCATGCAAATCACTACTGATACATATTTAGTGCTGCCCTCTGCAGTTTTTGATTCCTTATCAAACATCAAACCTTAAGGGGGCTACAGAAAGGCTGGGGTAGGACTTTTTGATAGGATACAGGATGGAAGGACTAGGATTAATGGATGAAAATTGGAACAGGGAAGATTTAGGCTGGAGAGAAGAAAGAAATTCTTTACAGTGATGGTAGTGAGACAATGGAAGAGGTTGCCCAGAGAGGTTGTGGATGCCCCCTCAGTCCCTGGAGGTGCTTAAGGCCAGGATGGATGAGGCATTGAGGACAGATGATTAGTGTAAGGCATCCCTGTTCATAGCAGGGGGTTTGGAGACAGATGATCTTTAAGACCTTTTCCAACCCAAACCATATGATTCCATATGTATGTTATGGTACAAGGAACATAAATAAACCTTTTAGCAAGACCCTCAGTTTCATGGGGTTTGCACCACTGTAGTAAAGAGCCCCTATCAGAGTATGGCTCAAATTAATACTGACAGTTCCTTTAATCTGAATCACAAGGTTTCGACAGTGAGCTGTGATGGGATAAATCTTATCAACAACTACTGCTTACCTTGTTCTGAAGCTGAGCGTTCATAGGAAGTACAAACCACCGACCAAGAAACAGGCACATCTACAATCAAAGGATTAAAATAAACCAACATTCTACGAGAGCCAAAGTTAAAGGAAAAGAAGGATGAAAAAGATCAGTGGTGGAAAAGCCAGGCTTGCAATTAAGTGGAGAAAGTTCCTTGTTTGCTAGTCAAATAATAGGCTGTGTCAGAGCTGTAGAATTGGCTATTCTGGCCTAATTGCATCTCTTGTGTATCTGTGGGACTCTGCTAACCACAGGCACCATCCTCTCGTGAGAGACATCCCCTCTGAGCTGATTTATTAGCAGTGTGAAAGGTTTAAAGGTGTGATGTTTATTTTATTTCACAATAAACTCAATGTGGCAGTGATCATAGATTAGGAAGCTCAGTTTCAAACTGGGAGAGTCTTTTAGATTTATTAATTTGCTGTGGATGGAGCTCACAGTGACAATGTCTATTTGCCAAGTCGTTTATTAACATTTGCTCAATGCTTGTTTTCACAACCATGGAGTATTTAAAAAGAAGATAATTTTAAAAGTCTTCGATGGGGAGAGGTGCTCACATGAAGAGAAATGGTGGATCCTATGTCTTGCTGAGTTCCTTATCAACAGGATCATATATATATGTGAAGAGAAATGAAGAGAAATGGTGAATCCTATGTCTTGCTGTGCTCTTTATCAACAGGATCATATATATATAGTCATGCGTGTGTACATACAGATAGAGGTCATCATTTGGGCAGGCCACAGTAGACAGATAAGGTAAGGTGGACAGTGAGCTCCTCATTTCCTGGTTTGCAGGAAACTTTGGAGTTACACTTTTTAAATTGATCTTTCAGTTATCTGACCTGAAACTTTCCTTTAAAAATAAAGAGTTTTCATTTTGTTGGAAATGCCTGTACCAAGGAGTATGTTAGTCACTTCATAGATGAGTTGCCCAGGGAGGTTGTGGATGCCCCCTCTCTGGAGGTGTTCAAGACTAGGCTGGACAGGGCACTGGGCAGCCTGGTCTAGTGGGAGGTGTCCCTGCCTATGGCAGGGGGGTTGGAACTCGATGATCTTTAAGGTCCCTTCCAACCCAAACTATTCTATGATTCTATGATTCTATGATGAAGAGGAAATGGTGTTTCAAGCCAGGCCATCTCTTGATGTTTCTAATTGTTTTCTTACTGGTGTGCAGTGCTTGGGACGTGTTTGTCTGCCTGCTTGTGCCTTAACCACACTGATTTTCAGAGGAGGGTGGTCTCTGTCTCTGTGCTCTGCCAGGGTGACCATACACACTCACAGGACTATACAGAGTGTGGCAAGATACTCCTTAGCATCTCACTACTCAATTTCCTGATCCAGTAAACAGCCAGAGGAATGAGAACTGCTCATCTCTGCATGAACTTTTGTTTGTACAATCTGAGGTAGACATTAACCTCTTTTTCCTTCTTGATTTTGGCAACTGTAGCACATTGCTGCTGGACTGTAACGAGCTCACTGTCTGCTTTGTCTGCTATCACTTGCATGCATGAAGTACAGCGTCAAGTCTTCTTTGTATGCCTGTTGTTTATTTTAACTGTAACTTGTCAATTTGGTGAGTCTAAGGCTAGTAAGTAATAGCTATGACCTGATGTACCTTGCACACAAGTTTTTCATTACATCTTCTTGCACTCAGTTATTTTCAAAGAGGAAAAAAGCAATCCATCAGTCAAACCAGGAGAAACAAGCTCTGAAGTCTATCTGGTTTTGGCAAGGATGGTTGAGGAAAATACAACTGAGGCCATTTCCTTATTGCTTGTGGAAGGTATTCAAATAAATAAGCTAGACAGAATGAGAGTACTGATGCAAGTGATTAATATTCCTTAAGCTCTTGGGTTTCTTTGGCTCAAACTTTCTGAAAAAAAAAAAAAAAAAGGGAGGAGGATTAACATTAATCACAAGAGAGGACCTCCAGTCTCCAGAACTGTCAGCCTGCCACCTCCTCTCTGTTGCATTTGAAAAGGAGGGCATAAAAAAATAGAACCTGTAGGAACATTCCTTGGGGGGTAACAAGGTGAGGAGTAAAGGAAAGAACTTCTCCTCCAGGTCTGAGGGCTGGAAGCTTTTAACATCTGAAGGAATGGCACTGATTGGGTTTATTAATCTCCAGCTCTGTGGACTACCACTTAAATTAAATTTGGACTCACACAATGCTTTGCATTTTGAAAATATTTTTCACATGAGATCTCTCAAGTGCCTTGAAGAGAATAAATGGACCTCTCTCCACCCTGGCAAGGCATAATTAACTACTTGGCAAAGATAGGAATGGAATCAAGGAATCCCTTTGCCTTTATCTCCTTCCCTACTCCAAACGTTTTCATGACCATTTTAGGAAAAGTTTTTTGCAAAAATGATATTGTTGAGAGGACTTTTTTTTTCCCTCCCATCCTCCTCCTCAGTTTTGTTGTGCAGTGTGGTCTGTTTTAAATAAGCTCTACAGTGCAGTCGTTTAAGGAAATGAAGATATTTCATAGCACGTTTAGCATTTGCATTTGAATATGGGCCACCCTGCTGTTTGATTAAACTGGAGTTTAAGAAAACTGTAAGAACTGAGGTTCATATGCAGTGCAGTGCTTCACACTCCGATTGCAAAGGTTGTTGAAGCAAAAAAAAATGATAATATCCTTGGAAGTACATGACTAATGAGAATATATATAGCACTTCTGAGACAGCTCAAATATATAATTATTGTGAGGATTTCGCAGACACATAAATATAATGATCTTCAGCTAAGTAAATTGCTACCTACCAATGAAATAAATATGGTCCCTTCAGAATTCGAAATCATTCAGTGCTGTAGGTGGTGGGAAATGATTCACCTTCCCTGTTATCTCTGGAACAGTAATATAGAAATGTATCTGCCAGCACTGCTACGTTTACATTGTTCTTCATATCCTGTGGAGTTTGTCAGAAGATCTGTGGTCCCTGCTGATTCCCACCCCCTTATTTTGATAAGGCTCTGCACAGCATGGCTCAACAATGGCTTGGAGCAGCTAATATTGTTTACCGCAGTAGGCATCTCAGCCATAATATTTTTCCAAGAAACACTGATGTGTTTAAAGGTCAGGTTGATACTGATTTGGCTGCTAAACACGAACTCATTTCTTTCTCGGGAGCAGAAGGGTGTACATGCCTTGGGATAAAGGTTAAACTGTTGTTTATGCACTCGATAGGTGGAAAACACAAGGCTTTAATACCCAAATCATAACAGCCTGTTCTGGTCAGCTGGGGAGATGCAGTGCTTTACATTTAAATGGAAGCTTTGAATCCATAGGCGTTTTCAGCCTGTTGCTGTAGCAGAAAATTCCCTGAAAACCTGAGTGCTTGCCTGGAGGATCTAGACTGTGCCACCAGTCTAAATTTTTTTCTGGGTGCTGTACTCCAGAACTCAGGTGTTTCAGCAACACGGGTAAAATTAGATTTTCCTACCCCTCTTGAAGTCCCAGTGACTGTTCCTTCCTGTTACAGTAAAAGGAGGGAGGGAGGGACAGACAAACAGTCCTACAAGTTTGCTGTCTTTCCATGTTTGGTGGAATGGGAGTGATGCTTTTGCCAAAAGGAAGATCAACTCCACTCTTGTAGCTTGGATCTGCAGCCCCTTCTGCTTGTGCCAGTTTGACATTCCTGGCAGGCTGCTTCAGTAGGAACCTGGATTCAAGGAAAGATGGGGTCTGTTCTGATAGTTTCAGATCACCTTCTTGGGCTTCCCAGGGAGACAAAACTTAGGAGGTGTGCTCAGTTTCTAATTTCTTACGAGGTGATGAATCAGATGGAGGCATGAGGAGTGCATGTGCCATCTGTGGTCTTACACAGGCCAGTAAAGAGAGTAGCACATCCCACAGCTGAGAAGCAGTCTCCAAAAAGCCAGAGAGCAAGGATACATGTGCCCATCTGTGTAGGTGTCCAACTCATCATTCTTTCCAGTCTCTAAGAAATTATGCTCCTCCTGAGCTTTTATCCACACTCCTTACTTGTTTCTGTGAGAAGTTGTTTTTTTACCTCCTTATTTAACTGCAACTTTTGGGTTTTTGGGATAGGGCTTGAGGTACTGTTGAGGCATGTAGAGGGACCAGTGGTCATCTGCTGATGTTTTCAATACAGGATACAGCTGCTTTCTTCACTGGAGCAATGGGATGCCTCTGCAGCAGACCAACACCAGCCCTAAAGATGCATTTTAAGAACTCAAGTTTACTTAACAGTCCTGATAAGCTCACAGATTCTGCTTTTAACTTTGCATTGTGAAAGGATCACACCTTTTCTCAGTTTAACTTTCATTGATTGCTTTGGGTAGTAAACTCTGCTTGAAAGCCTCAAAGTCCATCTAGGATTTTTCCCATAAGGTTATCTCATAAAGGTTTTTGAGGCTTGTTGTATTTTATTTCTATGGATTTTGTTTCTGCAAAGACCCCAGCCCTGGAAAATGGCAGCTCAGGTCACTTCTTTGATCTGGTTTTCAGTGGGATGTTCTGACACCTTGACCATCTTGGCATTTGCTTTGAGAACAGATGGAGAAAACAGTCCATAATATGCCTGTTGGCCTATAAGCAGAGAATCTTCCATGAGTGGCTTGTTGGCTGACATCAATAGCACAAGATGCTGTGTTTGATTAGCTTTGCTTTCACAAGAAAGACCCACTGTATTGTTTTGAGGAATGTGTTCAGTTGTTTTAGCAAACTTAAAAATCCCCTGTGGCTACAGGAGTAGGACATTCAAGTGAAATGGCTGCCATGTCAGGCATAAAAATCCTTGCAAAATATTCTGTCTGCAGATCACACTCAATCCTGAAGCTGTATCAGGTCAGAAAAACTTCTGGGTTTTTTTTTTTTTTTTTCCCTTTCATCTTCTGAAAACTAAATAAATCTAGAAACCCTGCAGGAGGATTTCTGACTTAGCAAACAGAGCCCAACTGCATTTTGGCTTGGTATTTCAGCTTGAAAGTTACAAATACTTTGTGTCAAAGATCTTGGCTCGAATCCTGGAATTATTTCAGATGCAATGGTGTGATAGTAAGAAAAAAACAAAATCCTCCCTAGGCTTTCATGCCTGCCTCGTGTTCCTGCCAGGTTGCTGTTACTCTCTTACTGAAAAAGCAAAGTTGAAAAGCTAATGACTGGCTCCTAAGGTTTCTTACAGGCAGATGATTTCTGTGGATGTTGTGTAAGGAAACTCCTTTACTGTTGTTAGAAAGAAAATACGGCACACACACAAAAAAATAAGGTCCACTTGAGGCAAAACAGCACCAGACTGAAAATGAGACCTCTTTTTTTCTCTCTGTAATGTTTTTCTTCTTCCACCCCCACTTCTCATGCCAAGGCAAAATCCCATGCCCCTTTTCCTGTCCTCTATATTAATCATTCTCCTGTGCTGATACTTTTAATTGCTTTCTTAGAAAGCCATCTCTCCAACTTCCTGATAAGTGGGACCTTCTCCTTTAGATGTTGAGCACTAGTGACAGCCACTTGTTAGATTAATTCCACATATGCATTCTACAGGAGTTAAGTCCATATTTCTGAAGAATTTTTATAAATATTAAAAGATGCTTTTAAAAAAATTGATTCTGTATTTAATATCTACTCTTGTTGGTCAGCTTTCAAGGAAACCAAGTAAGTATTTACATTTGGTTGCTATTTTAGAAATATAATGCTACAGATTTTTATGCAAATCATAGAACTGAAAAATATGGGATATATATTATTCCATGTTACAGTTGTTTCAAATAAAAGAAGAAGAAGAAAAAATATTAAATTGTTAGAGAGCTGCTAGGTTTTATTTTCCTTTTCAATACTAAGTAACAGGTTTTCATTACAGAGTGCTAGTTTAAAATATCAGTTGAACTAGAGGATACAATTTTATTTTGTGATTATTAGTGAATTTTATCTCAAAATCATTACCACTACATCTGCATGTTTTTGAGTTGCCCTTTAAAATAATCTAACTGCCATGTGTCCTAGTTTTCACATCTCTTGGTGATTTTTTAATGCATTTCATAATGGGATACAGCCTTGATGAGGTATTTTTCCTCCTTCAAAACATACTCACCATGCAAATAAACTGCACACCATGTACTGAAAGCAGACCATGAAGTGTATGGTGAATTTCTGGGTCCTGAATTGCTGATCAAAAGAGTAGGTTGAGTGATGCCTTGAATCTGAACACTTCTCAGCTACACCAAAACATTTATTGTTGCTAGTTAAGCCCTGTCTTTCATGAAGATGTAGCAAACATAATGGGTAAGGAAGACAGAAATACAATATAGTGCCCTGTTTGTTGAGGTTGAGGCATTGTATTGCACAGCCACATTGAAACTACCTTGAAAGGAACTAAAAAACCCCACTGTTCTCTCAATAATAGCAGGATACAAACCTTCAGCTATGAAATATTGCCTGGGCAATCTTAAGAGCTATGTAATAGTCAAAGCAAAACAAACATCTCGTATTTAAAACAAAGAAGAAAAAAAAAAAGGAAAAAATAATGTAGTTCCTGTTAATAGTATGAAGCAAGGGTTGTAGACACCTTCAGATTAAAAAAGGCAATTAATATTTATTTCATATCAAAGTAGATTGCTAATTAGGACTGGGCTCTTCCCATCCCCCAGGGAAATAATCAGATGAGTGAATCTCATCTGGAAAGTTCACACGTGGCAATGAGAAACTCATCATGAAGATAAAACCAGAAGAGAACCTGGACGACCTGAGGAGACGTTGTAGACTTTGCTCTCTAATGGGGTTTAAAAGACCTAGTATTAGGGAATTTATTTTACTGGTTTTCCTGGTGACACTTTCTAAGAGGCCATGATTATATATAACTCAATCACTTGTCAGTGTCCTTTCATTAACATGCCTAAAGAATCTTTAATTGCTCAATCAGAACGGCAGATTTTTCCTCTGCTGGTAAAGTTTAAGAGGTTATTCAAGCCAAATAGAGAAAATGGAAATGCTGCCCAAATGGATCCCATAGAAAATAGCCAAACTATTACAGGAAAAAAGTTGGGAAACACTCAGGAAGAAATTGAAGAGCAAATAATAGAAGATTGGAAGATAAACCAGAAATAGTTTCAAGTGTATCAAAAGCAAGACTGGCAGAGAGAAAGGAACAAAAGCAGGGCTGGATATTGCTGTGTCAAACAACCACAGAGCTGAAATAAGCCAAAAAAAAAAAAAAAAGGGAAAACAACAGATAAGCTGAAGTAGATGGACTTCAACATTTAAACTTTTGAATCATTCAATAAAATATCCAGCCTTTCCTCCTTGCTGGGTACAGAGCTGCAATATGGGCACACAGTGACTAATTCAGCCCATCACTGGTGTAAAGAAATCAGTGGGAATGATGAAGGCATGATGTTAAATTTTCCACTAATGAAGAATTGCCTTCTCTTCTTTTTGGCCAAATCTTGCCTCTATCTGTGCAGAAGCTGTTTGCTTTCCACTGGAAAATTTCAACTCCTGCCAGCCTTCCCAATAACACCATCAAGGCTTTGGATGGAAAGTTTTGTATTTCTGTCTTAAAAACAAAATTAAAGAAATTCTTGGGGAAAATTCCTGGTTCCAATCAGATGTAAAAGTCTGCTAGAGCAGAAAAGCATGATTTTCAAGTTATATTTTCCCCAGATTTCTCACAGTTCAGTTATTGTGGTTTCTTTATTGTTAACTCATCAGGACAACAAATTAGGATTTTCAAAAGTATGTGATAAACTTTTAGAAGAACAGAATTGTCAGGGAAAGAGCTGATTTTTCTTCAGTTTTCTAACTACTTTTTAATCAGGGAAAATTAACCCACCATTAGAACAAGAGTCAAATTTTGGCATGACCAAGAAGTAGCAGGGATTTATCCCAGTTCCCACTGTGTCTCATTCAACCCCTTAACATTTAGGATAATATATGAACAAAACAATACTAAACTTCCACAAAGAATAAAATGAGCTACTTACTGAAGATGAGAGATGCTGGTGAAACTTTAGGGGACCTGATGCACAGTTGTGTTTGGGTGTCATAAAGGAAATGAAATGAGATGTTAAAGTTACATTAAAGCATATTGAAAAGGATTGTTGTAAACAACTATATGGATATAACACAGTTCCTAAATTAATTCCAGACCCATAGGAAAAAGATGTGGAAGATTAATGGGTAAACTTCTGGGAGTATAACTTCCAAAAGCTAAATACTGAACTATTAGAATGTCTTATATGGGTTCTATGCACAGCAGCACCTGTAATTGCTTTCCTTGTTTCTCACTAACCTCTATTAGAAAAGGTTTAGTAGAAATAGAAGAGCTAAAGTATGTTATTACAGCTGTGGGGGGAAAAAAACTTCCACAAAGAATAAGTAAACAAAAAGCCTTCACAATAATTAAAACCTGGTAAATTTAGTAAAAGAACCATGTAGTTTTTGTAAGGTTTTCCTGTGTGGGTGTGCACTCATTTCAACTTCTTCAAATTTAGTCTTTGATGCTTTGGATATTGTATTATTTGAGGGTTTTTTTTGTGAGGAAAGGTGAATAGCTGCAATTCTTTCCTTCCTTTCTTTAAATGCCCTGTTTGCTGCTTCCGATTGAAGTGAAAGATAGAGGTTGTCTCCTAGAAGCTTAATGTTATTAAATCGGCAGCAGGATGTCTGACATGCTTTGCCATTGTTCTTAAAAAAATAATGAGACAGTGGAGTGGGAGCAGCCCCAGGGGAATTCAGGTATATATGCCTTATAACCTTTAAGACTCCAGTCTTAATTACCCCCATGGCAGCAGTCACTTTAGCACTTCAGTCCCTTTCCCTGCATGTTGACATTACTAAATTATCTACTGTTCTAAATGCAGAGTACTGGTTTTTTTTCCTAAATGCATTTCTTGGCAACTTAGAGATAAATTGGCCTGGTTTCATTTTGAAGAAGGGCTTTGTCCTTTGATGATCCTTAAATTAATCCTGATAATTCTACCAGAGAGTATGGCACTTCTAGAAAGCACAGAATAAAATCAGATGGTGAGTTTGCTCACCTGCATTTACAAATACTCTGACCTGCTCCTATCCACACAGAAAAGAGATTTCTACAGTTATTTAAGAAGCAAGATATAAATAGATGAACATCATCAAAAATCAGCCTTGGAATTTAAAGCTTCAGATGAAGTGGAGAACAGTTTGTCCTGAAGGAACATTTTCAGCAGAACTTGATCTCTTAAATGAAGTGATGGTGATACATCCATTGTAAGAGTCCTTGGTCCAGAATAATTCTTAGATCTTGTCCACTTTTCTAACTATCTGCTCCTTTGGAACAAGAGACTGTTAATTAAGAATCTTTCATGATGATTGTGTGGGGAGCTACATCCCATTGCTTTTTCTTCTCTAAATCAGGCAAATATTTAGGCATGGAATTTCAGTGACTACTCTGGGATCAAATGTGTGTTTAGGGGAGCCAGGGTCTTTCAAAAAACTCTTGTGTCATTGTTTTGTTTGTTTAAATTTTTGATCTCCTAGTGTTTCACAAATTTCAGACTAAATCAAGTTCTGCATTTATTTGACAACTGGGAATCCAAAACACAAGAACTTTTGAAGAATCAAACCTTCAGAGTGATAACGCCAAGATGGATATGCCCACATGATCTGGTGCAGCCAAACTTTCTCCTTTCCTTGCACCAACACACAGATGCCCCTTCTAGCTCCACAAAGCAGTCGGTTGAAGGAATAAAAATGCAGCGTGACACCAAATGTGAAGCTTCCCCGGTAGATGGTGCTGCTGTAAACTTTTGCTTGACACACACTCATCCCTCGGGAGGTACAAAGAGAACTTGTGAGTGCACATGGACTGTCTTAGGGCACAGCTATTCATCCCAAATTTCCCAAAGAGGCCTTTCCAGCTGAATATACTCCAGAAAAAAAAAAAAATAAATCTGCCTTTACTTAGCACAGCATGATGTGTTTTGTGTGTCATAATTACAGCTACATATAGCAATGCTAAAAGTTAGTATGATGTATAAAAAAAGAAGTAGAGCGTTTGAAGGGTATTATTATTTACAATCCTTTTGTCTGGCTTCTGTAAAGGTAATTTTTTACATTTCTATGATTATAGGCTGTGGCAAATAGGTAAGGTTAATAGCTCAAGTTCTCTTCCCAGATGCCTTTTCTTTGAAAATTTAAATAGTAGATTTCCATCTACTATAATGAGGCAGAAGAGAGCTATTTTTAAGAATCAAACTTTTGATTCAGTATCTGAACCTTTCTCTTAAAATCCAGGGTACTCAAAGGAGGTGTTAACACTGCCCTTAGTCAGTGGGGTCCTGTTCCTTCTACAGGCCTCAGATAATTTGGATTTGAAACAGGGAAGTGTTTGTCAGTTGGAAGATTAATAGGAAATTAAAGTGTTTTATGCATCAGATTTTAGCAGTTATTGCAGATAAAGGTAGTGTGAAGTGCTACTTTTAAGTGAATACAGCAAAAGTCCCATCAGATCTCACTTAGAACCTAAAATCTAACCTCAACTATAATTTATGGTGGGATCACAACTCATGCATTTATCTGCTTGTAGTATTATTCACAGTACAGAACTCTTTTTATGACCCTCTGTGGAGGTATCATCTGTCCAAGAACATCCCAAGCCCTTGGACAAAATGAATGCTGTAGCTTAACTCTCTGATATCATGCGTGTGTGTTTGCACTGGAGCTGAATTATGCACCTACCAGGACAGTAGGCAGTTGGAAATCTCAAATTTCTGGCAGTCCCAAGTACAGAAATCTTTTGGGTTGATTTTGCTGAAAGATTATTTCATTCAATCTGAACAGTGATTTTTTTTTTTTTATGACCAAATATGCTTTAGAAGCATTGCTTGAGAGTTTGAGGTTTGTGAGCTGGTTGGCTTTGTTTTTATGAGGTAAAGATAGAAAAGATTTTTAAAAGGAATGACACTATGTGTTTAATGATGTTGATTTTATTACAAACTGAACTTTGGACCTACCTCAGGAAGATGACAAAAAATGAGACTCTTTCTTTTCCCATAATTGTGGTTAAGTAAGTGCCTCGTGGCTACATTTCTGGTGTCAAAATTAACTATATCTTGCATTGTTTTTATTGCAACTGGCAAGTGAGCAAGTCGCTAATAGTAACAGAGCCCTTGTGTAATCAAAGCTAATCCTTACTCATGGTAAGAATCAGAGTCAAAAGCCCATAATCCTACTGTAGGCTGCATTCCTCTGTAGCCTGCCTCTTGATATCTCTTGTTTTTGTGAACAATTCCTTGTATTTTTAGATTAAATTCTTGACCTGAAATTTATCTTGTTATTTTTTTGAGGTTGCTTTGGTTTTGTTTTGTTTTTTTTTTCTCCATAGGGAATGTGTTGTTTGAGTTTGCCTCTTCATTGCCTGCCTTTATGCCTTCAAAGACAGTCCTGGTAGCACTTAAACATTTCATTGCAAACCTTCCTCTTTTTGCTGCATTGCTCACAGTCTGGATTTTTAGATTCCTGCTTTATTTCTGAGAGCCTCAGCTCTTATTTAATAAAGTAAGAGGAAATCAAGTCTCTATGGCTGTGGAGAAAGGTCTACCATAAAGGCTTATAAAAAAGAGAAGAAGCAAAGACCTTTACATTCAGCCTGGTGGTTTTGCAGACCTGGTTCAGAAGTTTTGAATAGTTTAATATCTTAACATTTGTTTTACAATTGATTGTGGTTAAAGGGGTGCATGTGCATGTATCTAGGTGATTGCAAAGGCTTTTCCTTCTTTGCTGTAGTTCTCTGTCAAAGTTCTCTGTTTATTGTTTCTGGTAACAGTTACTAGAGATTAATTATAACTCTTTAGTGCCTATTTATGCTGATTTCCTGATGTAACAAGTTTATCAAATCATTAATTAATAACTAACAGATGTTCTGTGGCTTCCTGTGCAGTTATTTTTATTGGAATATCTTATATGAGTTGTGATCCCCAACTTTAATGTATGGCTTTGGTGCCTGTAGTGGAATAGACCGTGGATCCATCTGGTTTGCTAACAAGTCCCCACCAGGGCTAACATCTCAAATGGGAGAAAACAGACCTCAGGCAAACCCCGGTGCTCCCAGACTATTCAGTGGCTGTGTGGGAAAATTCTTCTCCCAGACCTGTCGGCGATCATCTTACGGCCTGGAGCATGAGGCTGAATACTTATTATTATCTTGATTTGAATGGACACAAGCTCTATAAAAGGTAGAAGAGTCCCCCACCCTCTCTTGTTTGTGGGCCTGACCTGGGGCAGAGAGCTCTCTGCACAGCCAGGCTGCCTCTTCGGGTAATAGGATGCCAGGAAATAGCAGCCAGACCCCCCCTTCTGCCAGCCCAAGCAGGTCTCCTTGCTCTATGCTGAGAGTGGGTGACTGCTGCACCACAAATCATGGTGAGAAATTGGAGATTTAGTCAGCAAAGGCATTGTCATAACTAAAATAAATCATATATTCTCTGCCATTTTTTTTCCTTGTTCCTTTCTCCATCTGCACATCTCTGACTGATCTTGGTAATATGAAAAATCCAGTCTTGAAAGTGTGGCAAATTAAACCTATGGCAGCATAAGCAATAGGTTACTTTTGTGTGTCTGTGTAGATCATGTAATTCCACCCATTGATCTCTTCTTTTCTGCCCCTGGAGGCAGCTTGCAGAGATTACACTCCAAAAAGCACAATGTGGAGCCTCTGCTCTGTCCCTCTCTGTGCCCAGAACCCCTTCCAGCTGGAGACGAGATCCTTGGATGAGACCCTTGAGTAGGGGACACAGTTCCTCCCACTGTGACCCTTAATGTGCTTGGGAAGGAAGCAGAGCAGCATTAGGATTTGTCATGGTGGGTTTGAGGTGGGCTCAGTCCCATTGTGTTGGAAGTTCTCGCTGAACTTTGAACAATGACAGATGGGCCAAGACTCTAGGCAAGTCTTAAGCCCTAGATCAGGCCTTCTGAAACCACCAAATTAGTCTTTTTTTGCTCCTCTTCTTCATCTCCTCTGTTTTTCCCATAAACTACTCCTAGTTTCTTCTCTTTGTGCATTTGTTTCCTTTCTGAAACTTCATATAATTCTTGCAGATATAATCTTGGGTACTGAAGGGCACTAAAAGCAATCACAAATCCCTATCTATCCAAAGAATAACCAGCATGTGAAATAAAGCTGCTTTAAAACCTGATTTTTCTGACAAAAATTGTAATAACTGAAGGGAAACATTGTGTTGATCAATGATGAACTGAATGTAGAAGCTAGTAAATGGTATTTTTATGGTTAATTTGGTCAGAAAGCAAGGTTTATGATCAGTCTTTTTGTACTCATTCTGGCTTAAACAATATTGAAATGATTTATTTTTTAATATAAACTATAAAATTCTGGCAGAACTGATATCTGTGCTTGTTTTGTGTTTGTTGCTTCTCTTCCAGTTGTTTCAGGAGGAAGAGTAGAAAAAAAAGTGTATTTATTAAGTTTTGATCTTGTTAGACCTTCAGGTACCAAGCTCCCAGCTGGATACAGTGCCATACTCATTCTCTCACCTGCAACAATCAACACTTCATTATCTGGCAACTTAATTACTAGCATTAATTAGTACTACTGAACATCAATTTCCCACCATTTATCCTTTCCCTACCACAACCCATGCACTAAACTCTGTGTTCAATGTAGAAACTCAGAGTAAAACTTCCTGTGCAGTTTCAGACAGGTATTTTGACTTTTTTTCATTAGAAATATCCCATAATACTACAGATTATTATGTGCTGCCTTTTCTGTTTCCAAACAAACTATGGTAGTGAAGTGTGAAGCCAAAAACACTTGATCCTCTCTGCCTTGGAGTCACAGGGAATTAAAACAAAAAGCTTTATTGTCTAGAAAAGAATGCTTATTACTTGTCAGCAGCAGCAATAGATTTTTTTTTCTTACTCTTCGAGTTTGGAAATCTCTGCCAGCCACAAATGAAGATTTTCTGCACTGGCCAAACTTTTTTGTTTGTTTTGTTTTCAAATTAGCAGGAGTTTTTGTCTGATTTGGAATGTAGGACTTAATTTGAAATGATTTTAAATCTAGAGGGGCTCTACTGGTTGGGTGGTGTGCAGGGCATTGGCATAGATCTCACAGAGGGATTGTGGTGCCTCTGTCTGTAAAAATTTAAGTGTTATCTTGATCCTTTTTGTGGCTTGAGATGAATTAGAAAACCTCAAAAAGTCCCTCAAAATTCTACTATTTCGTGATTAAGTGATCCAGTGCCTTGCCAAAGTTAGCTCTTGTGTGTAGCTTATTTAAACTTAGGCTTATACCACTCAAATAAGATCAGGCTTTATACCTGAATGGCTCCTGGACCTGAGAAGGCTCAGTAGCAGTATTTAATAAGCACTGCTCTTGTAGAAAGTCTGAACTAGATGGAAGAAAACTTCCCTTGAAAGCCACGACTGTGTGTGTTAGAGCACTTCCTTGTAGGAAAGTAAGATATCCCAGGAGAGGCAAGTGTTGCTTCAAGCAGTAGCTTGAAAAACTACAAGCAGAACAAAAATAAAGCAGAAACTGATTGTTAAGTTCTTGGAAATTCATATAAGATGTAAATTATATTCTATTGTGGAATTATAGCCATTAAGGAATGAGGAGCTGTTTAGGTAAGAAGTGAAAAGGATCTCAAAGGCAATTAGGAAGCCCTGGAACTATCCAATAGCAGTTGTCTCTTTTGATTTGTGAAGCCATAGTCTTAGGAGGCAGTGAAAACAAATAGAAGACACAGAAGTGTGAGTATAAAGACATCAGAGGAAACACCCAGTGGATGAGTAGAATGAATGCAAAAGATAATTCAGTGGGGAAGAGATGTCAGCGTATATCACACATAGGAAACAAACAGGTTTTTGAAATTGATGCCTTGTTTTGCTGAACTTTGTTCATTTAAAGGATCAAACCCAGTTGTAAAGCACTTCATCTGTGTTAGCATCCCATAATAAACCCTGAATTGGTAAAAACTAATGTGAGTTTCTGCCAGCAATCCATTGCCTCTGCTTTCACCTACATACATTTTCTAAATCACAGAGATTAACACTTGAGATTCTGAGCAAGCCCCTTAATGTGAACAGATATTATTTGTTTAAGATTAAACTGAGCTGCATATAATACATCTCTTCTGCAAACAGCAGGGCTTTGGATAGCAATAAACATCCTCTTCCTGCTATCAAGAGCTTGGCCCCCTGATCTGTCTTCGACTTGTAGCTGATTTACTCTCATGTAGCTGGTGATAAGAACTGGTATTTACTCACTCTGCAGACAGGGTGAAACACTGGGATCCAGTAGAAATGACAAAAGCTCCATCAGAGACTCTGCAGCATTTTGCACACATTTTATGGTGTGGAATAGTCTTTTTTCCAGCTTTCAAGAACTGACTGAATTGTAATTTTGTATTTACACCAAGCAGACATTTAAAACTGGCTAAAATAATTTGTCAATGTTTGTTCCTCTTGTCAAATGGCTAAACCTTGCCCTCCTTATTTGCAGTCTCCTTTTAGCTATGGTATCTTTACAGAAAGTAGGTGGCCCACGTGCTACTTCTGGCAAAGCCACTGAAGCCAGAAAAGGTCATTATGGTCATTACATCTAATTTAGTCTTGCATGTAACATGTACTCCAGGATTTCACCTGGCAATCTTGGTTTGAGTGCAGTCATTTTTCATCACAACTCAGATTCTTCCTCCTCATATATTAAAACAATCTTTGTTCTCCTGTAGGAGGAGAATATAGTCAGAGATAATCTTTATCTCCCCGTCTCTTGATATTACCAGCTATCTTGAGAGCTGGCTTTCAAGTAGGATGGAAATACTTTTTCTCCTCATAGAACTTCCTTTTTAATTTGCAAGTAATTGGAAAATATGAGCAAAAACTAATTGGCAGAGGTCGTGCATTTGTCATCACTGCAAATAAACTTTAGATTAATTGCAGCTGGCTTTTTTATGAACAAAATGTTCTAAAATGCCTCAATGTACAAATACATTTAGCTGGAGAGGATGATAAAGTGATGAACAAGTTAGGAAACTAAAAATAAGAGATTATTCTCTTTGTAGATGATGCAGATGAATTGCAACTGTGGATAGAGGAGCACCACAGCTAGTGGGTTAATCTGCACGTAATGAGAGCTAGGCTTGGTGGGAGGAAAAGTTTCAGTGACAACAATAGGAGCATTGTTGGGAAAAATGCAGCAAAACCATCTGCTGAGGATGTGTGACTGAGTCACACACTGACAGGCAGGGGAGAACTGGGCATCCTGGAGAGCAATCTGGTCCTCAGCTGAGAGAAGATGTGAGCTAGAGACAGGCTGGACTTGTCTTTTGAACACCTTCCTAATGGGGGGAATAAAAAAAGATACTGAAATTTCAAAGAAAAAGTTCCCACTTGTACAGATCATGGAGTGACCTTTCCAGAAAGTCGTAGAAAATTCCAGGTTTGAAATATGAATTTAAAGGGGGGAGAGAGAGAGAGGTAGAAGGGGAGTGTGTCATTTCTTTTGGTATTTTGTTTCCAGCTCTATCCTTTGATCTCTGCAGCAGTGTGGTTCAGACAATCTGTAGAAATATTGCTAAACCAAGTTGCTTTGTTATATTTTACTTCAGCCATTTGTCAGCATATGCCATAAAAATTTTAGTTTTCTCTCTTGATCTTTATCAGAGATTGCTGTTTCTCTTTGATGTCTCCCTCCTTATTTGACATTTGGGTCTGGTTTCCCATTTAATTATCTAACTCTCGATTGCTATTTTAGTTTAAAAGTTCACTGTAATATTTTACTCCTCCTGTTCCTCAGTCCATTCCTCTGTGCTCCAGCTGAGGCAGAAGAAAAATGATGAGGGTCAAGAAGTTTTGTGCCTGAGCCCTCCAGTGAGCAGAGGGGAGCACAAACCCACCCATCAGTGAGTGTGGGCTGCAAAATTGAGCTCAAAGGCTCAATCTCCTAAATCAGGGACCACTCTTTAATTAGATGGTAAACTCAGACCATTTCATGTAGGTTTCAAAGTCTGAAATGTAAACAGCAAAGCAGTCAAAAAAGCTGTAAAATGTGGCATTTAATACAGTCTCAGTTCCTAGAAACCACCTTATGAAAATACCATTCTCACCACTTAGCTGTGGCAGAAAGCAGTGGGAGTTCCTCACATTTTGGAGCCTTGCTGAGAAGCAGATTTGCCCTCAAGAGAGACAAGTTAAGCAGGGTGGATGTTTCACCTCCCTTCTAAATGTCTAGAAGCAGACTGAACTAGGGAGAAGACAAGACCTGGTGCCACAGCTCAGCAGACAAGGAGCATCCCTTGTTCACCCTTATTCCAGCAAGATATTTTGTAATAATTTAATCACCTAACTGCCCAGGTTGGAAGGGATGTTTCAGGCTATTGAGTCCAGCCATCAACCAAACTCTGACAAAAACCATCAGCTGGAAGCTATTCAGGACAGCTGCTCCATGGGGCTGTTTTGCAAGCCAAAAAACTGACCAAAGAACAAAAGAAGACTTGATCTAATGAGTTTATTGCTGCATAGTGTGGCCACTTGAATGTGATATATGAAGGGCTGGTTGTCTTTTGGCGCAGCTAGAGAAGTCCATGTAGACCAGTAAGGTAGCTATGCCAAGTCACTGATGTGATGAAGTCACACAATTGTGTGCTTCAAGTCCTGATAAGCTCTTTATGGAGTAAGTGGAACAGAGACATTTCAGCTCCATGCAGAACGTGACAGGACAGAGGAAGAGAAGAAGTCTGACCACTGTTTCCTGCTCTGCAGTACGGAGCAGCTTAGAACTTCTCTATGGGTGCTCTAAGATAATCAACAGAAGTATTTTGATCCTTTATTATTAAGAGCAGAACTGTGGCTGTGTACAGCTCCAGGAAGAGTCCTGGCACATGAGCTGAGGGTCTTTAGTGGAGGGTGTAGAGCTCCATCTGGCAGGCCCAAAGATGCTTATCCACTGGGAACCCACAGCAGAGCCACTCTGCAGACTGAACATATTGTGCTTCTGGCTGGGTGACCTCATCCCCCACCCCAAATTTGGCAACCAGACTGAAAGAGTGGAAGGAAATAACTAAGTTTGATCAAACCTTGGGGGTTGTTTTTTTTTTTGTTTTGTTTGGTTTTGGCTTTTCCCTTCCTTTTCAAATGAAATTTTTCAAAGCAAAGAAGAAACTTGGGAAGTCATGGTCCCAACCTGCTTAGAGCTTGTCCAGAATGAAGCAGACTTAGGATCAACTCCCTCTTTTGCCTCAGAAGACTGGAGTTGGTATTCCACATCATTAAGGGAAATAACTACTGAGATACCTGGAGATATGTTTAGATGAATGGAGATATTTTCATGTATTTGCCATGTGTCTTCTGTGTTAAGCTGTTTCCCCTTTGTAGGAAGTACAAAATGTTGATGGAGCAGAAGAGAGAGGATGAGAGAGGGACTCCCTGGTGTAATGTTTCAAGCCAGAAAGTATTTTCTGCTCTTTGCACTGCACTAGCTGTTCTGTGGCTGCCAGATATAGTGCTTCCAACAAGATGGTGCTTGGAAATATGCTCCTTTGGAGATAAGCTCCTCCATCTTCCTCACCTAGGTTGTGTTTTCTGGGGTATTTTGGATGAGTAGCTCTCCTCAGGTAGTTCAAGGAGCTTGATCCCAAGGCTTTGATTGTAAGCAGCATGCTCTTGTTTTCCCATCAAGTTTTATTCTAGCTGAAGTTATTTAAGATTTTTTGGTCAGTTTCTAAGTTCTTCTTCAGGTCAGTGTTCAGGAGTTGGGGATCAAAACTGGATGCTAATTAGGAAGAAGCCACAATTTTAAGAAGTTTTATTTTCAAGTGCAGAGAGGAGATTGAATACTGGGAGAGATTTTATAGGTAATAAACTGCAATAGCCTTCCAAGACAGGAGTTGGACACTGTGCTGACATCAAGCCATGTAATACTAGACTGAACAGGGCTGAATAAAAGCCACCTCTGCCTTCAGGGTGGTGGTTTTCAGTAGTATTTCCTTTTCCTTGGCATAATTCTATTCAAATCCACTTTCTCTTGGCTTGCTCCAACACCAGGCTTTGTGTTTTTTTGCATGGATTGGGATGGTTTAGCTTCAGGTGACTGCAGACTTGTCACTGCTCCAGCATCACGTGTGTTCCCATGGAGGAGGGAGTTTGGATTTGTAGCCATGCATTGCTTTAAAAAGACCACTAATATATTTTAAGTTTCCTTTCAAAGTTATCAAGAGGGGAAAAAGAGCTCTAAAGCATTAAGGACTTTACAGGCTCAGAAGAACAGCAGCAGAAAAACAAAGAAACTTAATCTGGGACACACAAAGAAGGAGAAGGGGGGAGAGCATGATGGAGCTGTAATGAGAAACAGCAAGATTGACGTGAAAAAGATGGGACAGGCAGCAGAGTATAAATAGTAGCTGCAGTTTATTTGTAACTTTCATTTTTAGGTAGGGATGATTGACACATGGATGGGCTGGATGAAGGTAACCTCCCTGATCTTTAACTCGCAGGTCACATGGAGAAAACTTTGAGAAAATACTCCAACATGTAGATGTCAAATTGAGTGACAGCAGCGTGTGAGGTGAATTGCATTTACTGGCTTTTTTACATGCATCACTTCACAGAAATGATGGCTGCCATTTGAACAAAAAGACATCCTTCCCAACCGGGGGTCAACAAACTGACAGTGCCCACCCATTAATAGAAAACACTGTCATTTAAAATCAAATGCTATGGAGGAAACTTCAAAAATCTATTAGCCAACACAGCAGAGAGTATCAGTTTATGTACATGAATTACTGTATACCATTCCAGTGTTAATGTACAGCGCAGTGTGTGGTACAATTTTCATCTGTAACAATATATATAGAATGCCATATGGCTGACAGCATGTACTACACATGTCAGGCTCTTCTGTTTTCTAGCTCTGTACATCTTATTTGCTTCTGTCTAATTATCTTGTTCTGTGGAGGGGAGGGAGAGAAAAGAATAAAAGCCAATGAGAATTGAAAAACCAAGGGCAGCCCAATAGTGCCAGTTACTTAATTCCAGTGTTAATGTTTTTCTGTGGTCTTTCTTAAAAGATGTGATTGGACATCCATTGCTGGAGGTGGAATGTGGTGCTGTAATAAAGGCTCTCTCTGTGGCATTTCAAATAGAGAAACAAGCAAATGAGAAAGAACAGCTCTGCTTTATATTGTCCACTTGCATTGTTTAACTCTGGGCATAGTTTTTCCAGCTGCTAGAACGTTCCCACATTTCTTCCAGTTTTTAACTCTTTCTAAAAGGAGTATCTGGATTTATTTCTTTTCCCCAACAGAAATAAAATAGCACTAATTGGACCCCAGGATCTGAACTTCTAAGAAGTTTAAGCCCTGAATTTAAGGGTGTGGGTTTTTTTTTACTCAGGGATTTTATATTGTTTAAAGGTCAATGCCCCAAGATTTGTCTTCAGAGATTAGTCCTGGCTCATCTGTCAGGCCAGAGGTGATTGCTGGTACTTCCTCTTGCTGCACTCCTCGCTTGTTAAACTGTTACTCCACTCCAAGAAATATCTTGTTCTGACCTGGAAAGAGGGAGTTTCTGTCTCTTCTGGGATGGAAATTGGAGATAGTCCCATTTTTTCTTCTCTGTCAGCTCCTTGCAAAGATCCTGAATGAGGCAGAACCCTCTCCTTGTGCTCTGCTCCTCCTGCCGTGGTTGTAATGATGGAGTCAAGGGAGAGAGGACCAAGCTGCCATTGCTTCAGGGGTTTTCTGAGCTGGGTCATGGGGTGATTCAGGGGATGAGATGGGACAAGCATATTCTGTCCTGAGGGGACAGCACTGATGTCCAGAGCAATGACAACAGTGGGAATGAGTGAAGGGGGGAGGACTGAAGGAGAAGAAGGTGAGATGGTCAGTCTGGATGAGGCATTGAGCAACCTGGTCTGGTGGGAGGTGTCACTGCCCATGGCAGGGGGGTCGGAACTAGTTTAGGTTGGAACCTAAACCATTCTATGAGACTGAAGATTGGCATGGGATGAGATATAAGATAGGATGTGATGAGATGGGTGAGTGCCTGGGATCCTCCTTGGATTTTCACTCATATTTCACATACGAGTACTTGTAGGTTGTGCTGGCCAAGTGCTGGAGCTGGAAAGGACCTGGAACTGCCTGGCAGCCTTAAGGCTATGCACAGGGCTGTAAAGCAAAAACCCTTAACTCCATCGTTAGAAATGATTGGTTGGCCCAGGGTGAGCTTAAAATAGTAACGTTTTTGGATCATTAACTTTTACTAGCTGCTGCTCTCAAAATGAAGCTCAATCTCACGCTGAAAAGTCAATATAGTTAGAAATGAATTATAAAATTGGTCAGGAAAAGCAGATGAGACAATCAGCTGGCTTGGTGCACTGATTTTAGGCTGACAGATGCTAAATAGTACTAGTTAGCTTTAGTCTGCATATAGAATTCATTCATGAGTTAGAGGTATAAAGTTAACTCTAATTTTAAGCCACAGAGCATGACCTTCCAAGCAGGAAAAGAAATGAATGGAGTGTTCAGAGCTGCCTTGGTGCAGTTCCTATGGTCTACAAGGTTGGGATCAAAGAATCACAAAGTGTCCAGGATTGGAAGGGGACCTCAAGAGATCATCTAGTCCAATCCCACTGCCACAGCAGGAACACCCAAATAAGGTCACACAGGAAGGTGTCCAGGTGGGGTTTGAATGTCTCCAGAAAAGGGGACCCCACACACTCTCTGGGCAGCCTGGGACACTCTTCTCTCACCCTCACCATGGAAAAGTTTTTTTCTCGTGTTTCTGTGGAGCCTCCTGTGTTCCAGCTTGTACCCATTACCCCATGTCCTATCATTGGAGGTCACTGAGAAGAGCCTGGTTCCATCCTCCTGACACTCACCCTTTCCATTTTTATAAACAGTATAAATATGTTCCAAAAGAGGGCATTCTTTGATCAGCAAGGCAAGTTTTCCCTCATGTTTTCAACAGCTAAAATGTTTTTCATAGTACATATCTCATTGAAAATCCAGGAAGCAGCCAAAGTTAACAGCTCTCTCCTCTGCTGCCTGAGGATCCCTTGCCATATTTTCTCTTAAACCTAATTAAACATGACTATCCATTTAGGAAAAGAACTCCTGCTATCATTTTCCAAAAGTTTTCTTAATTCAATAGATTAGCACTTTATACCATGACATTTTCCACACTGATGGGACCATAAACTTCGGGCATGATTGCAGCTGGAGTTTTCTACTCCCAGAAAAGTTTGTTCTTCCTTTGAGTTGTTTTGATCTTTGTATCAATTCCATGTGGTATTTCATTAACACACACACTTCTCATTCATGTTTTTGTTGATTGTCTTGGATTCCTTTTGAATAAATTCCATGCTAATTATGAGGAAGAATCATGTTCCACACTCCCATTTTGTGCCAGCAAATGGCTTATGATTCCTTTCTCCCATCTTTAAGGTGGAGAACTATTTTTCCCTGCAGAAGTGCCTGAAGGTCAGGGGGGACCTCATAGGACCTTCTCAATACCTTAAGAGGGCCTACAGAAAAGCTGGGGTAGGATTTTTTTAATAGGGTACAGGATGGCAGGACTAGGAGTAATGGATGCAATTTGGAAGGGGGAAGATTCAGGCTGGAGAGAAGAAAGAAATTCTTCCCTGTGAGGGTGGTGAGACCCTGGAAGAGGTTGCCCAGAGAGGCTGTGGATGCCCCCTCAATCCCTGGAGGTGTTTAAGGCCAGGCTGGATGATGCACTGAGCAACCTGGTGTAGTGGGAGGTGACTGCTCATGGCAGGGGGGTTGGAACTAGATGATCTTGAAGATCCCTTCCAACCCAAGCCATTCTATGATAAGTTCCAAAATAGTGATGTAGCTGCAAGGCAGAAATAGGAAACTTTTAACATTGATATATAAATATATAATACAATGAAAGATAAAACACTGAAAACATTGAAAGAACACTTTGAACAGTATTTGATTTCCCCACTGACAGTATCTTCAGTGAGATTTGAGTCTTTAGAGATAACAGCCCCTGACCCAATCATGAAGATGCAGGATTTTCTCTACATACTCCTCACTGCAAATACTCTGTTATCTGTTTGGATGGAGGAACAGATTTCTCGTATATGGAAGGAGTCCTAGTGTTTATATTTTTTTAAAAAGAAGCTGCTTTTGCAGGGTTGAGAAAGAAATTATAACAGTAGTGAGAGTACTTAGGGGAGGAAAAGGCCTGGGGCAGAAAAGTGAGGTCAGGGTGGCCCTGGAGCCACAGAAAGGAGAGATGTACTGTTCTCTCCCCTGTGTGCTCACTCCAGGGCTCAAACAAGGTTACCTTTGCTCAGTGTTTCTGGTTTTCCTCCTAAAAAAGCACTAATTTAGAAAATCAAAATGTTGGTACACACGTGAGCATCTCCCTGAATAATCACGTTGCTATATACATACTTTAACAGATGTTGTATGCCATGAGGTAAATTCAGCTTTTTCACCCATAGTCATGAAATTCAACTCTCCCAAAATGGGTAATTGACAAAGTCAGGGTATGAATGGAAAAAAAACCAGCTCCATTGTACAAGGCAAATTAGAGGATGAAGTTCTATCATGTGTCATTAGTGCAATCCCTTGTACTTCAGTTATTTGAGCAGCATTTCTCTGGCTTTCTACCAGGGCAACTTAAGCACTGGAGTATAGTGTGCTCTAATGTCTGTCAGACTGATCAGACCAAGGAGTATTTTGGTATGGAATAAATTATTTTTCTGACATCTTGAATGTAACACTGAGCTGGGTTCCCCTCTAGGCTTGGGTAAATGAGGCCGTTGCCTGGAGGAGGAGACCTTATGGGAAGTGAAATGGCTGTGGCCCTTATCCACTACTTGCTTTGCTACAGAAAAAGCCCTGGAGAGCCAGAGTGGCTTCTGCTGCTAAAGAAACTGTCATCCTAGAGGAAAAGCATGGTGGGTATGGCCAACAAGAACAGAGTGTGAGAAGTCCCCCCAACAGCAACAGCAGATCTTTTTCTTTTTCAGCTGATCAGCAGAGCCAAACAAAGTCCCCAGCACCCCTGCTTCCCTTCCTTTACCTCAGTTCTCTGTTTCAAATATGCTCTCTGCCTTTTTCCTTCTATCTTGCTCCTTGTAGGCATGACCAGCTGCAGTCTTGGCCAAGCTCCTGTCTTCAGGATATGAAAATTAAGTATTTTCTGGAAAACTGTTGCTGGAAAACTTCTCTTATATAGCCATGGTGTTTAGGATGCCTACACACATGATAGCCACAAATATAATTTTGTGACAGTAATATATCAATAAACTGACCTGGAAGAATCATGCCTCCAGCGCCTCTCCTGGAGCTTGTATGCATCCCTTGTGTAGCTAAATGTTGGCTACCTAAATATTCCCTCCTAGTTAGCTGGGTTTCTCCTTCCCTCCAGCCCAATGCTGTGAAGAACCATTACAGAGCATCTCTGTTTCTGCCTGGGAAAATGACTGTATGCATCACTGTTTGGTCTAGGGCTGGTTTCTGGGCAATATTAATCATTAGTTCTAATGAAGTTAGTGGTTTGGGTCTCACTTCTGTGTTGCAGGTTTGTAAAGAACACTTATGTGCTTAGGATGAAAGACTGAGGATAAATGTGAGGTATAAGCTGTAATGGGCACTTATTGAAAACAGTGTGAGTGATTAACTTTGGCTGTTTGGCCATTAATTTTGGTCACAGGCACTTAGAAGAAAGCAGAAAGCCTGCAGGTAAATCTCATCAGGCTTTTGCATCTGCCCTTTCCACTGGGAAAGACAGTCCTGCTGCCTCTCCTTTGTGATTGCAAGAGCTATTCCATACGTGGAATGAGTTTTCATATGGAGAGATTCTATTATATGACCCCATACAGTTGTTAGTTGTGTATGTGAGTATATAATGTTTACAGTGACTTCCCCTGCTGCTGCCAAATAACTCAGTTGATCACTCTGGGTTTCTCCTTCCCTCCAGCCTGTGGATGTGAGTGGGGAATGTAGTGGCACTGCAGCACTGAGAGGTCAAATGGAAACAGTCCCATAGTATTCAGAGCTCCTACTTCTTGAGCAAAGAAACTTCTTACCCCTATTGCAGAGACTATTGCAGAGTCTGTAGGCTGGGGTCCTGCTCTGGCACTTGGTGTGGATCATCCAGAAACTGGATTCTGCATCAGCCTTTGCTCAGGTTCTATTGTTGTAGGAGTCATAGAACTTGCCCCTGTCCATACTGTAGGCTCTGCTTTAAAGGTTACACAGCTCCGCCTTTTGCTGCACAACTCTACATTTCTTCCCTCAAACCCAGCTTCTTTCTGGGTAATAAAGCTGCACAGCAGCTGTGTCTGGCCTCACTTGTGTAACAGCCTCCCAGTTTCTGTCCCATAGAGCTCTGAGGTGAGCCACATGCTTGCTGCTGATGCCTCTGCTCTGTCTCTTCTCAACTTCAGTTGAACATGAAAATTCAACTCATCCTAATTCACTGTTTCAAGGACGTGTGTCCATTGTGGGAGAGGAAGTGTATTTGACCTTCTATTTGTCTTTACTCAAATACCATTGTATTTCTCATCTCTCCATTCACTTTTAATCTCCTGTAGAAACTGCCTGCCCTGGTGATATTTCCATCTCTGCACATGTGGCTGCTCAGTGGGAAAGTTCCCAGAGCAACTGCTGCAGCCAATGCTTTTTGGCATCCAGATGTGTGTTCTTTCCTTCCCTGTGCTGTGCCTGTGCTGGCTCTCACATCTGAGCATCAACAAGTGTGGACAGGTACAGAGGCATATGGCAGGGTTATTTCATCACTGACACTGAAGAGGGACAATCTCATAAGAACAAAACCAGCTCCCACACCTGTGGTGTTACAAAGGACACCTCTTTAAAGTCAGCAGCAATTCTGCTCTTTGCTTTGGGTACTGACTGGCTTGTGAGCAGGCAATTTGCTCTCCATTGCAGCCACAGATATGGCAGAAAGCATCCCACTGAGAGATGTGCTGTGCTGTTTGTTAAGCAAATGATTCCCAGGCAGGTAGGCTGGAGGGGAAGCCAGTCTGGATGTGATGAACTCAAGCTGCCATGAATGTGCTGTCATTAATCCTGCTCTCTGTTGCTATTCCCGAAACTCTGGGTGACAGAAAGAGAAGAGAAGGCTCCCCAAATACCTTCTGGCAGCCTCAAGGTGCCTAAAGGGGCTACAGGGAAACTGAGGAGGGACTTTTAACTAGGGTATGGAGCTATAGGATGAGGGGAAAAGGTTTAAACTAGAGCAGGACAGGGTTAGATGATTAGGAACTTCTTCCCCATGAGGGTGATGAGACACTGGAAGAAGTTGCCTCTCTGGGTGGTGGAGGCTCCATCCCTGGAGACATCCAAGGCCAAGCTTGCTGAGGCTCTGAGCAACCTCATCTAGTGCAGGATGTCCCTGCTCACTGCAGGGGCTTGGACTTGATGGCCTTTGAAGGTCCTTTAAAACTCCATGATTTTATGAAAGTGAGCACTGAGGAGATCTGTGAGTCTTGGTAGAGCTTCATGCCTCATTCCTAAACCTGCAGAAAGTGTTCAATCCAATTTGTTTCAGAAAAATTGTTTTTAGATATACAGTTAAGAAGAATGCCTCCCATGGGATTTCCTGCAGCCCCTGCATTTCTTTTCCCCTGCTATTCTCCACACTTGTTCTGCCAAAATGGTAGAAAGGATCTACTGATTCAGAAGCTGTAATGGGGGCTTTCAGCTCTCTGAATTATTTTATTATCCTTCCTCTATCTGTACCATATGCTAAATAATGCTGTTAAATTTGGCTTTGATTTTTTTTTTTTGTTTTATAGTCGTGTAACATTCATCATCTTGGCTAATCCTAAGAGTGTTTATTTGGGAGCCTTAGTCATTATTTAGGCCAAAATATTTAAAATGTCTGTCAGTTCTGGGGCCTTGCATTTTTTCATTAGTTTCCTTGGGATTTTCTGGACTTGGCTTTTCACAGCAGTGCTGAGAGCAGAGACTTCAGAGGAGCATTTCTGTCCTGTAAAGTAGAACCCTCTCTTCTGGAGGAGATGTTGAGTGACCTCTTGTGCTTGTCAGACACTGAGCTGCACTCTGGTGAAATAAATGATAAAATGAAATCTTTAGCTGTGTTAGCCTGGATGAACTCTGCCCTGGGGAATGGAGTTTGCTTTTTCTCACCTCTCCAACAAAGCCTTCTGCCTCAGCTCTTCTATTTCAGTTGTGAACTCCTGAAAAACTCTTCAGTTTTATCCCTAAACTGCTGCTTTCCAGTGTTGAGTAAAGCCATTTGCAGCACTGAAACCCTGTTTGTTCTCAGGTGTTTGCTTTATTTGCAAGTTTCCTGATGATGCCTCAGGGATGACAATTATACAGACACCAAGCTCCTGCCTTTCTGAGCTTCAGGTCCTGATGGGACATGCAGGAGGGTGGAGGGATGGGTATGATACACAAGCAGGGCAAGAAGCATGGTGGGAGCAGATGGCACGTTGACTCCATTGCTGTGTTTGTGCAGTTGAAGTGGGGCTGAAGTATTGAAGAAATGGGTAGAAAGACCAGAGGACAGAGAGAAACAAGAGTGAGCCAGAGAATCATAGAATGTGTTGAGTAGGAAGGAATCTTCCAAGGCCATCCTGTCCAAACCCTTTGCAGTGAGCAGGGACATCCTGCACTAGATCAGGTTCCTCAGAGTCTCATCAAGCCTGGCCTTGAATGTCTCCAGGGATGGGGCTTCCAGCATCTCTCTGGGCAACCTAAATCATCAGAAAGAGATTGAAGTGAAGAGTAAAAAGCAGTAAGAGGCCCTTCGCTGTCAGCATGGTGTGGGAAGAAGCTGGTGCTACTGGAGCTCTAGGATGTCTACTAGGAGGAGTGAGGGTGGTTGGGTGCTGGAGGTGGTTCCTTTGGTTGGTGCAACATTGCACCTGCAGGCCCAAAGAGGTTGCAATGGGGTTTTCTTCTGCAAAGAATCTCCTTGCAGTGTATCCCTTTGGAGACATGGTGGTGAGATGCCACCATGAATAACCAATCCTATAGATTAACAAACTGAATAACAGAAGTCTCCTACAATGATTGGACTAACCCAACAGCTACTTTTGTGAAGCAGACTCCATTTACTTCTCATGATGAGCTCAAAGCACTAAATATATAGACTTTCACATGACATTTGTACTTGTAGAAGAAGGACATTTACTACAAAACTTGTTCAGAGCCAAGCTTTCCCATGGTAGTGATGAATATTTATGCCATGAATGTAGAGTAGAAGGTGGCATGTTCCTTGATGAATTGGGGGCTAGATGCTATGACTACATTATTTAGATGGCTTTATTACAAGGGGTTACAATTTTTATTGCCTGTTGCAAGGCAGATAGATACAGTAGATCTTCCCAAAGATCAAAGTGTGTCTCTGGGGCAGCCAGTAAATTAGTGGAGATTATAAATGAGCACATAGTCATTGATGTCTTGAGAGCTCGGCTCAAGAGATCAGAGCATATTCTTTCCCCCTTCCTGTTCATAAGTCTCTTTCTAGAATAGATTACTTTTTTTTTTACACTTAAAAGCAATATTCATGGCCTTCATAAGAACAAGTGTTTCAGTAGGACATGCTCTGATCACATCACTCCCTCTTGTATATGGTCTTATTATGGACTGATGCTTCCCTGTAATAGGGAGTCATGGAGACTGATGGCAGTGATGTGCGTTTGGGGAATCGTCCCGCTTAACTGATTTCATCATATTTTATAGCAAGTGGAGCCTCTGTAGGAACTTAGGCAGCAAAATGGGAGCTCTTCAAAGCTCTGTTATGAGGTGCAATGAGTGCATGAAGCAAAATAAAAGCAAATTAGAAACCACTTCACTATCCTGAAAGAGGAGATTATCGCTATGATGGGGAAAAGTAAATATAAACCAAATCACACCATGCCAAAAACTGCAAATAAAACCCCCAAGAATGAACATCCATTTCATGACGAGATTTGAAGTTAACTTTTAATATGCAAGCTGGGAGCTAAGATAGAATTGTGTCTTTGTGTGGAAGACAGAACAGAGCTCTCATTTTCTATAACAAATCTGCACATTGTAAGAATGTCCTCAATCTGAAATATTTCAGAACTTTTTTTAAAGTGTCTCCATATTTCATGCAACAGAAAGAAAAAGTAATCCCAAACCAGAGTTTTCTGGACCACTCAGCTTTAGAGAGAAATGCTTTGGTGGAAATTATCACTGCAGAAATGACAGTAGGACTATACTGCTGAGTTTTTACAGTGATCTGGTGGTGGCAGTGGAGACAATGGTGTTAGGTTTTCATGGGTGGCTTTAATTCACTCATCCCTATCACTGGAAACTTCTGCTGCTGTCCCAGTGGATGCTCTGGTCTGGCCAGTCTGAAAAGTTAAACTTAACTAAGGGGTTCCTAGTGGAAGGAAAGAGTCATAAAGCAACATGAAATACAATAAGCAGAGCAATTGATGGTGCTTTTTAACCTGTTTCTCCACTCTGTAGTATGCTGAACATCTTGGACTACATTGCAATTCTTTATTTGACTGCCTTGGGCAGCTGAGTCAGTTTTTGTCAGGAATACACTACCTTTTCCTTCAGGCCTGTTCTGAACCTTGAACTGAATTCCCCTGAGCTCAATAAAACAGAGTTTTTTGCCTTTGCTGTGACAAGAAATTCAGCTCCATTTCGTGTTTAAATGAGGATTGACCCTCATGAAAATACCAAGAGGAGCTGTCAGACACAGAAAACACAGTTTGGAAAAGTTGTGCAATGGGCGTAGGATGAATATCTTGTTGAGTGGACAGATTGTGTTGTCTGCTTTTCTAATCTTGACTTTACATGATGACTTTACAGCCAGGTCCTGTGCTTGGGTGTGAAAAACACATGGGCATAGAATCATAGAATGGTTTGGGTTGGAAAAGACTTTCAAGATCATCTAGTTCCAACCCCCCTGTCATGGGCAGGGACACCTCCCACTACACCAGGTTTCTCAATGCCTCATCCAGCCTGGCCTTAAACACCTCCAGGGGTTGAGGGGCCACCCACAACCTCTCTGGGCATGGTGGGATGATGCTTTGTATGGAGTGTGGCATTTCATGACCACCCACTGAATCTCATGAGATTGCAGGCTAAGATATTACCAGCAGTCAGTGCTGCTTCTGAATGATTTATAGGGTTTTTTTCCTCACTTAATCCATGCCAATGACTCAAATGAAGCCAAAGATGCCACAAGGATGCCATAAAGCCTAATTTGACTAAAAAAATCTAGATAATGGAGGCCCCATCCCTGGAGACATTCAAGGCCAGGCTTGCTGAGGCTCTGAGCAACCTGATCCAGTGCTGGATGTCCCCTCTTAACTGCAGGGGGGGTTGGACTAAATGGCCTCCAAGGTCCCTTTCAACTCTATAATTCTGTAAAATGCCATGCCAGAAGTTTCTTCTTGCCAGCATGAGGTATGTCATTGTGGCACACTGATAAAATGCTTCACTTCTCATTGAAGGAACTTCAGATGTGCTTTTGCCTTTCATTTCCTCTCACTGTGACTGATAGGACTATAAGCAGCACTGGCAGTTAGCACCAGCAGAGTAGTGGATTTTCTCCTGTAGATCAGAATGTTTTGGGTGAGCTCCAAGCCACAAATTCCTTTAAGTGAAGCACTACTACAAGTTGAAGCCACCTGATGATGGGCCTGGCTGCCACTGGAAAACTAGGCATGAAAGTTTACAAACCATCACTGTGGCTTTGAGGATGTCACTATTTAAAAAATTTTAAAAATTCTTGCTGTAAATCAAAGTACTTGGGCTTTGTTCACCGTGTTTACACTCTTACCCAGCTTAACCAAGTGACATACCACAGAGTGACATCTGCCATGCTGTCCAGGGCACATAGCTTGGCCAACAGAGCTCCTAAGGGCTTTGTTTCAGTGAGCATCTTAAGCTCTAACATCTGCTCACAACTGGAGCAAAAATGATGTTATTAGTGTTTACAGAAGGAAATTCCTACTTCCCCTGTGAATTCCTTTGGAATTTGTTTTCCCTCTCTGGATGCAGGGGATTTGATGAGTGACAAAATACCATGTCAAGAACAGATTTGGTTATTGATGCTTTTTCATGTGGAAAGGAGTGAGTTACTTGGGGAATTTCTTTAAGTTGAAATGTGGATCCTGCTTTCTAAGATGACTCCCAGAGGGGTGAAATTTATGCTTTTCTGCTACCTATGCAAAATATTTCTGGTGGTTTTTTCAAGACCTAAGGTGATACTTCCTTAAATGTCCATTGGTGCCAGCTTTGATGATGTGCACTACTAAAACTCCAGACGTTTTAATTTCCTCTCTTTCTTTGTTGGGAGGTCTTGATTACCCACTTTAGTTGTTACATGGTCTAACTGTTTGCTTTACTGCTGAGATCCATGTGAGGACAAGCTGGGCTGAATGGTCAGTGCTGTGTAAACACGTGTGACTAATTTGTCTGATGTGGGGCTGTTTGGTCTTTCATATTCTGGGCTGAAAGACATTTGTCTGAATGTTCCTGTCAGACAGGGTGGGAAGGGGCCAAGAAACACCATCTATTGGATCTGAAGAATAATCTTGAAACACCATCAGGTGTCAAACTGAGATTTGAACCAGGCAATAAAATATGTTTAATTTTGGGAGGGTTTTTCAAACTTTCATTCTGATTTGAGCATTGTGGGTTTACTCAAATAGTGTTGGTGTTTCTGCAGAGGAAAAAAAAATTGCCCTTAAACATTTTAGTCTTTAAAATATGGGAAAAAATCTGTCACTGTCTGCTGTGATGGAAAGATGTGGGAATCCTTACCTGAAATACCTGGCATGACATGTTGCTCCCTGTCTCAGAGGGCTGCTTCTCTGGTTTTTGAGCTCTTTCTGGGTGAGGAGACATCTCCACGAAACAAAGATTGTGCATGAGTCTTTCTCTTGTGAGAGGAGCTGAATTGTCTCAGTACAAAAGCAGTTTTTCTGAGAAGTGTCATGTTAAAAATACAAGAAACAATTTTTACACAGTGAGGGTGACAAAACAATGGCACAGGCTGCCCAGAGAGGGTGTGGAGTCTCCTTCTCTGGAGACATTCAAACCCTATCTGGATGCCTTCCTGTGTGACCTGATCTAGGTATTCCTGCTTCAGCAAGGGGATTGGACTAGATGATCTCTTGAGGTCCCTTCCAATCCCTGTTATTCTGTGATTCTGTGATTAAATGTTACTACACTGTTGGAGTAATGTGTTGTGAAATGTGATGAGATGTCTTGAGTCAACCATGGAAGGATCCTTTTCCTTTGGGGAACACAGTATTGACCAAGTTGAGTTCAGATTGAGTGTGAGCAATGATTGAGTTCAGAAGGGGAATAAAAAAAGGTGAGATTTGCAAAATAATCATAGAATTCTAGGGTAGGAAGGGACCTTCCATGGCCATCTAGTCCAACCCCCTGCAATGAGCAGGGACATCCTGCACTAGATCAGGTTGCTAGATATTCAGCCAGACTGGCCAGGAATGTCTACAGAAATGGGGTCTCCACCACCTCTCTGGGCAACTTAAGCCAGTGTCTCACCACCCTCATGGTGAAGAACTTCCTCCTCGTGTCTAGTGCTCTAGTTTCAAACCTTTCCCCCTCATCCTGTGTCTCCATGCCCTGGCAAACAGCCCCTCCCCAGCTTTCCTGCAGCCCCTTCAAGCACTGGGAGACTGCTATGAGGTCTCCCGCTTCTCCAGGCAGAACAGAGAGATAGGTCAGCAAGAGCAAAAAAACAATGCATGAAGTCAGAGCAGAGCTTTGCTCCTTCATCTGGTGGAGCAGGGCTGGTGATAAGCTCCTCATCTGCCTCCCACGCTGCGTGTCCAGGCGAGGTGAAGAGGATGGAACTGAGGCGCCTCAGCATCGGCCCGGCCACCCCCTCCCGGCGGCTGATTCATATCGATCGGGGATGCTGCTGACACCCGCTCCCATCGCCATGGCAACCAAGAGCCCGAGTACTTGTCCACATACTTTAGGAACCTCATTAAATCAGGCAGCAGGACGGCAGCTGCGGTCTCAATGTGTTAGCCTGACAGCCGGGGACCGGTTTGATGATGCTCAGGTGATTTTTGGCCCTCTCTAGGCCAAACTGTTGAAAATGGGAGGCAGGCGAGTGGGACAGATGGCAGAATAAATAAATATTGCCAATATGTTTAATGTGCACACATCTCCTGAAAGGTGCAAAGCAACCCCGCTCGGTTGTAGCAACCCCGCTAATTTTAAACAAAGCATAAATAAAGGAGAAAAGGGTGCAGCTGAGCTGAGGAGTTTTTTCTTTTCTTTTTTAAAATTTATTTAAGTAGCTGATTGGATTGAACTTAGTGCTTACAGTCGTTCTCATAAAATGTAGCACAGGTATAAGTAATTAGAGTTCTCTTTTCTTGATATACAATCATTAAAATTCAGCAAGGAAGGGCTCAGATTGGTAATTTTTACAACTGCTTTCCATCAGGTTCTGCAACACAACAATACCCACTATTTCTTCAGCAGAGGAGCTTCTCATACACTGTAGCAATGAAATTCTCCAGCCACCTCTCCCCAGTTGTAGCTTTCACTGAATTTCCAAACTGGGATTTGGTATTACCAGTGGAAATTGGGCTTTAGCTTCTGGGGCTAAGCTTCAGATAAATTTAGCCCAGAATTATATACAATACATATTCTGTGGTAATGACTGCAGTTGTTTCTTCTTCATGATTCACCTGTTTTGATTTAAGGTTTTAGAAAGCCAGAAAGTAATTAATTTAGATGCTTTGTGTCCTACTATTTTGCAGAATTTTAAGTAGGTTTGGGTTTTTACCTTACTACCCAAATAAAGTGTAAAAATGATGGTTTAAAAATTCTGCTTTTTAGTGTAAAGAAAAATGGTTGCATTGCTGATGAATGATTCCCCTGGTGGAAGGTGATCTCCCAGACTACACTCATGGTTCTGATCATTTCCAAAGGACTAAAAAAAAGGAAGGAAAACTTAGAATAAGATCTCTTGGCTTGTCTCAACAAGAGCTGAAAAATAGCAATACTGTCATCCAGGTGCTTTTAATTTTCCATGAAAAGAAATGACAGATGCCTCAGACCCTAAATTATAATTTGTAGATACTAAACAAAAGAACCTCAATTAACCACTAGTAAAGCAATTATTAATATTGGCTGGAATCCATTCTGCCCAGAGTCTCAGGCTGCAATCCAGGCCAGTCAGCTGCCCAGGAATGTCTGACCTGGTGGGCACCTAAATTCATTTGATAATTCCCTGAATAATTTGAAATTGCTCTGGGCCTTTAACCTTATATCTAGGACTTGGTCCTTTGTTTTGCATTTGGATTTTTTTGGTGGCCATTGATGGTATTGTGTAAAATGGGCATGTCATAAGACACGTGGCCCAAAATAGAAGGGTTTCTGCCTGCCCAGATGGTGCTGGGTGTTTGGAGGGAGTGAGATACTGTCCCAGCTCCTTTCTGGTTGCCTCAGGAGATGTGCCTAACTGTAGGATTGGGAGGAGAGACAGAATCCTCTCGATCTGATTATATCCTGGAGAGAAAATTTTCTTGGAGGTTGATTCAGTTGCCCCCAGTGCCTAGAATGTTGAGTCACCTTCTTTCATCCCCTAGACTAGTACACTAAAGACCCCACTGCTGCTAATCTGATTGATGAGCATGCTCAGACATGAAGAGACCTACAAGACCTGGATCCACAGTAGAGAATGGCACCTGATGTTTCCTATTGCTCCCCTATGACCTCAGAGATGCAGAAATTCATTTTCTCATGAAAAGGAAACCCATTAAGTGGTTAGTAAATCTTTAAAAAACACCTCTTGCTCAAAAAATCCTTCATCTGCAAATGGTTAGTTCTGGTCTGACCACTCTAGAAGACAGGACTGTGCCAGAGATGGATTTATGGTCCTGATTGAAGTGTGACCATTCTTTTGTTAAACTTCAGTCTACTGAATTGCTATCTGGAGGCACTTAGATTTTGTATGTGGCCACTGGGAAGAAGAAAATGAGTATATCAGAAAGATTTGATGGCTCTCTGTGGTTTGTCAGCTTTTCCATGAACTGCATTAAAGATTAAGCAGTTTTATGAGATGGACCCTCCTGCCTCAGTCCCTGCCCCTCAGTGCAGGATCCTAAAATCTCAGTCAGTTGAGGATTAAGATATATCCATCAGAGGGCTGTCAGAATATTCCCTTTGGAATAATATTTCCAGTTTGCCTTAGCCATTTGGGGAATATGATCTGTACAGCACATGGAGAATCAGACCCTTTCCTTTTTTTTTGGCAAGTTTATTTTCCCATTACCTTCCTTACTTCTTTTTTTGTATATTCAGAAGGCCAAATAAATCATAGAATGGTTTGGGTTGGAAGGAACCTTCAAGATCATCGAGTTCCAACCCCCTTGCCATGGGCAGGGACACCTCCCACCACACCAGGTTGCTCAATGCCTCATCCAGCCTGGCCTTAAACACCTCCAGGGATTGAGGGGGCATCCACAACCTCTCTGGGCAACCTCTTCCAGTGTCTCAGAATTGCCCTGCTTTATAATGCAGCTAATTTTTATTCCATCTATCAAAAGGAAAAATGATACAAATACCTTTTTTGACCATGTGAATACGGCGAGGGAAAGGAATCTAAATTTAATGACCAAATCTGGGTTTCCATTCTCCTGCAGTAAACTCGAGGGAATCTGCTTAAGTAACTAACATGCACAGAATCAGGCTTCAAATTGTGGCCATTTTTACCTGGGAGAGCCAAAGGGCTGGTTTAATGGCATTCTCCAGGAGTCCTGCACAAGAGAGAGATAATGCCACCACCTATGCAGATAATATATGATCATAAACTGCAAGTAACTAGGTGATAAAAATGGCTTTTGGCTGCCAGCACTACCCATAAGAGCTGAAGGAAAGCTACTGGGGCTTTTCTGTAGCCAAAGTGCTGCATTGCATTGCTGAGAAACCTTCTCTCCTGGGCCAAGTTCTGCTTTTCCAAGTGGAACACAAAACGTTTGTGACACAGCCTTGTCAGGACCACTCACCTCCTCCTTAGGGCTGATTTGTAGCTGTGTAGGTCTTTCACCATGGAAAAAATCCACTGGAGTCTTGACTTTGGGAGGGTAGAATTGCACTCTGAGCCACACGTAATGCATTTTAAATGTTAGTCTGTAGAACAATGTCATAGAAGAGAAGGAAAAATCCTATTTTTATTGGCCAATCATTAGTAAATAACACAGAGGCTGCCCAAGTAACTTGTAGTGATGTTTAATAACTGATAATATCATTGTTCATTTCCTGGATTAATTTGGTGGGTTCTTGCTTCACATATAAACATTTGTGTTGTGTAATTAAAATGAATTAATGGATTCCCCAAAAACATGGATTCATTCAGAATGCCTCTCAGTAAAACCAATTAAACAGCAAGTAATTGTTTTCCTTTGTATCGGGGCTTTTAAATTGGCTTTTTAAATTGAGAAAGAAAATACAACAGCATGAAATTCACCTTTGTTTCTAATTAAACCAGCCTCATTGAAAAAAAAAGAAGCAACAAACCAAGAACACTTTAAGATGATAACAAGTGAAATGCAATTCAGTGCCCATTTTGCTATTTGTTGCTCCCAAAGATAACACCTCAATCTCATCACTTCAGCAAAGTTGCAGAATTTCCATCTCTACTCCTGGACTTTGCTGAAGAGTTGACTTAAATTCCAGCTCCTAACAGGCAGCAATCCCATGAGACTCACTAGAGTTCTATTAGCACAGGAGAAAATCAGCCATCCTAGTAATCTATAATTTATTTGCCCAAATCCTGTAACAAATTCCAGTTCATTATGTGCAATTAAAGCAAGTTATTTGCATTAATATTACTGATAGGTTTTAATCTCTTTGAGAAAAGTCATAGAATAGGTGTTGGTGGAGTTTGCTGGACACACAACAGTCCACAGGCCAGTCATTTGAGAAGAAATATCTTAAATTTCTTGGTCCTTTGGTCTCAGAGAGGTCCAAGTAATCCATCATCAGCTAATGGGCCCCCAGCTGGAAGAACCATCTTCTCAGGTTCTTCCTGAAACACTTGTGTGTGCTAAAGATAGAAACCTGACTTTATTCATTAAAAAAAAATAAAAAAAATTGTTCCATCTAAAGTTTTCTGTGAGGCAAACCCAAATTTTACCTACAGATGATTTTTCATTCTGTATTTACAAAATAGCTGTGGTGCATTTTGATTCTCCTGTGCTAACTTCATGATGATGGTAGGAAACNTGGAGTTTGCTGGACACACAGCAGTCCACAGGCCAGTCATTTGAGAAGAAATATCCTAAATTTCTTGGTCCTTTGGTCTCAGAGAGGTCCAAGTAATCCATCATCAGCTAATGGGCCCCCAGCTGGAAGAACCATCTTCTCAGGTTCTTCCTGAAACACTTGTGTGTGCTAAAGATAGAAACCTGACTTTATTCATTAAAAAAAAATAAAAAAAATTGTTCCATCTAAAGTTTTGTGTGAGGCAAACCCAAATTTTACCTAGAGATGATTTTTCATTCTGTATTTACAAAATAGCTGTGGTGCATTTTGATTCTCCTGTGCTAACTTCATGATGATGGTAGGAAACCATAAAAATTCCTGTCTGATGCCCCTAAATCAGACACCTAGAATACCCCAACATCTACTTGGAATTTAACTGAAGGTTTAACTCCATAACTTCTTTGGAAATAGTGGTGGGTAGGATCTGGGAAAGGATTGTGCTGGGAAGGAGATCTCCAGCAGCAGGAGAACACACTGGTTTGAGCATCTGCTCCCCAGAGATTGGGGTTGTGCTGCCAGGATTTTGTCTTGGTGATGCTGCTTGCAAGGGATGTGCCCTTGACTGTAGAAAGGAATTAAAAGTAGATTTAGGTTAAATTTATTCTTTCCAGAACTGAATTGACTGGGAAGATGATGTGTGTTGGGGTCTCTACTGGCCCAAGGCTACATCCAAAGTCCCTTTGTGAGCCAAATAGACTCCCAAAACCTCATTTAATATCATCACTTGGACTTCACTGCATATAAACAGTGGTGAACCAGGAGGTGACTGGATTCTTCAGCAAGTGTATAATTTTACAGATTGCTTTTCAAGCACTAGCATACTTTAAAATTAATCTGTTTTAAATGAAATGTTCATTTAAGAAGGATGTTTAATGAGGTTTAATGTATCCTGAGATGCTGGCAGGAGCAGGTTTGTTCTGCAGCTGATCCTGACAAAGGAGGGAGGAGAGGCGATTAACAAAGACAATCAAACTTTCATTAGTATTAATAAAGCTGCAAATTATAATTTTTGCTGCAAACAACTGCTATTTCTGTTTCAAAACACCATTCTTTTCTATCAGCACGTCCTTTAAAGATGCTTTATTGTGTGGGCTTCTAGTTGACACTGCAGGTAATAGATTTCTTGGAAATAGAGTTTAACCATTAAACATGAGGATGTGTGTCATTATTTTCTTCAGCTAAATGCCTGAAGGTGAAGCTGAGTGATTTTAATGCATTAAGAAAGGTAATTATCAGATAATCTTGATTGCCAAGATTCTTCCTGCTCCAACAAAAACTCACAGTGGCACAATCTATGTACAAGAACATCTAATTTTTCCTGTGATTTAGGTTTGATGGCTGTACACAGCAATGCTTCTGTGCTATTTTTGTATTTTCTTCTAATATTTCTCCTGTATTTCTCATTTATTTCCTTATTCATTCCCATAAATTACACTTCTTGTACCAACTTTCTTTTTTAAAGTAATAATTACATGGTCAAATGGATTGCTGTGCATTAAGGGCTAGAGGGAAAAAATTGGCAAATTTTCCAGTAACAGATTTTTTTTTCTCTTTTCTTCTGAAGGCTGAGGTGTAAGTTTGTCACAGCTTTCACAAATCTTCTTTCTCAGCAGTCATGCATCAAAGACTTAGAACTGCAAATGAATTATTTTGATTACTGCTGCCCTGGAAAGATCTCCAGGGATAGGAGGTGGCAGGTTTAGCTACTGGCCGTTCCTGCTGGGCTAAATCCTGCTCCTAGAGATGTAATGCATTAGGAATTTTGCCATTGACTTCTGTGGGGCTAGGATTTAGCATGTAGAACAGTGATATTTTTATTTAGATTAAAAAATAAATCAGACTTGGTTTGCTTGTGGTGGTTGACTCCCCAAATTTGATGGAATTTGACATTTTGCTTTCCTGAAATGAGATAATATTTAGGAAAAGGAGGGGAGATTAGACAGAGTGAAGGACACCTGAGGAGTCAACAAGAAATTAAAGGAAAAAATTGCTTTCCATACATAATTACATCATTAAAGGAGGGAACACCTTTTCCTTCCCCAGGTTTTTGCTTTTATCTGGTAGATCCTTACAGAATTGACTCTGCCATCTCACTTTGGAGATGGTGTTAAGGATGAAACTAGTGAGGATCTAGAGAAAATAGTTGGAACCAAATAGACTGTAGATTTCCTGCAGGATTTTTTGATCAGTTCACAATACTAGAAGGCATATAGGGTTGTTTCATTGTATATTTTCCACAGTGCTCAGCTGGAATAGGAGACATTTGGAGCAGGAGGAGTTCCTGGGATTTGGAAGTCTGTCTCTAAAGAATTGTCTCTTGCTTTTTTGGTTCAGCAGAGGCCCATAGGTAAGCTCAGACTCAACCTCTGCTCTTTTGGGAACCCTCATTTTCAAGCTCCTTGAGGTGGTCAGCCAGGCAGTGTCACAGTGAACCTGATTTCCAGTGCAAAAACTCCCTCTGTTGAATCCATTCCCACTGCTGAATCATAGAATCATAGAATAGTTTGGCTTGGAAGGGACCTTAAAGATCATTGAGTTCCAACCCCCCTGCCATAGGCAGGGACACCTCCCACTAGACCAGGCTGCCCAGTGCCCTGTCCAGCCTGGTCTTGAACACCTCCAGAGAGGGGGCATCCACAACCTCCCTGGGCAACCTGTTCCAGTATTTCACCACCCTCACTGTAAAGAATTTCTTTCTTATGTCTAGTCTAAATCTATCCCCCTCTAATTTATATCCATTGTTTCTAGTCCTCCCATCCGATATTATGTTAAAAATTCCTTCCCCTGCCTTTCTGTAGGACCCCCTCAGGTACTGAGAAGTTACTATGAGGTCCCCTCTGAGCCTTCTCTTCTCCAGGCTGAACAACCCCAACTCCTTCAGCCTGTCCTCATAGGGCAGTTGTTCCAACCCTTTGATCATCTTCGTGGCCCTTCTCTGGACCCTCTCCAACAGCTCAATGTCCTTCCTGTGTTGAGGGCTCCAGAACTGGACGCAATACTCCAGGTGGGGTCTCACCAGTGCCGAGTAGAGGGGTAAAATCACCTCTCTTGACCTATTTGATGCTGTTTACATATAGAAGTAAAAACTCATGGTATCACAGTGTATTCACATTGAATACAAGGATTGGGATTGCTTCAACCCAGGTGCAGGACCTTGCACTTGGCATGCCCAAGAGGAGTAAGGGCAAAACAGCTGTTCTTCAACCACTACACTAGGCTACTCCAATAGTAAAGCCCCACATAAAGCTGTGTGGATTCCTCCACTCAGCAATTTTTTAACAAATCACTGTGTTTGGATCTCAGGGCTGTCCATTCTGCCAAATAACTGATGCCTGCTACTTCAGAATTGATCCTCGTGCCTCAATTACGTGGTGTTCCTCTTTCAGAAGATGTTCCTCCAGACCACTCATCCCTTTCCTGCTGCAGTCCTCATCAGTCCCTTTTGATCTAACCCTGCAGCAATAAATCCTCACAAACAAAAGTGTGCTCTAAAGAATGATGGAGCAATTTTTCAATTTTCCAAGTTCTTTCACTTCCTGAGGCCAGAGTAAGTGAGCTGTTGGTCTGATATTCCTTCAGGTTGTGCCTCACATCACTAAAAAACCCATGGAAATTATCAAATACCCCGTATTTATACAGCAGCACCACCAGTGGATTTGCCAGACAGCAAGAAGGCAAAGATCTTGCCAAGAAGAGCATATAAAATACTCTCTTATTTTAATTAGAACAATTATTCATGGGAGTCCAGATGTTTTTTAAAAAGAAAGAACAAACCCCACTGCCTGACAATGAGCAGCAACAGGAATTGTCTGTGTCCTCTATGTTGGAGGGGCAGAATGGATCCACTGATCAATAGATTTCTCTAGTTTTGTAAAATAATGCTATTAACTATTGCTGTCAATATTCCTATGGAAAAAATTATTTAATAGGAGATTACTGTCATTCTATGACTTTTCTTAAACCCCCATTCATTAGAATTATATCCTTCTGCAAACTGGCTGGGAAAAAAAAAGGGTTGTGAAAAGGACTCCCTGCTGTACTAAATTCTATAGGCCTTTAGAGGAAATTCCATAGAGCTTTATTACATTTCTATGGATTTTATCCCTGGTGCTTTCCATGGGAGGTTTCTCCTGGGAGGACATATGTGAGAGATCTAATGTTCTACTTGTATTTTACTATTCACTAGTTTTCATCCCTTTTTTTTTTATTTTTGGCTTGTGGGCTACCCAAAAAATTTTCCACTGGAACATGTGAGCTCTTGGAGATTGAATTTAAGCTCAGTGACCACGGGTTTAACTGCTTTATGTGGGAATTACAAGTCAAGCAGATCCATGGACAACACCTTGGGAACTGCTGCTTGCTTTCTTTCCTTCACAACAGCTTTGGAATAGAAAATGTAAGCACCCCCTCCCTGTGTTTGTAAGTGACAGAGAATAGCTGCCTCCACGTTTGGATTTGAAACACATCATTGTAATCATCACCACTGTCATTTATTCATTTACACGGGTTCACATCTGCTTCTCCAAAGTGAAGCCTGGGCTGGAATTACCCCCTGATGTAGGAAAACAGGAGCTATTTGAGAGCATAAGTGGTGTTACTGCCGTGGTGTTCACTTTCAGAGAGGCAGCCTTAGGGGAGTGGAGGGGATACTCAAGAAGCAAATATTCCCTGGCTGCTGGGAAATCCAAATACGAGGGGTTCTGTGGCTAATAAAAACATCTGCAACCATAGCACTGAAATACATGGAGTGGGTTTGAATGTGTGCATCCAGTGTGTGGTTCTTACTGATAAGAATCAGGAGGCTATTTTCTCCGAGACCAGAATTTTGCTGTTGAAAGACAGGAGAGGAACCTGTATAAAATTGCACATAATTAGATTTTCTTGACTTGCAGACAGTACGTGTTTGTTGCTGTATTTGTGCCTCTATGTGAGCAAGCTAGACACATCATGGAGCAAAGTCTTCCTGCTGGCTCTGAGAAATCACCCAGATGAAGGAGCAGAAGTTTTAAATTATCCTGATGTGAAACAATTCTCAAGGCAGAGGAGAAAACCTTTTTTTTTCCCTTCTTCTTCTTCTTATGTTGGAGGAACTTTGCAAGTCCCCATGAATCAGTGCAGTTGGAATCTTATGGAACAGGTTCAAAACTGTCAAGAGGGGTCTATTCAATATTGAATATGCTTGTGCTGTGAAAAGCAGAGAGGAAAATTCACCGCCTGCCAAAAGAACTGATAAAACAAGCAGAAATCAGTTCTTTCAACTCCAAAAGGTTTTGTTGTGTGGTGTTTTTCTTTTAAAAAAAAAAAAGGAAAAAAAAAAAGAAAGTAAAAAGACATAAACACAAAAGCTGCAGTTGACAGTGTCTCTTTGACAGCACTTTTGTAGCCGTTTAAGCAAAACAATGCAGAGCAGCTTTCTGGAAGCCTCTGGCAGAACATGCTGTAGCTTTCAAACTTTGCACAGGCTGGGGAGAGATGAAATGTTTGACTGAGAAGCTGATGTGGGTTTGGCAACATTGCTTAATTGATAGTGTGAAAAAGAAAGAGGATTCTGCTCCCACCATCTGCAACAGTGACGGGGACCAGCTCTTTGTCTGGGAGCATCTGTAGCTTTTCTTCCACCCCTGCCTTGACAAAATAGATTAATTGCAAGGAAACGGTCCAGCACGTGTACCTGCAAGGATCAAAGAGTATGCATTTCATTTCAGGTTTAATTACTGGTATTAAACCTCCTCTTTGCTCTCTCCTCATTCCTGTTGGCAGAAAGTCTATCACAGTTTGAGGTGGGATATCTTCCAGGGATGTAGAGCTTCATGCCAGCTAGATACCAGCTGTGTATGTCCCCACTCATGAGTTGTCCTCTTACTGGAGATCTACCTGCTTATGTTTAGGTAGTATTTTTTAATGAAAATCCTATTTTGACAACGTGCTTTGGCCTCTCACTTTGAGTAGAAGGATTTTCTTGTCCTTGAGCAAATACAAGGGTTGCCTTGATGGACCTTCCCAGGCTGAGAGAATTGGGGCTGTTTAGCCTGGAGAAGGCTGTGGGGAGACCTCATAGTGGCTTTCCAGGACCTGAAAGACCTACAAGAAAGCTGGGTAGGGGCTGTTTGCAAAGGTATAAATTTAGGGCAGGTTTAGATCAGACATTAGGAAGAAGTTCTTCATCAAGAGAGAAGTGAGACACTGGGACAGGACACCCAGACAGGTGGTGGAGGCCCCATCCCTGGGGACATCCAAGGCCAGGCTTGCTGAGGCTCTGAGCAACCTGATCTAGTGCAGGATGTCCCTGCTCACTGCAGGGGGCTGGACTCAATGGTCTTGGAAGGTCCCTTCCAACTCAACATATTCTATGATTTTATGATTCTAACATTCTCTCCCACAACTGACCTGTTTGTTCCAACATCCCATTGTTGGCAATGGCCAGTGCAGGGAAAATTCAAGATCAACAGAGCCAGTCAATGGATAAGCCAGACTAATTCAGGACACTTCTTTCCAGTACCTATAAATTAAACTCTGTGACAGAAAGTTCTAAATCTCTTAGAAAAAAACCCCACAAACCTGACATTTATTTTCAGGTAACAAAAGAGTGATGTCTCATGGAGTTTTCCACTTTCTTCTTAGCATCTTCCTTCTTATCCTTTTTAGTATAGCTGATCTAACCCTGATGCTGTACAGCTTAAGCAAAGAACAAATTTCCCAATGAAATTACTTGAGCATCCAGATTTAGGAACAGAGCTCTTAATTGTCAACTTTTGATATGAAAGAATTTTGCAGAAAGCCTCTGCTAAGGATGTAAATTTTATGTGACCAGTAGTTCAGTTTCTGTAATGCTTTAAAGAGAAACTGTGGGACAGTTCTTTCTGTTGTATAAACACTATCTGTGAAATTAATTTGATGTGATGAGGGTGTTTGTGACTAAGAAGAAGTTTCACCCTGCATTGCCATTATCAGCTTAATCCTCCTCTGTGTCCATCCATCTGAATTCCATTTCCAATCTGCCCTTAGGCATGTTACATACAATTAACAAATCATCCTTAGGCACTCTGCTTTTTTCCTTATATTTAATTTTGACTGAATTCTCTTCAAAACGAGGGGGGTGATGCTATTGTACTAACTGAAAATATTTATACTCAATACACAAAGCCTTTATTACTCAGCTTGTCTTTGTTTAGTAGCAAACATCATGTTGCTCAGACCAAGCTGTAATCCTAATAAATCTGGACCCAGAAGATGAGAACCATGTCTTGGTCTGTCAAGGCAGTTATGCTTCAAGTAAGGAATACACACGAGGTGACAGCAGACAATTCATAAGCAGGAGAAATTGAGTGAAATGCACTGAAAATTTGTTTAAATGACCTTTTCACCCAGCTCTGATTTGGAACCCTTAGTACCAGGCATGTCATCCTTGCTCTTGGGAGCATTCCCTCTCAGCAAAGGTTTCCTGGCTCTCTCCCACTGCTGCCCTCACTCTGGCTGCACTCCAACATGAGTGCTAGACTGCCTCCTCCCTTTCTGTTCCTGTTTAAACTATTAGACCTGCTCAGCCAAGCTTAGACTGTAAACTGGTGAAGTGCCCATACTCTGGGTCCATCACTGCTTCTCTTTGGGAACACAGTGAGGTTGTGAAAAGAGAAAACCCCAACAAGAGCTGTGCCAGGTTGACCTTATCTTGTTTGTTAGGTTGCACCACAGTTAGATAGAAATCATAGAGTCATCAGCATTGAAAGAAAGCTTTAAGGTCATTGAGTCATTGACCTAACACTGACAAAACCTCCACTAAACTCAACATCTACCCATATTTTAAGTATCAGCAAGGATGGCAGTTCCTAGACAGCTTGTTCCAAATTTCAGTGTAAAAATATTTCCCAATATTCAATCTAAACCTCCCCTGGTGAAATGGCAGAACACTGTGGGGCATCTCCCTCCCAGTATAAGCCAGGAAGTCTGCTGGACCCATCCAAAGCCTGCCAGCCATTTTCCTTGAGCAGCACTCATGTCAACAAGAGAGTGATGAAGAGAAATTATTTCATATATAGCTCTTCAAGATACAGTCCTTAAATTCCAATAAATATCTCTCCATTTTTACACATGCTATCTAGAATTCAGACTTTCTGAAATGCCAAAGCTGCAGTTACAACTCACAAAAATTAATCCCTTTAAAAATCAAGGGACCCTGCTTGCTGACTCTATTTTAATTTTTAAGTCCTAAATAAGCAAATAATTTTATTTTTAAATGCTGCAACCCAGAGGGAGGCATTTAAATGTGCTGGCTTTAGACTAGATAACCCTTACTCTTGTGACTTATAATTAAGAGCCTTTCATTGAAATTGCTAGGAGTGTCTGTCTGTTCTGGCTGTCACTGGTTTTCACTCTGGTTGGTTAAACAAAAAAAAAAAAGCTGTTTTCTTGAAGGTTTTTATCTGTAAAAATCACAGCAACCTGTTGTGACTGGTATAGATCTGTGAGAGAAATGATGGCAGTGTTTTGCTAAGTAATGCTGATGGTAATACTTCTGTTATTGACACCCAGTGGTGAAGGCAACGAGAACTTCACCAGGAGAGGAATTTGATAAAATGAGCTCTAATAAATAAATTTGGTCTGGGTTATAAATTGCATCAACATTCATCACAGCATTTTTGATTTTCTCACCGGCCTTCAGAGGTTTTTCTGCCATCCCTGTGCTTGCCAAGGCTTTGTGTCTCTCACCTAATGAACCATAAGAGTGGGAGAGCAGGTGGGAAGTTCTGAAATCTGAATTTGGAGCTTTAGAATTGAAGTTTTAAGGGCTTATTTTTGCATTCTGGAAACTACCAAGTGTTTTAGAGGATTACTTCATAAGCAGTAAGGCTGAAGAAAAGGTTGGAGAGGATGTAGTGTGTGATTAAGTGAAAACCTTGCTGAAAAACCTGAATGTTAATTTGATTTTAGAAAAAAATTAGTTTGAAGTTCTGAAAAAATTCCACATGCAAGTAGATTTTTTTACTAGTACTTATGAAAGTCTTCTGCTATCACTGCTCCTGTAATATGTGTTACTACTTCTGTAGAGTACATGAAACCAAGCAGTGGCTTTCTTTGCCACCTCTATCTTTACATGATACCCCTTCAATAAGAAAAGAAGAATTCACCACTTTTCATATTGTCCCTTTTCTTTTCCTGGAACCAAGAAAATATGGTTGGGACAGAATACTGTTTCTTTGAAGAGTGAAGAAGTCCTTTTTCTATTTGTACAACACAGAGGCTCATGAACTGGAGATGAAGGAGGCAGTAGAAGCAGAACCAAGTAAGGCTGGAAGAAGCTCTGGGGGGGTGATGCTCTCCCTGCAGACAGGAGAACTCCCAACCTGCTCTCATTTTGCTGCAGCAGAGCAGGGAGATTTCCCATGGGTCACCTCTCATTAACTGAAGTCACCATGAGTTGGTGGCTGAGCAAATCTCCCATCCTGGTCCAGACTGCCCAGACAAATGGTGGAGGCTCCATCCCTGGAGACATTCAAAGCCAGGCTTGCTGAGGCTCTGAGCAACCTCATCTAGTGCTGGATGTCCCTGCTCACTGCAGGAAGTTGGACTGGATGTCCTTTGAAGGTCCCATCCAACTCAACATCTTCTATGATTCCTGGCTGGAGTCCTAAACACGCAGCATCTGTCCCTACATCCCAGGTCACCCCATGGCTCAGGCTTCCCTCCCTTCCCACAGCTTCCCCTTCTTCTTCAGCATCTTTTATACTTCACACTTGGCTAAACCTCCCCTGGATACGAGCACGTCTCTGTACATTTTCAAACTCCTCATGTGGCCTGCCTTGCAGTTAGCTCATTCTTTTTCTGCTGGATAGAGCCTCAATGCATTAAAAAAAGGATTAGTATGTGCATGCACAGAAAAAGAAAATGGGAATGCTGTAGAGCACTTAATTGGCCAACTGCCGTCAACCATTTCAGCACTTGCATCTTCTGAGCTACTTGTACAGTATTGTTAGAGGAGAATAAATCATTTGACACAACTAGGTTTTAGAAAAATATGTGAAAAACCATTCAGGCAAAAAATCAGTTGAAATGTATGAAATTTTCCATCCGAGCGCTCTGTGCTAAGAGAAAATACTTCGACGAGGTGCAATATTTAATCTCGTTTCAAAAATAAATAGTTTACTATATAAAAATCACTCAGGGTGGGATTTTTTTTAAACGGCAATCTAATTTTATTTTAGTTTTAAGGGTTGTAGCGAGAAATGTTGGAACGTGACAAATCAGGGCTTGGGCAAAGCTGTGCCTTGGAAATAATCCTGCTGCAGTTGGGTTGTCTGAGGATTTAAAAATCTATGAAATGCTGAAACCCATGGAAAGCTACAGACGTGGCTTATTTTTATACAAAGCAAACCAGGTGAGATGTTTTTCCCCATTGATACTCTTGGAAATAGTGGATTTGTAGCAGCTCTGAGGAGGAAGAAAGGCAAATAAATGCCAAAGTCCTGGTCTGAGCCCAGAAGGCCATTCCCATCTTCTGCCAAGGAGTCACATGGGACACACTGATGTTGGGGAGCTCTGGCTCTTGGCTCCTTTGCATGTTCAGAGTCTAAAAATATAATGTTTGGGGAAGATCAGTATTTATGTTTTACTACAGCCACAGCTTTTTGAGAGATTTAAATATAGAAAAGAGCATGTTGTACCTGAAAATGTCCACCATAGAACATTTTGTTCATTAAATGATTAAAATCATAGAGTTTTGCAACACATTCATGCAAAATAACCCAGTCATTACAGCCCTAATCTTGAAAGCTGCTGGGAAGAGCAGACATTTCTCTGAACTGTGCAATCTTTTACTCTGAATTTTTATGATGTTCAGGAAAACAGTCCTGCATCCGCCATCAATACATGGCCAATACAATCAAACAGTAAGTGGCTCCACATGCATTCTCTTTAATTGTTAGCTGTCGTATTCAGATGAAATTGGGCATTAAATTAAAGTCAGAGAGAGATTAAATGGTGACCTAAAGTGTAGTAAAGTCATTTAAGCACTTAAATATAGAACCCATTCTTTATTGGGAATAAAAGTGAGAACTGGCCTTGCCATTTGTAGAATTCAGTCTGTTCTTACTTTAGATTAACTAAATTTTAAAAATAAGTTTTGGCTGTGTATAGTCTGGGTTTGCTCTCTCAAAAGCAGAACAAAAGGAAGAGCTTTAGGCTTCAGAAAGCTTTCCCAGGACCCTCCAGCTGCTTCCGGGACTCATTCTTCTGTCCCCATCTTTGCATCACTGACCTAATCTTTGATTATTTGTTCTTCCTTGTGCTACTGTGGTTTCATCTCTGTTCCTCTCTGATTTTTGTTATTTCTCCATGATTCTCAGTACACTGTCCAACTGAGATGTTCAGTGGTGACTGAGAAGATGTTAATGTGCCCTCTTAGGACTTTTTGGGAATCCTGACCCTAAATGGCTGTGTCTGTGTGTGACACAATATAGAGCTGGCACAATTTAGCTCTAAAACCAGTGTGCCATTGCCCTGCATTACCCTATATGAGGTAGGTCTTCTGTTCATGAAGCCTGGTTTTACTAGTGAATGTACAAAGAGGATGTTCCCAGCCAAGGGAGCAGGAGGACAGAACAATTCAAAAGCTGTGCCTTCATGAAATGTTGTATTTTCTGTTCTGTTCAGGCTGAAAGCAGTGTGAAAAGTGGTATAGAGTTAAATAGTCAAAACAGATAGCAAATTTTGATCTCTAAGAATTGTAAAGCCCAAAACTAGGCAGCCTAAGAAGAGTTTGATAGCTTCCTTGAGGCACCAGGCTGGAGCAATGCCTAATCTGAATAGATTTTGAAGGTTTCTGGCTGCCTGTCCAGTGCTCAGCTCATTAGAACATCCTTCCTCACCACTTGTAACAAGCAGCTCTGCAGTTTAGTGGTTTAAAACCCTTTTGTTCTTATTGCTCCATTTCTTATGGATAAGAATGTTAAATAAAGCACTTGCCTTAAATGAAATCATGTTAAGACAATGATACACTTTTCATTTCAGCAAGCACGACGAAATAAACTGTGCCATATAAACAATTAAACAGAGAGAAAATGCAGAGATATCATAGACATTGAGCAGTCAACCTTTGCAATGAATTGCAATTGCATTCATAGAAAAATGAATGATGGAATTGGATAATTAAAAAGCATACTCAAAACAGGGCCCTTGCATAAGAGCTGATGTATGAGAGCTCCATGAGATCAGTTCTCAAATGGGAGACCTTCAGAGAAGATGATACAATGCCTCTCCCCATGAAAACCTCCCACCAACGGGCAGGAGCTATAGGCACAAATTACTGTAATTACAATTCATTTAGGGAAATTAGGCTGTGCATTACTCATAGGTTTGAAAGGGAAGAGAAAAAGATGATGATCTCCATTCTCAGGAGCTGGTAGAAGCTTCTAGGAGTCAGGTGGTGGGATTCCCAGGTCAGCCTCTGGCCATCAGAAAGCTCCAACATGAGAACCTGGGTTTAACTGCCATAAGATTATTTAAGATTTTGAGAATTTTTTTCATCTTCTGAACCAGATCCTGGGCTAATCTATACTTTGTGCAAATCCATGTGGGAAATTCAAACAAAATTGGGTAAATGTATGCAGAATTAACATGGTAGCAGATGATGTGTACTTTCTCCCTTCACTTCTCCTGATGGTGTTTTCACTGGATCTAAATTTGCTCTTTCCATCCTCCACTTAATTGCAGCTGTACACTGTGTGTATTATCTTGCTGTCAGCTGGTTGCTATAGACTTTGCTAAAGGTATTTTTTTTTTCTTTGCACCTGAAGACCCAATTGCTGTTTCCATAGAGGTTTGGAGGTTAAATGCTCTGATATTTCTATTTCTTGGAGAAAGTTTTCTCTGCTTATTTCCCCACGTTTAAAAGATTTAAACGACTTTGGGCTCCCCGTTCTCTTTGCAAAAAGACTTCTGCATTTCCCCCCGCCGTAGCATATTATAAACATTTCCTTTGATGTGTGTCTTTACTCCATTCCCTCCCACCCTTCTCCTTCTCCAGAATGCCATACTGTTCCCTTTCTTTTTCTTCTGCTTATCAGCAGTTCCAAGCTGGGAGGTGGTTCCCTTTAGCATGTAAATAAAGCGACACTTTTCCCAGTAAGTACTGGCATTATATGCCAGAAACTCTCATCTACACAATGATGAGTTCAAGTTGGGGCATTGTGCAAAGGGGTTTTTTTTTCTTTCACAGTAGGAAAGGTGATCAGTCTACAATTAGTCCTCTCCTTCTGGAACACCCTCTCTGCCAGTTTCTCATCTCCCAGGAACCAAAGCCTAAGGTAACTTTTTTTTTTTTTTTTTTTTTTTTTGGAATCCATTTAATGTCACCGTCCTCCCATCATCCAGCTCTGCATAAAATTAGCCTGTCCTCCAGCTGACAGTAAATGATGTGGCATTAGAGCAATATTTGGAAAGATGTGCCTGGAGTTCACTATTCTGGTCAGATGAGCGGGGGACATGCTTTTGCATTTTAATTTGAAATTCAGTGAATATTTTGAATGCCACAGCATGCCTATAACATTATTTAAAAGCTCCTGTGCTCTCAGGCATGTAATGATTGACATTGGCTGTAACTTGATGCAATGTTGCACTGTTTTAATTCTTTTTTTTTTTTTTTTGGGGCAGTGTTATCTTTGATCACTTCGTATTCACTGGAAAAATCCCACAATTGCAATCCCACATTATGTTGCGGTGAGGATGCCAAGTTCTCTCCGGTACGCAGCTATTCAAGCCACTTTGTCCACCCTCGGGCTGCTCATTAAAGTGATGGCAGTTTCTATTTTAATGAATAAGGTAGAGTGCAAATTCCCAACTTCATTCACAGGCCTTGAATGGCAAAAAAGGAGCGGGTTCTTTCTTCAGTCCCCAACTTCTTTGTTTGCTTGGAAATTGTGTAAATGTCTTCCTAAGCATGGCCACGGCCCCATGTGCCTGCAAACCCCATCCTCCTTACTGGGGTTTAACTTGTGTCCGGGGTTCATATTGATTAAAACTTCATCCCCCACCCCACATTTCATTTCTAGACACAGTTATGTGTCTGCATTGCCAGAGGCAGGAGCAGGAAGATGTCTGACAAGAGAGACTTAATTCCCTCTTTGAATTCTCTGTTGTTCCTTCCCTGATGGTCAGCACCGTGCCAGAAAGGCTTTCTATACAAAAATAACATTCCTCTCTTGCAGCAACTGCCATTTCAAAGGCTCCACTTGCCCACAGTTACACAGCAGGAGCACGAAAGCTGCTGCACATTTCCTCCCCGGTGAAAATACAGCACTTTAAGGTAAAGCATGAACTAAGTGCGTGGCTGAAGTGCTGCACCAGTGTGACCAGTGGGTGTCAGGGAAGGAGACCGAGTCCCCCCGCTGGAGCTGCTGCCCATTATCCCTGTGCTATTCAAAACCATACGCCTTCTTTTGACCGCTGCTACTCCTCAGCTTGTTGTGAAAAACTCTTTTTTTTTTTCTGCCCATTCCAGGGACAGTGGGAATAGCTGTGGCTGCCAAGTGGAGGTTTTGGAAGGCAGTGCCAAGCTGCTTCTCAAAACTAGGTTAAGGAACACATGTATTTTTTGCTGTGCCCACGTTTATCTCCCCTGCAAACCAGGGACAGAGGTATTTTGGGGTACCCATAGCTGCCCTGGCTGGTGACAGGGAGATTTGGAGCACCAGCCTCACCCTTTGGATTTAGATCTGGTGATGGGAAGTTTTGCCCTGGGCTCAAATTCAATCCCAGTGAGCTGGTGTTGCTTAAGGTGGCTGAGGGGAGAAATTATTGCACTCTGCAACTACTTGAGAGGAGGATGTGGTCAGGTGAGGGTTGGTTTCTTCTTCCAGGTAATGAGGACAAAAGGAAACAGCCTCAACTTGCACCAGAGGAAATTTAGATTAGGTGTTAGGACAAATTTCTTCACTGCAAGGGTTGTCAAACATTGAAATAGGCTGCCCAGGGGAGTGGTGGAGTCACCATCTCTGAAGGTGACTCTGCCCATCCTGCCCAGATGTGATGCTGAGGAACATGTTTCAGTGGTGGTTTTGGCAGTGTTGGACAAGATGATCTGAAAGATCTTTTCCAACCCAGATGATTCTATGGCTCAAGAAATGAGCAGCAATGGCTGCTGAAGGATGTTTCCAGCCTCCCAGTGCCCCTTGCACTGCCCTGGGTTTGGTCAATTCTGATATGGCACAAGGCCTTGGAGACACCAAGAGGACTCTGCCTCCATCTTTCCCTGCCTGTACTTCATTGGACCAGATCCAGAGCTTTTCTGTGGAGATTTTACCTTTAGCTGGAAGGTACAAGGGTCTTTGCTCAGTGCATTCCGATTTTTACCTGGTTGTATAATCAAGTACAGGCACCATTTCTATTTTCCTTGAAAAAGAAAGCAACCCTTGGGATAAATATTGAAATAAATCAGGTCTTGCTATTTAATAGTCCTAAATAACTACACATTGTTGCAGGAGACTAAGGAATTATTTTAATATTATTTTCATTTGCATACGTGCCTTCAGAATCCTCTTGCTGAGGCACAACAGTTTCAGAGGAGAAGCTGGAACATTTCATCAGTTAATAAAAGCAGCTCTTGCTGTGTATTTATTATTGTCAGGGATTTACACACCAGAGGGTCTTTGTTGTATGTAAAGAACATGATCCAGAGGAGAAAAGTCCTTCTTCTTTCCAGTTACACTAAAGCATCTTTGTCTTCACCTTCTGTATCCGTGGGGCTCGTGGCTCCTTGAATGAGGCCTTGACACCTGTGAATTCACACCCCCTTGTTTTGATAGAAACCATACTTGACTGGAAAACATGATTTATGGTGGCAACTGGAAGCAGGACAATACACACCTAAGTCAGAAATATTAAATAACTACCAAAAATGTGTGCAATTTTTTCTGGAAGGGTCTTTCTTTATTTACCAACTTGTGAAGGTTTGCATCTACTGCCTGTTCCATGTATTCATCCCAGAGATGTGCACATAGATTACAATTTCCACTCATGATTTTCACCATTTGACAGGTTGCTGCATAAAACCATCTTTTCTCCAGGCTTAGTTTCAGCACCCTGGTTTATACTTCATAATTTGGGCTGATTAGTGGTTGCCAGGAGCTCAGATCCACAGCACCACTATAATGTCATTTGTGTGGTCACATTTTTCTCCTGAAGCCAAAAAGTGCTAGTTTCTATTATTCTTTGCCTTGAATTAGTAGAAATGATTTCACTTGGTCCATGCTGGGGAGTGTGGTCTTCCTGGACTGGGCAAGTTAACCCTTGGGGAGGATCAAGTAGTGGGGCTCCTTCCCTTTCCACACTTGTGGAGGCTGGATCTTCAACTGGTAGGCTCCTATTCACATAGAAGAGAGATTTTTACTAAAACTTGCTGTTTTGGTAAAGATGGTGGCTGTTCCCAAGGTTCCATAGCTACTGGTCTGGCAGGAGACATGTCCCAAGGGAGCCTGGTACTGCAAGAGAAGTTTTGTCTCTCCTTGGAGAGATTCCCTGGGATGAATTATAATGAGTGGCTCAGCTTCAAACTAGCTGAAATTAAAAATTAAATAAAAAGATTGTTGGGGTTTGGGTTTTTTTTTTCTTCAACTGGTAGCTTGTAATTCAACAGAGAAAACCACTCAGTGGCCTTCATAGCCTTGAGCATCCTCAGCACAAAGAGTTAGTGTTTGGAATTTTAAATGATGACTTGATGATTTTCCATGTGCCAAAATAGATACCGCTCACTAAGCCAGGGCTGCTTGAGCTGCAAAAAAAAAATCCCCAAACAACCAGAGGAAAAACAGGAAAAACAAACAGCACCTCAGTGTACAGGACTTCTTTTTAAGGAGTAAACACAGAACTGCAAGGACTGTGGTCTGTGCAGTGCATAAATCACAGAATGAAAGGGATTGAAAGGGCCCTGGAGAGATCATCTAGTCCCATCCCCATGCTGCAGCAGGAACACCCAGATCAGGTCACACAG
>VZTY01009646.1:81178-108082 GCA_013400935.1 Turnix velox
GGGGGGGGAGTGGAGGAGAGCGTTAGAAGTGTTATTAACATATTAAAAGATATCCACAATGGATGTAATAAAATCCATTATTCACGAGGCATGATAGCAAAACTCGGTGAGAGTGTCTTTGCCCCTGCAAGTTCTTAACATCGCTGAAAAGAATTATCTCTCTCCATCTATTTTCTGCTGTGTGGCTTTACCTCAAAAGCCATACATTATTCCCCCCAATCTATTCCATTGAGCCAGATAATTATCTATGCCTGGATGCTTTAGCATGAAAGGCATCTCCCAGGAAGTACAACTTTCCCATTTATTTATTTATTATAATTTTTTTTTTTAACAAAAGGGGCCAAGAGAAAGGTGTGTGGGAGAAGGAAATCAGGATCAGTGTTTAAAACACGGCTAATGACATGCTAATGTGCCCAAATGAATATTGAAAGAACTCAAACATTGCTTTGAAATTAATTATACCACTCCCTTTGTCCTGTAGAAATGGGAGATTAAAACCTGTACGGAGATGTTTACTGTGTTTAATTTTCAATTGTTTCTTTGATGTAACAGATAGAAAGGTTTGCACCTGCACGGTAAAAAGGCTTGGGAACAGATTGCAAACATTCTGCAAACACTTCATCAAGAATTTCAGTTGTCAGCCTCCCCCAGCACAAGGGAGCCTTGATGATATCTTTGTGTGCCTTTGACTCCTTTTGATTAATAAATGCAAACAAATTTCGCTGGGTAACCTCTGCCTGCAGTCCCTGCATGACAATTAGGGACAACCTCTGGCGAAGGGATGCACTGGAGCCTCTTCCCCCCTTCCTCTCCCACACCATAAATAGGGGATGTTTAATGCTTTTTGACAATTAGAGAATGAAATCTTTTGTAGTTGTGCAATCCTGGCTACTCTTCATTATTCCTTTTTCAACAGAGAAAGATCAGTGTTTGAGTGGCTTGGGGTGGATGAGCTAATTTTTTTTTTCTCTCCTTTTCCTCGTGCTGCTTCATCCCTTTCTTGGAATTTGGAGTGCAGACACTGCTTTCTTTTACTGAAAGGTGTTGTGAGTTTCATCCATATGTTGGATTTCAATGAGAACTGTTTATAGATAGGACAGATGCATGGACTGAGCTCACATAACTTGTTTTTTTTTATAAATATGGTCCTAAAAAGATGGTTAGAGGGTTGAAGGAGGAAATGTGAGGGTAAAGCTGACAAAATAGCCAAAATAGACTTTGGAAGGAAAAATAAAAGAAATCCTGTGGCTTTTTAGGGGCAATGAAGACTATATAGAGGGTGTAGGAATAATCAAAATATGACAAATCAGTGTTTGCATCTGATTTTCAAGGAGGGTGATAGTGTGGGAACAGAGGCTGTATTTTTTTATGGAATGCAGTCTGTAAAAATTCAACTGGTCTTAAGCAGAAGCAAAATTCAAGTTGCTTTGTGTGCTCAAATGAGGAGAGATTCATCCATTTTCTCATTGGAGGTGCTGATACATCCACATCCCCTCACACTTGAGAACTGGGGGCATGAGGGGATGAAGGATGTTCTGCACAGCCAAAGCCTGATGTTCTGATCTCGACAGAGATACTATTTGGAGAGAAACAGTAATTAAAAGATTAAATTAAATGAATTCAATCATTTTCAAAAGGGGATGTAAATGAAAAATAAAATCAAATAACAATTTTTTTTCTGTCCATTGGCACTACCTGCCAGCCTAACCTGATAACTCTGATGGGATAACTAGTTTTGCTGACAAAGAAAATGCAAGAGGTCTCTTCTTTATGGACTTCAGCCAAGCGTTTGCTACGGCACCACATGGGAAATTACCAGTTAAAATGGAGGCAGTGGAGATTAGTAGAAAAAGCTGAAAGGTTGATAAGGAAGGAGCAACAGGTGGAAATGAAACCAGACTGAATTAAAAGGGAAGACATCACAGCAGGAGGAGGAAACCTGTAGCACTCCCCAAAGACTGTCTTGACACTATCTTGAATAGTCTTTCCATGAGTAGCTGCGACGAGGGGGGGCCACACGAGTTCATTTCACAGAGAGCACAAAATTAGAAACATCATCACTATATTGATGTTGTATTCATGGAATTTGGGATTGGAAGAGCAGGAAATGACAAAACTAAGTCCCTGGTAGGGGCAAACAGTGCCAATTCCTATGATAAGTGGAGCCTTGCAGATTAGGGGTATGTAGGTGAAAAAACAACCTGGACAGAGTTAGTGATCCCAGAGGATTTTGAGCCATGATGTGATGATATGAGGGGATTTTGAGTTGTTCTCATCTGTGGGCATCTCCTGCTGCTTCTTCTGAGCTGCTGTGGGTGGCTCTGATCCCACTGGAGACCCCCTCTGCTCCTGAACAAGAGAAGATACCAGAACCTGCATCATTTAGGGTAGCAAAATAAAAGCTGCAATAGGATGTGCTCATTCACTGATAAATGCCAAGGGAACAAACACATGTGCAGGAAAAAGAGTTAATGGACAACGTTGACAGAGAAACAAATGGATATAAAGTGATCATTAATAAAATTTTTCTGATCACAATTGGATTCCCAGCCTTCAGAGACCCCGTTTGCCTTTCAGTAGGAAAAGCAGGAGGGGGAAAGAAAACCATATATAAGGCGTTGCTTTATCAGATTATTTGATGTCAAGCAGAGAGTTAACAGCCTTCTCCCATCCCATTGTACCTTTGACTCATTATAGGGTGGATTTTCCCCTTTTCAGTGGTAGAAAATCCCATCACTTGCTGTTGATGCTTTAGGACCGTGTAGGGAAGGAGTAGGAACATTCCCCAGGGCCTCTAGGATGTTGATCTGAGCTATCTTATTGAGGAATGACTGATTACAGGAGTGATCAATCCTGAAAAACACAGAGGAGGCAGCAAAGGTGGCACAGGGGATTTACACCTTCCACTTCTTTTCCTCAACCCCCCAAAATCCCTCCTGCATCCATGGTGGTCCCAGGGTGGCACCCAGGAGGTGCAGCATCCCGAGGCAGGGCAGGTCTCAGGTCCCATGCTAAGGCTGCATGTGGTCTGCCCTCAAAAACCTTCACATTTTCTTTTTCTTTCTTCTTTCCTTAATTTTATTTTTTTTTTAAATGAAAGCCTAAGTTGGGAGGAGCAGTGCCTATAACATTTGCCAGACATCTCATGGAAGCGGTAACACATGCTGAGAGCCTTGTATATCTCACAGATGTTTAAAATAATTCCAGCTCTAATAACTCACAATGTTTCCCTGCCTTCCAGGTGAAAATAGCTCTATTCCCTAGATCTCAGTAGGGATTAGGGGTTTAAATGAGATTGACATTTTACATCAAGTAAATTTTAATTTACAAACGGGCCGGGGAAAAAGAAAAAAAAAGTAGAATAATTTTCTATAGATGAAGATTCATCAGTTTTCCCAAGTTCCACAAGCTTGTAACAGTGAATGAGTGGGATTTCAAGCATATCAAAGCAGTTGGTTGCTGGGCAGGACTGCAAATTTAACTGGGAAATGTTTTCCAGGGAATTAGAGATGAAGTTTTAGCTTAGACATTAGGAGGAAGTTCCTCAACATGAGGGTGGTGAGACACTGGAAGAGGTTGCACAGAGAGGTGGTGGATGCCCCATCCCTAGAGACATCCAAGACCAGGCTTGCTGAGGCTCTGAGCAACCTCATCTAGTGCAGATCTCACTACTCACTCCAGAGAGTTGGTCTTTAATGATTGCTTCCAACTCAGCACATTCTTTGATTCCGTAGGGTGGAAAACTGGTCATGGACTGAGCAGTTTGTCAGCATCAGTCTTGCAGGAACAGATCCCAAGTCCTTAAAACAAATCTCTATTCACCATTCTCCTACCACCAGTATCTCAGCATACCTCCTCTTCATCTGATGAAGATGCTTTTTGTCTGTGAGGGTGGTGAGACACTGGAAGAGGTTGCCCAGAGAGGTTGTGGATGCCCCCTCAATCCCTGGAGGTGTTTAAGGCCAGGCTGGATGAGGCATTGAGCAACCTGGTGTAGTGGGAGGTGTCCCTGCCCATGGCAGGGTGGTTGGAACTAGATGATCTTGAAGGTCCCTTCCAACCTAAACCATTCTATGATTCTATGAATCCTGAGATGAGAAATCAGAACATCCACAACAGGTGTGAAACCAGTGAAAAAGATTCCAAAAAGAATGAAAGGAGAAATATCCTTCACATTCACTTATCTACCCCTTTATTAGTGATGTCCTCGAGCTCCATCTCTGTGTTATGGCTCATCCCAGGGCACTCTGGAACTGCTGGTTCCCAGCAGCCCTCACAGAAAGCTGCCAGGAGAAGTGATGCTGCTCCACATGTACCAATAGTGATGATGAAGAGACCTGGAGATGATGCCCAGAGCATTCCTGAGGGCTGTGTGCTCAGGATGAGACTTGTTTTCATGCACTTCATGTGTTCAGTCCTCTTAATAACACCCAGTTTAGTAGTGTTGGGGCAGATATATTTATTCTCTGTTATTTAATACCTAGATAACTACTGCTGGGGCATTTAATGAGTTCTTTATAAAAAAAAGAATTAAAAAAATCCACTGTGAGCCACACATTCTGGCATACCTCTGGCTTTATTTCATGTGCTTAATGGACTCCAGCTTACTCTCTGGTAGTTAAAAATCTTCCATTACTATTGCTCCAGCATTTTTACTGCTTTCTTTTTATTTGCTCAATCATTTCACAGTCCAGTTGTTCAGTTTTGGTCAGGTGGGCTATAAAATATTCCTGTAACAAGTTCAATCTCTGCACCATCTCTGGCCTCCATCTATAATGACTTTGCTCTGTTGCTGGGTTCTCCCAAATCACTGCTTTCAAGAACTAACAAATCTTCTTTGTGGACAAACACTCATCCCAAACACACACATCTCTTCCTCAGCAGCTCCCAAACAGCAGCCTAATTCCCTTGGTTATTCTATACCCATTGGAAAGATATTTTCTAAAATTGTCTGTATTTAAATAAATGAATAATTTTGGTGGCTGAGCATCAATTTATCCTGCACCTACCCATGCTTTTGGGCTCATCTCAGGGGTGTTGTTCCACAATCCTGTTTTCCTTGGCTTTTGGGAGGTTTTTGTGTGTGTGCTTTTGCCCTTCAGTTTGTTTTGTGGAATTTTTGCCCAAACAGGAGCTGAAACCCCACTAAGTGTGTATTTGGCAGAAGCAAACCCCTGTGTGATGGCTGCAGGGCTCAGCCCACGTCACCAGGAGCTGCAGGTGATAGAGTGACTGTGTTGTTTTCTCCACCAGCTCCAAAGAAAGGGATGTGCTTTGTCCTGTGCCTATGTGTGAGGGAAAGGGGGGATGTAATGAGATTTTCCTCACTCACAAGCATCTATCAACACTTCATACCCTGGCTGGAAGGGCAGGAAGGTGGTGGTGGTGAGACCACAGTGAAAAGATGGAGAGATCATCTCGTCTCATCCTCTGCTGGAGCAGGAACACCCAGATCAGGTCACACAGGAAGGCATCCAGGTGGGGTTTGAATGTCTCCAGAGAAGGAGACCCCACACCCTCCCTGGGCAGCCTGGGACACTCTTATCTCACCCTCACCCTGACAAAGTTTCTTCTATTTCTGTGGAACCTCCTGTGTTCCAGCTTGGAACCCATTGCCCCTTGTCCTGTCATTGGAGGTCACTGAGAAGAGCCTGGCTCCATCCTCCTGACACTCACCCTTTCCATATTTATCCATGTTAATGAGATCCACGCTACTCATTCTCCTCATCTGAGGATCAAGGGTTCAAGTCCCTGTCCAGGTCAAAGACTTGCCAGAGTTGGGTTCTTGGTTGGACTTGATGATCTGGAAGGTCCCTTCTTACCTAGATGATTATTATTTATTTATTACTATCCTTGTTTGCTCTTTGTGCTCTGGGCCTTTCAATGGACACTGATTCCTATATGAAATAAACCACACCTTAGGGATCTCTAGTGCTGTGAAATGTCAGAGTAACTCTCCAGAAGGCTGGGATGAGAAGAAGAAGGTTCAGCCTGGGTGGAGGTTGATCTGTGGCTGATGACTAGCACAACACTCATTCCTGCCCTGTTTGTGAGTTCCCAAGAAGGAAGATTTCAGCATCTTAAGTACACTGCAGTTGTGATCTTGATGAGAAAGAGCAAGGCTTAGTCTATAAACCTATGGATAATTAAATTTTAAAAGTTCTTTCACTCTGTGTCTTGCATTCAAATAGTGGCATTCACAAGAACTGGGTGCTGGGAGATGGGACCTCCTCTTGGGTGGGCTCATTGATTTATTTTGGGATATATCTGTGGGATTTATGCCACAATCCTCCTCTGCCCAGCTCCTGTTAGCTCCTGCCCTGTCCATCCTCCCAGGCAAAATGTCTTTGGAGTCCTTTCCTCCAGGTAAACATCCTCTGTGATGCATTTTGTATCTCTCCAGAAAGTAATTCCTATAGAAGTCAGCACTGGGGTGATTTATGTAATTAAAATATGATGGATCAAGTCATTGAAATTCACCAGTGTTCACAAGTACACAACTTGTCTCCAACTCTGCCTGCCCCATCATACCAAGATGACCTTGTTTTATTACTTAAGCTTTTACCCTCTATCAGAAAAATTATGAATAGCAGAACAAACTGAAGAGTGGAATTCAAACCCAGACCACTCAGTATATAATTTTTTCCTGCTCCTATTTACTTTGTCACTTCAAAAATGACAGCCTTGAAATTCCTGCCTGATCTTCAACTTGGTCAAAAAAAAAAAAAAACAAACCATGACAGCTACTATGATTCAAATTTACTGCCCTGTTTTGTTTTTTTTTTTTAATTTTTTTTTTACTAGTAATGAAGTTGTAAATGCAGCATTTCTTTCATTACCTATTCATTAAAGATATGACATGAAAACAGAGTTACCATGGAAATGGCTCTGTGAATTCTGAGTACATAATAAGAATTTCATTGTTTACACTAGAGTGCAGATAACTGATGGCTGTTGTTGTTGCTGGTAAAGTCTTATTTAGCCTCAGGAATGCTTGTAAGGGGGGGAAAAGGTTACACAATTGGTCTTCCACTAAGTGCCTGTGTACAAGCAGAGCTCTTGGAAAATCAGCAGTTTGATGATGAAAAGGAGCGAGTGTGTGTTTCCAGCTTGAAATCTTTCAGTGTGGTTTGGGGTTGAATATTTTAAAAACTCACAGCAGAGCCAGCCTAGCTGGGGTGGTGCTAATGGCCTCATCACCCAACTAGTGTGTACACATCTCCTTGAAATAAATTAGCACACAGGAATTTTAGGAGGGTTTTTTTTTTTCTATTTAAAGCAAAAACAATAGGTTTTAGTGGCATGGAAGTGTCGGATTGAATAAATAACTTCAGCGGTCTTGTGTTTGAAAGGTGGAGATGCTTGGAAGCCTTATTTTTGCAGTGGGGCTTGCAATTTCAAATGGAATAATGAAAATGGGGAGCAGTGTCCCCTAAGTGCCTGAATCATAGAATGGTTTGTGTTGGAAGGGACCTTAAAGACTAAATAGTTCCAAACCCCCTGGCATGGGCAGGGACACCTCCCACTACACCAGGTTGCTCAGTGCCTCATCCAGCCTGACCTTAAACACCTCCAGGGATTGAGGGGGCATCCACAACCTCTCTGGGCAACCTCTTCCAGTGTCCCACCACCCTCACAGCAAAGAACTTCTTCCTTCTCTCCAGCCTAAATCTCCCCTCTTCCTATTTGCATCCAAAACTCTTAGTCCTGCCATCCTGGACCCTATTAAAAAATCCTACCCCAGCCTTTCTGTAGCCCCCTTCAGGTGTCAATAAGGACAAGGACTGCATTTCCTTGCTCTGCTGCATCTACTAAAAGTATCTTGGTTTATACAGAATGGGACTTGAAATAATTTTAAATAGCCAAAAGCCACAGTGACCCTTCGACAGCTGAAGTCAAAGTGATGGTCAAGAGCACTTCTTCTAGTTAAAAGAATCCAATTTTGCACAACTCCACAAAAGCCACGGGAAAAGCTTGGGCTCTGTCAGGAATAAATGAGTCAGGATTGTCATTTATGGCTCTTTCTCATTTGAAAACCAGTTCATTCCAGGGAATGAGCCATAAAGAGAAGCATTATAGATACTGTGCTGTAAAATAGAGTGTTAATGATATCTCCTTTGTGCCTTAAATAAACATTTAGCTGTTTCTACTGGTAAATAATGGAATGATTACATCTGCCCGAAGATGAGGAGTCTGACTGGGACTCCTCATGCCCCAGGTCCTTTAATGCCCGTGACAAGATTCCTGTGGATGGAAAAGGCACTGCATTGGGGTGTTTGATTTCCATCAGTGCTCCCCATTCCAGAGTCATTTGCACAAGGCAGCACTAATCACTCCTAATTGCAGTTGATTGGCAGAATAACATTAATGACTTCCCAAAAGCAGCCTGAGCTCTCATCTTCTCAGATCCCTTGCAGGAGGGCTGTTTCCTCTCATCTCTCTCTATCTGGGTGATATAATGGGTGGAGGGAAGGGACAATCCCAGTGACATTACATGGCAGTGACAGTTAGACCCTGAGAAACCAGGTCTTCTTATTCCCAGCCTTGTAGCAGGAGCTTGTGCTGACTCACATTTTAGGAGAATTTGGTAAGTTTAGGGAAAAATCAGACATATCAGTCATCAGATGTAACAGCTTAACACAGTAAGACTGTGAAGAGCATCAGATAGGTCACCTACATGCAAGTAGTAAATAGGAGTTTCTCCCATGGGCTGCTCTGCTGTGGTGCAGTGATAACCATAATAAATCTGTCTTTATAAATAATTTGATACTTCCAGTATCTGAGGGACAGCCATGAAGTGCAGTTATTGTGTAGTATGGATAACAATTTTGAAGGAAAGAGTTAGCTTCTTATTTCTCAATGAATGTAAAGCTATTTAGTAAAAGACCTTTAGACACTGAGGTCTGGATTCTATTGCTCCTACTAACCAGTAGCTTGGAGATTGCCTTGAGTGGGAAAAGGTGGTTAAAATACTAGATTCTCTGGTGTTCCTGGTAAGGATTTTCTTCCATCTTTAACTGTTAAAAGGGATGTTGCCATCCTCATCTTGGTGCCTGTCACACATCTCTCTTGTGCATGTGTTCAGCTGCCATGTAGGGATGGGCTTTGGCTTGGGCTCAGCTCGATGGAGTGGCACAGCAGATGATGGGCAGCCAACAGCATGTGGCACAAGTGTGGAAGATTTTTCACATCTTGCTGTTGATTACCAAATGAAATGGAACTCCAGTTATTGGAGCTGCTGGGATTAATGATCTTGATAGCATTCTAACTTTGCAGAGCATCTGCACCATATGTGAGCCCACCAGTGTTTTGTTGCTTGAATCGCTGCTGTGACAGAGGAAAGGGAAAGGATTTAAATAATATCTGCTGCTGGAACCAGTCAGCAATGTTTGGCTTGTGATAAAATCTCTTCAGACACAAAGAGAATAGCTAAATGGAGAAGGAAAGCCATTTGAATAATGAGCGTGCTGACCATCGTATTAAATATAAAGATTTAGACAGCAGGTTACACTTTGGACCTAAGTTATTTCCTTGAGTCTGCTCTGGTTTAAAATATGATGATTTTTTTTTTCTCCTGCAGCACTGCAAACTATTTTTACTGATTTTAAACATAGGGCCAAATTTTTCTGATTAGATAGAAGAGCACAGAGAAATAAATGTGTTTCGTCTGCCTCCCAAACAGACCATAAATCAAAGTCTAGAGGAGCTATGGCTCGCTCTGATGAGTTTACCTTGCTCCTCATGTGGAGTTTCCCTCTGCAGGGAAAGAACAAGGAGGAATTTCAGCCCTCCCTAAAAACCTCTTTGAGGGTTTGAGAGTTCCACATCAGTCCTGGGGGCTGCAACACTCTCCTCATCCCACAACACTCACCACAGAGCTCAGAGATGAGACGGGGGGGGGATATAAATATCAGAGATATTTCTCATTTTACTGTTATTTTGTGCTTCGGGTTCTCTGGGCTGATTTTCTTCACAGCAGGGGCAATTTGCACATAATATCTTTACTGCTGGACTGTGAACATTTCTGCTACACAAAGTTAAGCAGCTGGGATAAAACCCTCCAAAATAGAGTTTTAGAGAAGAAGTGCTGACACACTTTTAATTGGAGCACTGGGTGCCACGGGAGCTCCGTGGCAGGAGCAGAGGTTGTTAGTGTATCTTATTTTGCAGCTTGCAATGTCCAAGCTATAGGGCATGACTGGCTTTATTTTTAATGCAAATTATAGTTTAATTCCAACTGCTGGATTGCAGGTACTGGAGAGAGCCTTCCTCGCTCTTAAAACTATTATCAGTAATTCAAAGAAATTGATTATCTGAAGAACTGGCAGGGGATAAGCACAATTGTTTGCTCTTGAGGTGGTTCAGTAATTTATTTTCTTTAAAAATTTATTAAAACTGCTAGAAAGCATGCTGGCTAAAAGGGGAGTCTGCCAGTTTCTGAGTGGTTTGTCTCTCTCAGAAGAATTCTTCATAGAAGCAGAGAATGGTTTGGGTTGGAAGGGACCTTCAAGATCATCTAGGTCCAATTCCCCTGCCATGGGCAGGGACACCTCCCACCACACCAGGTTGCTCAGTGCCTCATCCAGCCTGGCCTTAAACACCTCCAGGGATTGAGGGGGGCATCCACAACCTCTCTGGGCAACCTCTTCCAGTGTCTCACCACCCTCACAGCAAAGAACTTCTTCCTTCTCTCCAGCCTGAATCTCCCCTCTTCCAATTTACATCCATTACTCCTAGTCCTGCCATCCTGGACCCTATTAAAAAGTCCTACCCCAGCCTTTCTGTAGCCCCCTTCAGGTAGTGAGAAGCTCCTCTGAGGTCCCTCCTGAGCCTTCTCTTCTCCAGGCTGAACAACCACAATTCCTTCAGCCTGTCCTCTTAAGGGAGGTGCTCCAGCCCTCTCATCATCTTTGTGGTCCTCCTCTGGACCCACTCCAATGTCCTTCTTATGTTGAGGGCTCCAGAACTGGACATAACTGCAGAGTAACTCTATTTGTGTAAAACGAGAGACTCTGGATATACCAGAAGGGTATCAAAGTAAATGTACAATGCCCTGCTAGAAATATAAACCATTGACCAATGAACATTGCAGCCTAAAGACTCTACATTATTAGGATGTAATGAAATCTTCTTGTCTTGGCTTCTGAGTTCAAGCCCTTCTGCTTTTCACTACAACGCTGAATCACATCTTTGGTAATTCTCAGATGTTTTAGAAGATGCCATCGTCCTCCTTGTTTCTTTTTATTCTTCTCCCCCATCCAAATGGCCTCTTTTTTGGCTTCAAGATACTCTGTAGATGCTTGATATCTAAGTCCTGCTTTTGCCCTGTTTGACAGACGCTGAGGATGTGGTTCATGGATACAGTAAATCTGGCTCTGAGATTCTTGATATCGCATCCAAAATGCCACAGGCAAGCGATGCAAAGTGCTGATTCAATCCTAACTCCCTCTCATAGTTCAAATTCATTTGAAAATTCTTTGATAGATTAGAGCAGAAGTTTTTTTCTGCTGAATCAGGTATTGCCCTTACTCCCACTGCTGCCATGGGACTTGGCACTGAACCAGCACAAGCTTCATCTCATCTGCTTTGGCTCCTTCAGCAGAATCATGTGCCTGCTCCTCTCACAGATCAAACGCCTGTTCTGGGAAGGCTGGGACTACACAGGCTGGGTGTTACCGGCAGCAGAACCTCCTCCTGGAATGAAACCTGTTCTGTTACAGGCAAAAGAGGGGGTGGAGGCATCTGAGGAGCCATATCCAGTGTCAGAGACAGCTCAGCCATGGAGCTGCTGTTCCTGTGCAGCCCCACACAATGCCCATTGCATCAGTGATTTCACTATTTCAGTGATTGGCTCTGACTGGTCTTTCCTTAGTAATTTCTACAGTCTGTTGGTCTATTGATCCCTCAGTGGTTTTGCTGCTGAACCTGCTACTTTGAAATCTCAGCTAAGTGACTGAAAGGATTGAGTGCACATATATAATCCTTTAGACATAAACCATTGACCAAGTCTAGGATCCAGCTTGGATCCAGCCTGTGGCCTCTTGGAGTAGTTTAGAAAGCCAGGGGGTCCTTTCTGAATCTCAACTCATCCAGGGTCTCCTTGACAGCTCTGTCTGACTCTATCTTCCATGCAGTAAATCATCAAGTGTGCTCTGGCATTAAATCAGCATCATATTTACCATCATAGTTTGTTAAATCATTCTTTTATATCAGTGCTAATACTTCACCCTTACAAGTGGAGGGCATGATTCCATCCAGGACAGAGCTGCAGTGGAATTACTCACCCCAGAGAGCACATCCCTGCTTCATGGTGACTCAGGTGATGCTCTCACATTTCCAGCTCATGGACAACCCACTCATAGCAGATTGCACCTCCCCAGTATTCCAAGCAGCACCACCTCCCTTTCTTCTAGGCATGAAGTTGACTTTATATATAGCTCTATGCCCCATTTCATGTTTTGGACAGAGATGAAAGACCACTTGAAATTTTCAGAAGGTAACAGTCCATCCTTTGCTGCTCATGATGTCTTCCTAACCTTCCAGTCTTACTTTATTAGCACAAGTGACCTTCACTGCTATTTTACTTGAAATCAATCTCTCCAGCCCTGATTGGAATGTCAGATTCCCTCTGTAGGCAAGCTCACTGAACATTTTTATTGTGTTGCCTGCAGGCAAAGTGGTCCCATAAAGAGCCTTCCAGACTGAGCTCAAGGTCACAAGTCCTAATGGCTTCCTTAGGATGGCTACACACCCTGTCATAAATTCACCTGTGGAATTAAATCCCACTCAACTTCAGCACAGGTGAAGGATGAGTTCCAGAAGAGGCTGATGCTTAACTGCAGGTTTCTCTGGTTCTTCTCTAGATCCTGGCATCATGAGAACTTCAGAAGTCAGGCACCTATCTCAATTTTCTATAAAAATCCAATTCTAGTGGTTGAGTGTTATCAAGCCAACACATAAGTAAACATTTCTTTGACTGAGTCATCTTTTTGATCCCTCTCAGCACTGCAGACAGTGATGAATCCTCTGTGTTTCATTTTGCTGCTTAACTACAGCTGTCTCAGCTCAGCTTCAAGTAGGAATCTTGGGTGCTAATCACATTGAGTCTTAAAAACAGGGGTGTGTGTAAAACTCTGACACATCCTGGAGTAGATTAGAAGATGAAGCCATGTTACAGGTTTGTCCATAAACTCCATAATGAAGCAAAGATCTGCAGCTGAACTTTCTGTGTTGTCCCTGGGAGTAGCCCTGTAGCATTATGCCACATAAGTGGTGTCCAAGAAGATCGATGAAAGATTGTGACATTCCCACATTCTCTTTCCTCCTCTAATTTGATGTAATTCATTTCTTTGTCTTAGATGCCCGTGTTCGAGCCCACTTGTGGTTATCTCTCAACACACAGAACAATAGCTTGTCAATCTGCTTTATCACACATCTTACTTATTGCTTCTTCTTTTTTCATGTAACTGTCAGATAAAGGAAAATAGCTCCCATTTATCTCCGGGTGCCTTTGAGATATTATTATTGTTTTATTATACATGCAGCATTATCTTCTTGTTGTTTGGGGGGAGGGAGGGGGTCGTTCCAAGATACAGCACACTTCACCTTCCTGTTCTGCACACCGTGTGCTTTTGTGTGTGACCTTTCAACAGCAATGGAGAGGTTTCAACAACACCTTCACTTCTGCTGGATGCTGTTCACCTTGAGCCATGCTCTCCTTGTTTATGACATGAGAATTTTCATAGCAACCACTTTCCACCCTGATTCATGCAAATGAATGTGGTGCCACATCATCCCCCCCCCTCTGCTCTGCCTAAGTTAAGTAGTACAATGGAAATATTGCAACAAGAAGATGTGAGGTGGAGACAATAGGAAAGTAGAAGCTGCCAGAAGCTTGATGGGGGGAGAGGTGCTGTGTGTCAAAGCAGAAGAATGACCGATGGAAGATGACAAAGTAGAAAACAAGCAGAGAGCAGAACCTTTTTGAATATTGGATTTTTCTGGCTTGGTGACCAAGGTACAGGAAACACTAGATTAGTTTAAGTAATTACCAAACTATTTAATATTAGATTTTTGTCAAAATGAGAACAAACAGAAACAAATAGTTCAGATTAACTAAATGTTTCAGTCAAGATACGGGGAAGAAGTTATTATTTATTCTCCAAATTTAACTCAAATGCAGTTTTGAGTCTCTTCCCACTGCACCACACATGGCACAATTCTCTTAGGATTTTTTTTTTAAAAACAAAATACACACTCACTGAAGGCAAGGAAGGTGGATTAAATTATTGAATGTACAGTGCAGACTTATGTGGCCACCAAGATTTCTTTCCAGACAGGAGAAGGAAAAGAACCCATTTGAATAGTTCTGCTGTATGTACTTCTGGACACGTCAGCCCATGAGAAGAATCCTATCACCTTCTATTCCCTTTTGATCTAACTTTTGGGGGATTGCTTCAGGATATTAATATCCTTGGTAGGAATTCTCACAGGGAAAACATAGAGGCTACAAGCCCTGTGGCAAACCACATCAGACACCCAACAGACCCTGGTGTATAGAATCTGTATTGAAAAAAGGCTACATTGGGAAAATCTGCACAAGGAGACAGGTAGCATTGGACCTGCAAGAGTAATGTAGACCCTTTGTGCACCTGGAATATTGATAGAGTCATAGAATATCTTTAGTTGGAGGGGATCTTTCATGTTATGGAGTTCAGCCATCAACCCAACTCTGACAAGAGCCATCCCTAAACCGTCTCTCTAAGCTCTGAGTCTTCCTTTCTCTTAAATACCTCCAGTGATGGTGCCTCACCTCCTTCCCTGGGCAGCCTGATGTTGTCTCTAGTCTCCTGTTTTCTCTAAAGAACTCATTCAGTGCACAGAGCACACAGAACTGATTGCAAAAGCAAATTTCATCTTGGTTTTCATTCATTCTGCCCTAGTTTGGGTACACCATCCAGACATCCCTCACAAGCTACTCTAAATGTAGCCTAAATAATGACCTGGATGGTGGTATCCAAGTGCTTTGGATGCACCAGTGAACTCATCTTCATACTACCACACTGATATGAGGCAGACCAAACTCTGTTCATCTTGCTTCTCACCCTCCTAGACCACACTACCACTGATTTCTTACAACTGGTTGCACTTTGTAAGAAAACAGAAGTATTTTTCCCCAAATCAAACACCATCATCTGGTGCAGTTGATACACCTGAAGGTAGGGATGCCATCCAGAGGGACCTTGACAGGCTTGAGAGGTGGGCCCAAGCCAACCTCATGAAGTTCAACAAGGCCAAGTGCAAGGTCCTGCACCTGGGTCGAAGCAATCCCAAGCACAGACACAGGCTGGGTGGAGAGTGGCTTGAGAGCAGCTCCGTAGAGAAAGACTTGGGGGTGTCAGTTGATGACAAACTCAGCATGAGCCAGCAGTGTGCACTCGCAGCCAAGAAGNCTTTCTCTTTCTCAAATTCTGGTATCAATATTCATGTGCTTCCACTTCTGGGGTCTGTGCTCTTAGAAGGAAATCTGAGGTCATTTGTTGAAAAGAATGGTGGAGAGGAGGAAAAAAGCTGTTTAGGCTGCTCTTGTGTGCCAGGTGGGTGCTGTCTCAGAGAATGCAGCCATTTCACAGTGACTTTACAGCTATTGTTGGTGGCAAATTATTTTTCTGTGTTAGATTTTTCATGTATTAAAGCAAAAACACAAAATGCTTTCCAGGTTACTCTGTAATTTTGCTTTTTTAAGCTGAAAACTAATTTATTCTTTTAAAACCATAGACGTCTTAAAATGCTGCTGGTTGGAAAGTCTTGTTTTTCTTGTTCCTTCTGAATTAGAAGAGACTAATTGCTGTATATTTTATAACACAGTGGAATACTCTTAAATTTTCTTGTGGAGTTGCCTAAACTGGGAATTCTCTGGAGGCTGCAGTCTTTCTCCATCAAAGGAAGAGTGTTCTGTAACTCCTTAGCTAAGGTACCTCAATAAATACCCACAGTCTGTCATCTCCAGCCTGAGGATGGCTCAGAATAGCAGGAAAGTGACTTTTCCTGCCTGTCAGCAAGCCTGAGGTGTCCATCTGTGTGGGCACTCTCCATCTATGTCCTCTGCAAGGCAGCAACTTGCCATAGGTCAAGTGTAAAATCAGAGAGGGTGAAGTTAACTGAAATTATGGTGTGTTTTCTGTGCACTCAGAGTGTGTAGAGGGCCCAGCTGATGTATGGTAACTTACTCACCTGATGTAATTTGTGGTTTGTGTGCTGGAGCCCTTGTAGTCTGCAGTAATGAGGTTTTAAAAAGACAGATGCTTCCCCTGCTCCAAGGTCTCTTGGAAATATTGTGTATTTCTGATGTCTCTCTTCGTAGTGGAGCTGATGTTTTTCCTAGTTATTATCACTCCTCTCCAGGTCTGAGATCCACTCGACTGTGTCTGGCCTGTGCACAGCAATCACCATTGTATTTATGAATGGCTTCTCTGATGAATTTCGGGGGAAGAAATTAATTTCTTGGGAATCTGAGAATTCTGACATTTTTATATATGTGCCAGGGTTTGCACGCTGCATGGACACACAAAGTGTGGTGCTGTTAAGAGGCAGATAGCTCTTGTCATTTATGCTTCATTATCTGGACTGTGGTTACACAACCAACCACCATCAGCCTGGGGTTTGCATATGGTGTGTACATCTCAATAACTCAGCAGCTTTCTTACCTGGAGGTTTAGAAAAAGCATGTCCTTTGGGTTTGGGAGTCTGAGGCTGAAGCCATCTCACCTCCCTTCCTTCATGAAGGAACCAGTTTAATCCCATATGGAGACAGATGAGATGCCAAGCTATTAACTTGAATCCAAGCAGCAGTGCACACAGTGGGCTAATGGAATTGGGATGTTGTCTTGTTGACACATCCAGGTCAAGAAATGGAAAGTAGATTGTGTTTGTCCCCACTGTCCTATAGTGGATGGGTTTGCACTGCTGCCACCACTCCTTGGGAGCTGTCACACCTTCTGAATCTGTTGTGCTACATCTGGGACTAGAGGACAAAGAAGAGGGCCCCTGAAGAGGCTACAGGAGAGGCTGTTTGCCAGGGCATGGAACCACAGCATGACGGACAGTGGTTTGAAACTAGAGCAGGGCAGGGTTAGATGAGACATGAGGAAGAAGTTCTGAAGTTCTTCCCCATGAGGGTGGTGAGACACTGCCCAGAGAGGTGGTGGGGACCCTATACCAGGAGATATTCATGGTCAGGCTTGATGCTGAGGCTCTGAGCAACCTGATGTTGTGCAGGATGTCCCTGCTTACTGCAAGGGAGTTGGACTAGATGGCTTTTGAAGGTCCCTTCCAACCCAAACCCCTTCCAATCCCATTCTGTGATTGTATAGGTGTCCTCCTTCTGTATGCACATACAACAGCAACACCCTTTTGCAGGCTGAAAGGCTGAGACACCCAACCCAGTGTGTTTAGAAAGGGTTTGTCTTGCAACAGTGCACACTTTTGATGCCCTCATTTCTTTAGGAGTGTTTTGTTTCCCACTCTTTTTTAAACTCAACCATTTTGCTTGCAAAGGAAGAGTCAAACCAACTACTTAACCAACCGAGTCCATCTCTTGGGACGTTTCATTCTAAAAGCCTGAGTGGGTTTTCTTGCAAATTATTTACACTTCAGTGTGGAAAAACAGCAACATTACTACAGCATTAGATTAAATTTTCTCAGGTTAATGAGCTCAGTGTCTGGGGTGAATAATCACAAGTGCATTGCCACTGGAGAGACCATAAAGGCACGTTCCTTTCACAATATATTCTGCTGCATGACTATATTAAAATATTTTTTTCCAGTATAAAAAGCAGGGAAATCAGCTTCTGTTTTCCTCTTTTTGTAGCAAACAGCCCTGTCTTTTGCAGCACAATGAATTCCTTGAATCTGTACCACTCAGTTTCTATCCTTCCTTCAAGACCCAGAGGCCAGAGGAAAAAATCTTGCACATGGCTAAACTTTGCTGAGTATATTTAGCCAGTAAATTATTTGTCTTGTGAACTGGAGGAGCCAATTCTCATTCACATTCTGAAAATGGTTTGTTTTACTTACTTTATGAGTAGCTCTGCAATAGTAGCAATGCCAAAGGACGTTTAATTAAGTTATATTTGCTTTTTCCCTGATCTTTTAGCTTTAGATTATAAATCACAAATCAATGAGTACTTAATTTCCTCATGTAGCATGAAAAGTAATTGCTTCATAAATTCGTTTTAGTTATCCAAATATTTGCACAGAGGGCAGCACAAAGAAGTTGTTTCATTGATGAGAATTCTCACTTCCTTTTCCACTCTTGGTGGAAAATGGGGGTTTGGGGTCTGGCCCTTTATAGTACAGAAGCCTCTAAATACAAGTGGTGATATGGCTATTAAATACTGATGTCATGCACAATTTTTTGGGCATTGATTTTCTTGGCTCTTGAATTATAATGAATGTCCTTCTAAAATTCAATCTGGCTCACACAGTCTTGTGGGTAGGTCCATGTTCCTGTACAGGGCCATTGAACAGACATAAGCTGTAGATATTTCTACTTGTTTTCCTAACTCCAAGCCCAGATGTGGAGACAGACTTTGATCCTTGTGCATTGGGTACTGCAGGCTTGGATTTGAGATTATTTTTAGCAACATGGAGCAGAGAAATTCTTCATCACTCACCCAGGGCAAAGGACCATCTGTAGAATCTCAAAGTCCATGACTTTCACACATGCTTACACATGCTTACACACAGAGTACATACAATACCTGTGTCTGTTTGGTTTGTGAAGGTTTGTAATTTTCCCAGATTTTCCCAAATTTTAGAGCATTGTGCAACATTTCCTTTAGACTTCATTCACCTCAATCTGTGATTTTAAATGGGGTATACCCAAAATACTGACTTTTCTCTGTCTGGATTTCCAAGATTTCCAGCAGTTCTTCTTGTGTAACCTTAAGTCAGGTGACATCTACCTCATCTAGTGCAGGATGTCCCTGGTCACTGCAGGGGGCTTGGACTAGATGACCTTTGAAGGTCCCTTCCAACTCTATGACCGCACTACGTTTCTATTTGAGCTGTTGGAGTGGGTCNGATGGAAGGACTAGAAATAATGGATGTAAATTGGAAGAAGGGAGATTCAGGCTGGATATAAGAAAGAAGTTCTTTATCATGAGGGTAGTGGAACACTGGAAGAGGTTGCCCAGAGAGGTTGTGGATGCCCCCTCAATCCCTGGAGGTGTTTAAGGCCAGGCTGGACAAGGAACTGAGCAACCTAGTGTGGTGGGAGGTGGGAGTTAGAATTAGATGATCTTTAAGGTCCCTTCCAACCCAAACTATTCCATGATTCTATGTTTCTGTGATCTCCAGGGGCATGGGCAGAAGTCTGGGCAAAATAGAGAGCAAGGGAGGAGAAAGAGGTAAAGGAGGAGCTGCCATGGTCATAATTCCCCTGTGTCTAAAAGAGTTTTGAGAAGTGTTTTACTTCTTTAATGGAGATGTGGGTGGCAGGGAGGGGTCAGAAAAAGAGGCCTGGGGTTAGAAACAAGCCTTATATTGGAAGAAGATCTCCACTGGAGTGCAATGGACTAATCAAGATTTATTTGTAAAATATTGCTATTAAATAAACATTACAGAAGCTTTTCGAATATCAGGCTTATTTATAGCTTTAGGCGTGAAAACCCACATTAGTATGTTGAATTATACGAGTTCACTGCTGCCTGCTAGCTGACAGCACGTCAAATTATTTGCAAATATTTTCTGGAACAGTAACCTTGAAGGATGCCAGCACCATTCAGTGTAACCTTAGCACAAGAGGGGGATGAGATGAGGACTGAGGACACAGAGTTTTTAAGCAGGAGGCGACCCCCTGATCCCTCTGCCTAAAAACAGAGTTCACATGGTGGTGCCTCCTTCCCTGGGCTGAGAAAGATGCTTTTTTGCCTCTGACATTTGTTCAGGGGTTTGGGAAGATGGTGTGAGTGATGTCTGGATGAGAAAGTGCTCTGGGCAGGAATTTGAGAGTGCATTAGTCACATTTAAGTGGGTTTTATCTCCTCCAGCCCGCACTACCCAGCTCCTGTGAAAATTATGTAATCATTTTAACAAAGTGTTCTGTAATTGACATGAAAAAGGCGAAGGAAAATAAAAACGAATTTCTCTGTAAGCAGGAAGGTTCATTCATTCTCACTGCAATCTGCAAGTGGGAAAAGTGGGGGAAAAAAAAAAATCCCAAATGCAGGCTTTTTATGGAAATTGTGGCCTCGTTGAAATTATAAGCTTTCTGCTATTTAAATGAATAATGTTCCCTAACACGGACTATTTTCTCATTTAAAAGTCTGTTGGGGTATAATTTCATCCTTTTACTGTCTGCTGTGTTTTAACTTACAGCAGCCTGACTAAATATTGTATTTTCCATCCGTCACAAATTGTCTGTATAGTTTGTGCAACAAGCATTTGTTGCTCCATTAGAAGGCTCTGACTTTGGAACACCACGTTCTCCACGGAGGTAAATAAAACCCTTGTCGTGTGCAAAGCAAGTGGCATTAAAATGAATGTTTTGTTCCCTTGTGATGGCCAACAGCAGTGACTCCTGCTTGGGTACATGAGGAGTGGGGGGGCAGAGGATTCCAAGTGACCTTTTGGCAGGCCAAGTGCCACAATAACTGTCCTCCTGCATGGAGGTGACAGAAGGGACAGGCAGAAAGAGTGACAACTCTAACTCACATGAAGCAGAAGAGTTGATGCAAACAGCTGTGGCTTTGGCATCATGGACATGTTGGAGGTTTTCCTTGAATGAAAAGAGTCTGGAGAGGAGAAGGCTCTAGGGACCCCTCACAGTGACCTCCCAGTGGCTGAAGGGGCTACAGGGAAGCTGGGGAGGGGCTGTTTGCCAGGGCATGGAGACACAGGATGAGGGGAGAAGGTATGAAACTAGAGCAGGGCAGGGTAGGATGAGACATGAGGAAAAAGTTCTTCTCCATGAGGGTGGTGGGACACTGGAAGAAGTTGCCCAGGGAAGTGTTGAACATTCCATCCCTGGAAAAATCCAAGGCCAGGCTTGCTGAGGCTCTGAGCAGCCTGATCTAGTGCAGGATGTCCCTGCTCACTGCAGAGGGTTGGACTAGATGGCCCTTAAAGATCCCTTCCAGCTCAACACATTGTGTGATTCTATGGTGCACACCAGCAAATATGATTAAGCACAGGCAGCAAACACCTTATATCCAAAAAGCAGTGATATCCATGTCCCACGGGCTCCTAAATCTTAAACTCCCAAATCTGGTCTAAAAATAATGAGATATGAGTAAACATATGAGTTTCTTTGATGTCTGGTTTCCAAGCCATTCAGTGTGTACTCAGCTCACATCTTCTCTGTTTTAGAGTATGGCTGTGATGACTTCTCACTTTATCCTTGTTATTAAAACAAATGCTGAGGTTCTCAAATCCTCCCTTGGCCAGGAGCTGGGGCTTTAAAGAGCATAAGATGGGGCTCAGGGTAAATTGATGAGAGTGAGCAACTCGCAGCATAAATTCCCTTTGATCTTGTGAGAGCATCTTCGTTAAGCAGAAGGACACAGCAGTGAAAGATATTTAATGACAACAAAAAACAGCCTGTCTCAAAGATGCAGTTAACCTTGACAAATATAGGGGGACCCTCTATGGAGCAATAAAAGTGCTCACCTATTTTATGTCCATTGGTCTTGGTGGTTGGATGCTCTATCAATTCCTACACCACTTCCAGCAGCGAGGCCAAGTGGTTTTTAAAGTTTTACTTGCTGCCAGGGTGCTGATGGAATTACAGCCTCCCTTACAGCAGGAGAGGAGCTCCCAAAGGCTGCTCAGGTTCTCTCTCTGGCTTCTACAAAGGGATCTCTGTGTTAAATGGATACACTCAGTGACTGGAGTTTAGGTGAGATATTAGGGAGATGTTCTTCACTGTGAGAGTGATGAGATGCTGTCCCAGGCTGCCCAGTGAAGTGGTGGAAACTCCATCCCTGGAGACATCCAGGGCCAGGCTTGCTGAGGCTCTGAGCAACCTGATCTAGTGCAGGATGTCCCTGCTCACCGCAGGTGGCCTTTGACCATCCCTTACATCTTTATGATTCCATCTTGCCATGATTCTATGGTGCTTTTAGCTTTGTTTTTGTTTTGTTGGCATTTTGGCTGGACAAAGCAGCCCTAATGCTTCTCTGGACACATGTCTGTCCTGCTAATAACCTTTCTGTGACTGATCATCCATCCATGTGGAGCTCCTGAGATGTGATGAGAGGTGGGAAGGAGTTTGGGTTTGGAAGGGACCTTAAAGATCATTAAGTTCCAACGCCCCTGCCATGGGCAGGGACACCTCCCACTATATCAGGTTGCTCAATGCCTCATCCAGCCTGGCCTTAAACACCTCCAGGGATTGAGGGGGCATCCACAACCCCTCTGGGGGTAGCCTGAATCTACCCCCTTCCAATTTCCATCCATTATTTCTAGTCCTCCCATCACATATCTTATTTAAAAGTCCTATCCCTGCCTTTCTGTAGGTCCCCTTCTCTTCCTTATTGTCATTACTCCCAGCACTTCGTTTCACCTCTTATCTTGCTAACATGAAGTTTGAATAAAGCTTCATAAGAAAAACCCCAAGCATGTGATAAATAGAAACCATCAGAGGCCACATCCCAGCACTTTCCATTCTTGCCTTTCCTATTTTCTATTGTTTGTACTTAAGGATACATTTTTGCCTTCCCCCGGCCAAATTCATCCTATTCAAATGAAGTTACCTCTGAGACACTCTTGGCTCTGTTGCTTTAAAAAAATAAGATAATCCCAAACAGCAGGATAATTTTATGACCACTAATTACATTTGTTGCCATGCAAGCTAAGATAATGATAAGAGTAATCGTATCTCATGCTTCAGGGCATACGCTCATCACCTGTGGATGTCAGGAAGGAATTTTTCTCCCCACGTAGAGAACTGTTCAATTAACTGGATATATTGTGGTGTGTTTGTTTTCTTTCTCTTTTCTTCCTCTGAAGCATCATCTATTAACTGCAGCCGGAATGGGTGGACCAGATTAGATTAACTGACAGCCTGATCTGATATGGGTATTCCTAAATCCCTCCACTGCGAAGTTCAAAATCAGCTGAGGTAAAAAAAGAAGATGTAATCTCTTGCAATTTGGAAAGAGATTGCTTTTTAAACCTCTGAATCTCACCGAAGTTAAGAAGGCAGCAATGCTGAGCATTGAGCCACTATAGAATCATAGAATAGTTTGGGTTTGAAGGCACTTTAGAGATCATCTACTTCCAACCCCCCTTCCATGGGCAGGGACACCTCCCACTACACCAGGTTGCACAATCCCTGATCCAACCTGGTCTTAAACACTTCCAGGGATTGAAGGGGCATCCACAGCCTCTCTGGGCAACCTCTTCCAGTGTCTCACCACCCTCACAGGAAAGAACTTCTTTCTTCTCTCCAGCCTAAATCTCCCTTCTTCCAATTTGCATCCATTACTCCTAGTCCTTCCACCCTGTATCCTATTAAAAAGTCCTGCCTCAGCCTCCTGTAGCCCCCTTCAGGTGTTGATACCATGTTTCTTGAAACCCTGGTGTTGCCATTGTCCCAGTTTGAGGAGACTGGGAGCATTATTCTTCTCCTTTGACTCCATGAGTAGCATCTGCATTTGAGCACCACTGGGTCCTGTGGATTATGTTTGTGTCTCCCCATCACATTGCATTAGAATAGCCAGCCTCAGCCAGGAAAGCAATTGAAAGGCATTGGAAATCTGCCTCACTGCCCACATCCAGGGAATAAGCTCTCTGATAATCCTAATAGAGAAGATCAAATTTGCCAGGAAAACAGAAGAGGTTGTTTGTATTTTGCTTCATTCCCCTCAACTCTCTTTCTGCCCCTCACCAGCCTTAATCAACAGCTAATAAACCTCAGCTTCTCGGTGCACAACAGAGCATTGTCTTTCTGCTCCTTGTGTTGGGACTGGGATTTATCTGTTATTGACTTCATCCCTTTCCTTTCCTTCCCTTTTGTTTGGTCCCCATTCCCTTTTTCTCACTGGTGCTTGCTTTATTTTTATCTCCAGTAAAGCAGCTCTGCCATTTAATTAGCAGATTGGCCTCTACCTGGAGCCAAATGAAATGCAATCTCCCGTCGACCTGCATGCAAGGTGGAAATTCCATGTCTGAAAGATTTCAGTCTTTGCTCATTTCTGGGTTTATTTCAGGGAGAAAAACTCTGAAAACAAAATAGTTTTGCCAAAACTTGTCGGGCTTTTTGTTCTCTCTTCGTAAAAGAGGCAGGAGGAAGCCATTTCACAGCAGAACAGAAGAACTCTGCCTTAATTCCTCTGGCCTGGGGAGTGGAAAACTCAGCAGTACCACATTCAGCTGCAGCCTTTGATGGCAGATGAGAAGATGAACTCCTCATAAATTAAAGCAGCTCTGCCCTTTGCTCTTTGGTTGGGCAGAAACCCTCCAGAGCTGAGTGGTGGAGAGAGCAGGGAGTGTCACAGCCAGTGGGGACATGTCCATCACAGCTCTGGCAGCCATCAGAGTGAATCACAAGATTTGGGTATTCTAATATCTGTACACATCTGTGTTATTAACTGCTCATAAAACAGTACAGCCCTTTTAAAACATCCAGCTAGTTATTTAACCATCTTGACTTGTCCAATAAAAACAAGTTGAGAGAGGATGTCTCCCACTTCCTCCTCAGCATCACCGAGCACTGATCCAGCATCACCTGAATAAGGTCTCCTGATTCATTTGAAGAAGAAAAGCATCCTGCAGTCATCAAACAGCACAGTAACAGCTTATTTTCATTGCCTCTGCCCAAACACCTCTCTGTCAGCACTCCACTGGTTGAGTTCCAGGCAAAATGACTCTGCTTGCTCTCCAATCTGGCGTGCTGGCAGTGAGGGAATGCAAACAGCCAGCCCTTTGTGTTCACCTGCAGCTTTATTCCCTCCATCAATAATGGCTAAAAAGACAAGGGAAATTTTTCATGCCCTGGTTCTGGAGTTGTATCACAGCGGTGCTTTTGTTTGATCAAAACTGCTAAGTGTTTACTGTAACTTGGAACAGCATCAAAATAACATGTAGTCATGAGAACTACACACATGCCTCATCTTAACTCGAGGAATTCCAAAAGCTACTCAGGACACAAGTCATGCTCCTCCTATTCCTTGAAAATTGTCCAAAAATAATTCACTGACAGCTTTTGGTTCCATCAAAAGCAATGGCAAAGGGGTTGGTGGAGAAGAGAGAGGGAAAGAGGAGAAAAACTGAGCTTTGGCTTTTTCATGGGCTTTGGCTTCTAAGTGTAAAGTAAAAGGAAGGATTTAGCATGAGAAACAATTAAAAAAATAACCAAATTAGTGAAGCCCAAGTGCTGGAGGAGCAGAAGAGTCAGGACCAAGGCAGCACTGAAGATATAAATCTAAGAAGTGGAAGCTTTATAGGAAAGCTCTGACAGAACAAGTGTTAGGAGCAGGGAAACCAGCTTTATTCCAGGGAAATTAAATCTCAGATAAGAGCAAGGAATTTTAGGAGGAAAACTGCTGAGGAAGAGAGCTGGTGATGACAGAGGAATAAATTGGACAACACAGAAGCCTTAGGCTCTTTAGCATTGAACCCCTGGGGGTGTTCACACTGAAGAAGCCTTCTATTGTACTTGATGACCAAGAGCAAAGACAGAAAGAGAGATAAAGCTTCAAGCTGGAAGGCAAAGTGTTTGGCTTGTCAAGTTGCCTTCTCAGACACCCAGCAAAAAGTCACTTACACCACCAGAGTGTGGAGGAGAGGCAGCTCAAAATACAAAAATTAATCTTTTTGTATGTGGTAACAAGCTAAGAAACTGTTCAGCAAAGAGGGGAGATTTCTGTGCTTGAAGGGACTACAGGAAAGCTGAGGAAGAGCTGTTAGTTGGGACATGGAGCCACAGGATGAGGACAGTGGTTTGAAACTAGAGCAGGGCAGGGTTAGATGAGACATGAGGAAGAATTTCTTCCCCTTGAGGGTGGTGAAACACTGGAAGAGGTTGCCCAGATTGATGGTGGAGGTCCCATCCTTGGAGAAACTCAAGGCCAGGCTTGCTGAGGCTCTGAGCAACCTCATCTAGTGCAGGATGTCCCTGCTCACTGCAGAGAGATGGACTAGATGGCCCTTAAAGGTCTCTTCCAACTCAACATATTCTATGATAAATATTACAGAAGCAGTTGGGAAAATCAGTTCTTGCCTTTTTGGCCATGGGAAGTGAGAGTGTCCATGTTGAGCAGAGGCTGCTATGGTAAATGGGAATTACTTCTGAGGTTCCTGCCCACACCCACGTGTTTTCCATTCCAGTGTTTAATGTTCACAATCCATTAGATCCATGTATATTTATGGTTTGATAATCAGCTGTCATTAACAGATGAGTAAACAACATAATGTTCATATTTAGGAGGAATATGCAAACTAAAGAGAAACTGCCAACTCCTAAGAACATTTATTTTCTCTACACTTAGTGGAGGGAAAAGGAGGAGGAAATACTCTGTCTGTAAATTAATTATGGGATATTGGCAATGCCTCTGCTACTGTATGACTGTAATTATCTCATCCCAGTGCGTGGGACTATAGTCATGCACCCCCAGCTATTCACATCCACAGGAGTTAAGAATATACCCATCACTGTGTGTTTCCAAAGTTGAATCATTTTTAGCATCTCTTTGAGCTCAGAAGAGCAGAGAAACCATGATCTTTGAAACTGCTGTTGTGCCAAAATGCTGAGGACTTCTGCCTCACTCCCTTCTTGGAAATCAAATGTGCTTCCAATTTGAGGAGAACTCCCCATATGAAATACCAGTTTAAATCGAGTGGAGATGCTTGACTTGATGTTCTCATGCAGTTTTTATGCAGTTCTCATAGAATAACAGACTG
>VZTY01009646.1:108170-120929 GCA_013400935.1 Turnix velox
ATTTGCATCCATTACTCCTAGTCCTGCCATCCTGTACCCTATTAAAAATTCCTTCCCCAGCCTTCTGTAGCCCCCTTCAGGTATTGAGAAGCTCCTCTGAGGTCCCCCTGAGCCTTCTCTTCTCCAGGCTGAACAACCCCAACCCCTTCAGCCTGTCCTGATGATGGAAAGACACATCACTGGATGTGAGCTGGGAGAAGTAAAAAGGCATCCATCTTGGGCTGAGGCTGGGAACAGAGTTCAGTCTCCCAAATGTCATTTCTCCACCCTCCTACTACCAGTTCCTACCACATGTTTGCAAAATGCTACATGTATTTATAATACATTTGACAAATACCAGATTAACACAAACAGTAGTTTTCTGGACAGTGTAACCAGCCTTCCCCTCAGTGGCTTTAGAAAATCTCAGAGCATTTTGCAATCCACTTTGTAGCCTAAAACAGCCCACGTGCAGATGCAACAACTTGGCATGTTGAGTGTGGGATGGAGGAGCCTGTCCAGCTGCTCAGCAGCAATCCCTTCAGCACAACCAAATTCCCTAATCTGGTGCTTCCTCCTGCCCAGAGCCAGGTTTTACTGAGGAAGGATTATCTCCTTGGCCAGAGCTAATTTTCACAAATAAATGGGTCAAAACCCTTCACTGGCTCCCCTCCTGCCACCCTGCTGGGTTTGATGGCTTTGCTGGGAGCACAGGCTGGTTCCTCCTTTCCATTTCAATCCATGGGTTGAGGAGAAATAACTGGAAGTGGCAGGTGATGCTGAAGGTTTTGGCTTTGTTTTTTTATGTGAAGAGAGAAGCTTGGTGGAACAACATATGGCACACTGCTGGGCTAAAAATGATGGAGTGGGAAACCATCACTTCCCTTTCTTTCCACACAGGCTAATGGAGTGGTGTAACTATTAATCTAATAAACTGCTAATATTTATTATTAATTGAACCATTTAATCTAGCAGTGGATTAAGGGAAAGCAAATGTCGGACTTAATGACTCTGCTGATTGGGATAAATTTTAGCAGTGAGCACAGGCTGTACAGTATAAATTGTGTTCCTGCTGCTGATAAATACCTTGGAGCTGGAAAAAAAAAAAACAAAAAAACCCAACCCTGTGCTTGTGGAAAAGTTGCTCTGGCCATCAAGAGGTATTTTGATGTTGTTGTTTTAGTAGGACTTAACTCCCAAAGATGAGGTCGCTGTTTATCACCAGTTGTTTATTATACTAAGGGCAAAGAAAGTGGTTATTAGTAATGTCTGCTTAACATTAGAGGTCATCTTACAGCCAGAGCAGAGCCCTGAATGGATGGTATAGTGCTGCTGCCATCAACTGAAGTGCAATATAACAAACCCTAATTATCTTGTGCTTCCAGCTAAATCCCCCGTGTTGTCTGCAAATCCATCTCTGCCAGGGCTCTCTCCAGCCCACCCACTCTTCAAAGCAGCTCTTCTATAACTGGAAGCAAGCAGGCACCCACATCTTACAGCAGACAAATACCTACTTAGTGCTAAATCTCATTTCCTTAATGCTGGGAATTTGGGAATATTTCAGGTTAGGCAGAAGAGATGCTTCGACTCCGTTACCTTTTGAGCCTCTGTAGTCTGTACCCTGCAGGGAAATTAATGGAAGAGTCCAAACTTCCTAATGGGACATGTCTTGCTTTAAGCTCTTGGAGGACCTGAGATTTTAAACTTTATCATTGTGACATTATGGGCTTTAGATAAGCTATTTTTAGAGGTTTCTTTAAAATTTGATCACTTATAATTTTCCCTTTATGGTTATAATTTTCTCTTTTGTATGAGCTCTTTAGCTACTGCAGTAACTCTTGGAGAGATGGCAGCCCCTTTCGAAGGGGGTTGTGTGTATGAAAAATACCCCTAATTAAAAATATTCCTTCAAACAGTTGCAAATTCTTTTTTGATTGGGTTTTTTGTTAGTTCTACACAGGGCATACAGTGATGTTTCATGGCTGATAGGCAGCAGCTCCACATTTTGTACTGAGAAGATGCTGATGCCACCTTATGGGTGTGATGAAAATCAAGGGCATGTTGTTATTCTTGGCTCTGCTACCTTAGGACACCAGGAGGCTTGATGTTAATAGACAGCCTGGTTGAGTCTACATCTTTTAGGACCAGCAGAGACCAAAGAATGGAAGATATCTTCCATTTGCTCTCAATTTTCTCCATTTTCCATTTGAAGGAAACCTAATTTGCTCTCCATTTTCCATTTGCTCTGTACTTCTGCTGTGAAAATAAGGATTTGCTAAGGGAACTAGAAACTTATCTTCCCCTATCTGGGAAATCTGTTTGAGTTTTTTCCATCTTAATTCTGGTGAGTGAGCTGGGAGAAAAGTTGTTTCTTCCCCTCCTAGGTCCAGGGAAGAGAGAAATGGAAGAGACAAAAAGCTGAGGGTTGTATTAGAAGAAAAGAAAGAGCTGGTGTAAAGATTAGAATCATAGAATCATAGAATAGTTTGGGTTGGAAGGGACCTTAAAGATCATCGAGGTCCCATAGGCAGGGACACCTCCCACTAGACCAGGCTGCCCAGTGCCCTGTCCAGCCTAGTCTTGAACACCTCCAGAGATGGGGCATCCACAACCTCCCTGGGCAACCTGTTCCAGTGTTTCACCACCCTCACTGTAAAGAATTTCTTCTTTATGTCTAGTCTAAATCTATCCCCCTCTAATTTAAATCCATTAGAGCAGGGTGGAAAGAAGGAAGAAGTTGTCCAAGAAAAAGATGATCTCATGACTTGCTTATCCATTTCAGATATAAACATGTCAGTTTTGTCAGAAAAGTCTTCATAAACTTGTCTTGAGGATCTTTCTAGATTTCACCACAGTCAAATCACAGAATGCATTGAGTTGGAAGGGACCTTCAAAGGCCATCAGTGAGCAGGGACATCCTATTTTATAGGGTTTCTCTTGCTCTTGGTGCTCATGGAGGTCGTTTCAGCTTTGGGTTTTCTCCTGCCTGGCAACTGAATGGGGCCATAAAAATTTACTCCCTTGTTTACATCCACTCAGCAATTTTGAAGAAGTGTGGGGAGAAAAAACCATAAGCAAAAGAATCAATGCTTGCATTTAATAGTTGAGCATAAAAGTCACTCTTAAGCAATATTTTTATTTCCCTTTTAATGAGAGCCCAGAAACACTGCTGCTGGGGTTTTTAAGGCCCATAAGGTGTTAGTGCTCTTGTTATCTCCCCTGTTCATGGTCTCTCGCACACCATTTATGCTGGGCATTATTTTTGACAATGCAGTATGGCAAATGCCCAGCCTGGGATACTTTGGGATGAATAAAAGATTTATAGTGGAAATTCTACAAGTAATATCTTCTTATAATACATTTTTTTTCTGCTAACTGCAAGTGACAAGTGATTGCTCAAACCTGTTCCTGCAGCTCCCAGGTTTTTGCTCTTTAATCCTATATTAGTTCTGCAGGAAAAAAAATTTAAAAAAAAAGAAATACAAGGAGAGTCATCTTTTCATTTATTTTTATCTCTCCTCTATAGGAATATTTTCAGGGTAAATTCAATATACTTTGTCCAAAATGTAAATGGAATGTTCAATATATTTTTAACTCGGGCACTGTTTAAACATTAAAATCCTCTTTTGCAAATGCCATTGTGATAGAGGTACAGGACTTTGCAGGGACTTAATAACTTACTGAGAGGAAAAGAGGGCCAGTTCTGTAGTTAAGACTTAGTTTTAGAGTCTTCACTTCCTTGCTCTGCTGCAGACTTCCCATTAAATAGCTCATTTCTCTGTGCATCGTTTCCCAATTTGTGAACTGGATACTGGGTGTAGGGGCAGAGAAACAAAGGGAAAAAGTAAAAAAAAAAGACTAAAAATAAGTAGGAGAACTACAGATGGGCATTTCTGTAGAACTTAGAAAAGACAGAGCTGTCATAAAATGATTATAAATATTTTTGTGAGTGCTGTGATGACCATTTTGGGGTCATGGACATAGGTCTTGGGAGTTTTTGTGTGTATGAGTTCCAGGGTTGTGTACATGAACTTATAGGGTAGCATTTAGGCTGTGAATTAAAAAAAAAAATCATTAAATGAAAGAGGGAAAACATGCTAAAGGGTGGGACTGGTGACATGGTGACACTGCATCTTGTGGTATATTCAGGAACAGGAAACAACTTGGACACACTCCCCCAGCAAAGCAAAGTGCAACAATTTGCTTCCAAATATTTCCAAGGAATGAGCAAGAAGCTCCTCAAATGTCAATTAACAGCAAACTCTCTCCAAACTAAATTCTCCTCCCAAGTCCAAGGTTATTTTATCAGTTTATGTCCTAAAGGTTGAATGTCCATCCCCTCCATCCCCTTTTCCATGCTCATCTAAACACAGGATGTTTTCTTTAGTGCTTCTTTCAAAACTTGCACAGGATTTTATTTAGTTCCCATGTGAGGAAGAGAGAAACCAGCTCTTTGGGAGTAAAAACAAACTGAAGGAGCACTTGGGGAGAAGATGTAAAATGGTCTAAGATGCTGTGGCTCCAGCAAACCTCTCTCCATTCTGGGCTAGAAAAACACTTTCTGATCCAGTATCTAGGCAATGTTGATGTCCTTTGCTGAGGTTGCCAAAGGTGCCCTTTTGAGTCCTGGTGATCGTCTATGGATGTTAAAAAATGCACTGCAAACACCTGTGGTGGCACTCAGCTTTTATTGCCACCAGATGTCATTGGATTGGAGAGGTGACACAGAAGTATGAGGCAGTCTGCCTCTCCAAATGTGATCTTCTGGACATAATAACAGCTCCTGAACCTAGATTTAGTCTTTTGTTAATCACAGAATGGCCCAGGTTGGAAGGGAACTTTCAAATCATCAAGTCCAACCATCAACCCAGCTCTGAGAAGAACCATCCCTAAACCATTTCTCTTAGTACTAATGTATGAATCATTCTGCTGGGTTTAGGATTCTTCCTTTTGAATTTCTCACTCTGATTTATTCCCACTCCTATGTTTTTTTTTATAAAGCACACCCCAGGACAGCTCACATCTCCATTTCCTTCTTAATTTCTTTGCTTTAACATCTTTCTTGTCATACCTGCTACCAACATTCTCTTCTGGCAAAAGTATTTGGGGAGCCATTGGCATTTTCCTTGCTTGCTGGGTGCTGCAGTTTTGGCTTCTATTGTAGCTCTGTCTTGTTAGTTACAAATCTTGTATGATTTCACTGGTTTGTAGCCAAAATCAATCTGTGCATGTTTGTCGTGCTGTGACACAGTTACTGGGTTGTTTTTTCTAAACCAGTAGTTTCTAGAATAACTTGGCTCAGTGTCACAGAATCACAGAATAACAGGGATTGGAAGGGACCTCAAAAGCTCATCTAGTACAATCCCCCTGCTGGAGCAGTAACACCCAGATCAGGTCACACAGGAAGGTGTCCAGGTAGGGTTTGAATGTCTCCAGAGAAGGAGACGCCACACCCTCTCTGGGCAGCCTCTTCTCTCACCCTCACCCTGACAAAGGTTTTACCAATATTTCTGTGGAACCTCCTGTGTTCCAGTTTGCACCCACTGCCCCTTGTCCTACCATTGCATGACCTCTGGATGATACCAGTTTACCTTCCTACTGAGTCACAAATGCTTCCAGCCCACCAGAATCAGAGCTGAACCCTCTCACCAGTGATGGGTCTGGATCCCAAGGACAATCCTCCTCTCAGGTCTCTTCTCAGAGCCCAACCTGCATCTCAGACACAGGAACAGTTGCCAAGATTTCTCAATCTCAGTGCTTTTTCTGCTCTCTCATTGGCATCTTATATTCTGCTTTTGTGTACTTTTTAAAGTCTATCTTGTCCAACCTGCAGGACATCTTGCACTAGGTCAGGTTGCTCAGAGCCTCAGCAATCCTGGCCTTGAATATCTACAGACACAAGGCCTCCACCACCTCTCTGGGCAATCTCTTCCAGTGTCTCACCACCCTCATGGGGAAGAAGTTCTTCCTCATGTCTTATCTAACCCTGCGCTGCTCTAGTTTCAAATCACTGCCCCTTGTCCTGTGTCTCCATGCCCTGGCAAACAGCCCCTTCCCAGCTTTCCTGTAGCCCCTTCAGGTTGTAGTGGACCTCTGTGAGGTTCCTGGAGCCTTCTCTTCTCCAGGCTGAAGAGCTTCAACTCTCTCAGCCTGTCTTTGAACCTCCTTCCTCAGGCAGGTGATTCTGAATAGATCACAGTAACCCTCTGGTGGATATTTCTCTTATTTATTCTGCTTCAAACTGAGGTTGGACTTGATGATCTTAAAGGTCTTTTCCAACCTAAGTGACTCTATGATTCTATTCTATGAAAGCACTGCTGGAAATACACTTTAGCCAAAGATTGTTTAGGTCAATTGTTCCTGCTGGTATTAAAGTTATGAATCATCTTGGCATCAAGGTGTGACCTTTCCTCTTTCCACCATTATGTCACCAAAAAGAAGGCAGAAATGGAAATAGGAAGATGATTGCAATGAGTTTCTCAGCACTGATATAATGTCTTGTGTGCACGAAGAGTATTGTGCTCATAAACCTCATCTGCCTTGGCGTGGAGCCACGCTAAACTTTGTTTCTCCTGACAAAATCCTTCACTTTATGGCCCAGCACAACTTCCTCAGCATCATAAACCACCTGCTGGAATGAGCTCTCTGAAGAGCCAGTGCAGAGATTTCCATCCAAAGCCCATCCAAGCAGCCTGAAAAGCTGTGGAGAACCCTTGGGAATGATCTTTCCAAGCATAATGTCTTTATGTTGCTTGTCCAGAGGTGAGAGTGAATAAAAACATTAGAAAAATCTAAAATGTTGGCAACAGTGAGGGAATAAATGTCAGTTCTTCAGCTCTACCTGCCTTGGAAACAGTTAAATTTGCAGAACTCAGTGCTGGTTATTTACTACAATTCTAATCTCTCACTATAAAAAAAAAAAAAAAAAGATTTTCCCCTACAATGAAAACTCCTGAAATTAAATTTGACACGTTGGAGTCTGAAGTAAACTCTATTTCTAATAAAATTGTATCTTTGGAACAATATACATCAAAATAGAGAGGAAAATTGCAGGGAGATTATGATAGGATTAAGCTGTTCCCTGCACAGAGCGATAGCACTGCAGCCCTGTCAGGAGCTCTTCCCTGGGATAATGCAGTTGTTGAGAATAAAGCAGAGCTCCTGGAGGATGTTGCTCCCTCTCTCACCTGCCAACTGGAGTGGTGTTAAAAAAAACCCTAAAAATATTTCTACAAGAAATTTGTCACCTCACATTTCCACTTATTTCAGTTTCACCAAGGTCAGGTGGAGTGTATTACCCTGGGCTGCTTCCTTCAGCTGAAGAATCATGGAGAGGTGAATCATAGAATGGTTTTGCCTGGAATGGACCTTAAAGGTCACACAGTTCCACCCCCTTACAATGGGCAGGGACACCTCCCACCAGGAACCCCATCCAACCTGGCTTTGAACCTCTCCAGGGATGGGACAGCCACAGCTTCTCTGAGCAACCTGGTTCAGGGGATCACACCCCTCACAACAAAGAGTTTCTTCTTAATATCCCATCTAAACTCTTCCAGTTTGGAGCCATTACTGCTTCTCTCAGCAACATCCCTCTCCAGTTCTCCTGTTACCCCCTTTGACTACTTGTCAGCCTCTACAGGATCTCCCTGGAGACTTCTCCAGGCTGAGCAGCCCCAACTCTCTCAGCCCAGGTGAGGCTACATCTGGAGCTCTAAGTCCACTGCTGGGCTCCCCAGTTCAGTAAGGACAGGGAACTACTGGAAAGAGTTCATCAGAGACCATAAAGATGGTCAAAGGACTGAGGGATCTCTCAAATGAGGAAAGGCTGAGTTTCTGGGGCTGTTCAGCTGGAGAAGAGCAGACTGAGAAGGGATCTCATCATTGCTTAGCTGTATCTGAAGGATGAGTGTTAAGAGAATGGAACCAGACTCTCCTCAGTGCTGCCAGGTTACAGGACAAGGAGCAACAGGCACAAACTGAACTATTGGAAATTTCATCTCAACACAAGGAGGAACTTCTGTCCTTTGAGGCTGGCAAAGCCCTGGCACAGGATGCCCAGAGAGCTGGTGGAGTCTCTTTCTCTGGAGACATTCAAAACCCACCCAGATGTGTTCCTGTGTGACCTGCTCTGGAGGTTGGCTGGATGATCTCCAGAGGTCCATGTGGCTGTGAGAGGGCAGGAGGAGGTTCCCATTGCACACAGCCTGTGGTGGGAGAATGTCCCCACACAAACTTGCCTTTCAATCATGAATAAGAATTGGACTTTCTCCTTAGAAGTGAAGAGTGTGATTCATATTCAAATCCTTACTCCATCTTTGCTCCCCAAATGTCAATATTTTGCAGTGTTTTATTTTTTGATAGCATTCTACATATGGCTCACCATTCCTCTCTGATAAAAATCTCAGTCACTTCATTTTCTTGATGCAAGCAGCAAATCTTGTCTGTTGTAATCTCTATTTAACTGTTAGTAGGGGACTAATTACTGTGAGCTTTTTGTATCATGATTTCGTGTAACTTATTTAAAGAAAAAAAAAATCTATTTATAATCTTAACTCTTGTATTTTGTCTAATCAAATAATTTGCAGTAATTGGTTTTTAGGTTTAATGAAAGTAGAAGGAAGAAGCCACGGGAGACGAGCTCCAGGTTTTAATCATGCAGAAGGAGTTACTCCCATTTATATTTAACTTTATATTCATTTTGCAGCTACTCCTGATGTAAAACTAACACATAGAAATATATATATAGTAATATCTTAAATTTAAACAATGCTTTGAATATATGCAAATCCTCCAGGGATCCTTCCTGCCCCGGTAGAATCAGATTCCTGCCCTACTGTCACTAGAGAGCTCCACCTTGTAAACCATTACATTCCAGTAGCCAAAAGGACCTACAGGAGAGTAGGGGGAGGATTCTTCATGAAGGAGTGGAGCAATAGGATGAGGTGGAATGATTTTAAACTGGAAGAGGGGAGATTTAATAAGATATTAGGAAAAAATTCTTTGCTGTGAGGTGGGTGAGCCCCTGGACAAAGGTTGCCCGGAGAAGCTGTGGCTGCCCCATCCCTGGAGGGGTTCAAGACAGGTTGGATGGAGCTTGGAGCAACCTGGGCAGGTGGGAGTTGTCTCCATCCAGGGCAGAGGGATGGAACTAGATGATCTTCAAGATCCTTTCCAATCCAGCCCATTCTGTGATCTTTCTGCTGGAACATACTCCCAGCTTCTAGGGAGTTTTGGGTATTTCCACAGCCCTACCATTAGAAATTATAATCCCAAATAAATTATTTTCATATAAGCAAAAACAAAAAATCTATTTTTTATTTCATGGGAGAGACTGAAGCAACTAAATAGCAGTAACTTGCAGACAGAAGGTGCTATTGAACTGCAGAGCTTCTCCCACCATCTGGTGCACGTTGCAGCTGCAGCTCTGCTCTGAAGCAATGGGAGATTTTAGAGTTTGCAGGGGAGCAAGTGTTTATTGACTCCATTTATCCAGAGAAGTGCAGCCTGGTTACATTTGCCCCGAGCCCTGCTTGCCCTTGTAAAGCTGTGTCATTTCTCATTCCATCCACACCACCACCTATTGATGTACCTCAGAGCAGTGCATTAAAAGAGATGAACTGACATCTTTCAGATGTTTTCCTTCTCCTCTTCTCCCTAGTGGAAGCAGCCTGGTGTTTTCTTTGGGAAGGTTTTGTTTCTCTTTCTGATGTCCAAGCTGCTGAGCCTTTAATGGCTGAGAAAGCGAGTTCAGAAGTACATCTTGTACTTTTAGTGGAAGGTGTTGGGGTTTGTGATTGCTGTTATTTCCTCTGGGATCTGCCTGTTGGAATTATCTGCCACAGTATTGTGGAGTGACTTGCAAAGATGTGATACCTGGGACTGGGATGTTACCAGCCATGCAGAAATACCTGGGAAAAGCTCACATCAAAATACTCCAGTGCAAATGAGACCCAGCCTCTTATTTTCTTCCAGACAGATAATTTCTGCTTACTTAAGTGTGAATTCCCACTAGTTGAGCTTCATAAGTTCCAGGAACAGGTTAGAAGGGGACCTTAAAGATCATCTAGTTCCAACCCCCCTGCCATGGGCAGGGACACCTCCCACTACACCAGGTTGCTCAGTGCCTCATCCAGCCTGGCCTTAAACACCTCCAGGGATAGAGAGGGCATCCACAACCTCTCTGGGCACCCTGAATCCCAACTGAAATACTTGGAATGATCTTCCATTCATTAAACAGGCCCGGCAGCTCGATGAAAGAAGAATGGTGATAAGAAATGCTGGTTTTGATAAGGAAATGTGGGCTGCTCAGAGCCAGCTGAGTGCTTTCCTCTGCTCCCTGACTGCCTGTCCTGTGATGGCAGGAGCAGAGCAGGAGAGGGAGTGAGCTGAGATGATGAGATGCTCCTGAAGGAGCAGAGATGATTAAAAGTACAACTCCCTTGTCACACAGGGTGATATTGTTAACACATCTCCTTAAAACCCTTGAGACTGGAAGGCTACTTGCTGAAACTGCAGTGTGCCTCTTGTACCACAGCCAGTTTGTTAATAGAGAGATCTATAAATGCTGGCAGCTTCCATTTTCTAGCAGAAACACATCTACATCCTAAAATCCCTGCTAGTTCTCTGCCTGGCACCCAGCTGGATGAAGTGACTTGATTTTGGGGCTGGTGTGGAGGCAACACTCCCATCCCAGCTCTCAGCTTGAGATGGGGCAGTGGGAGGAAGCATTTGTCCTACTGAGTAATTACCTGTGTGTAACAACAGGCTTTGGTCTCCAGAGCTATCAATCTGCTGTCTTTCAGCAGCATTAAATTAACTGGGGAGGAATCTGCCAGGGTGTCTGGAGAATATATATAGAAGTTCAAAAGTTTAGTGTGCTGTCAGGCTGTGTATCAAGAGGAGCTTCTTTAGAAACAAGACCTTCCTGAGCACCTGCTGCAAAGGGAGAAAAAAAAAAAAAAAAAAAAAAAAAAGAGAAGGGAACAAAATGATGATGCTCTTTCTGAAGCCAAGCCTTGTTTTCTGTTCCAAGAACTTCTATTGTGCTGTCTCTCAAGGGTCTCTGCTGGGATCACTGCTGTTCAATATCTTCATCAATAGCACAGACAGCAGGACTGAGTTTGTGGATGACACCAAGCTGAGTGGTGTGGCTGACATGCCTGAGGGATGGGATGTCATCCAGAGGAAGCTGGAGAAGCTCAAGTAATAGAGGACCAAATGAACCTTAATATGTTCAACAAGGCCAAATTTTGGGTCCTGCAGCTGGGTCGGGGCAGCCCTCAGTCTCAATACGGGCTGGGGGATGAAGGGATGGAGAGTAACTCTACTGAGAAGGACTTGGAGGTGTTGGTGAATGAAAAGCTGGATATGAGCTGACAATGTGTCCTCACAGCCCAGAAGGTCAACCATATCCTGGGCTGCATTCCCAGCCATGTGGCCAACAGGTCAAGGCCAGCAGGTCACATCTCCTCCAATGTGGTGAGATCCCACCTGCATGTTGCCTCCAGCTCTAGGGCCCCCAACATGGAGCTGCTGGAGCAAACCCAGAAGAGGGTCAAAAAAGCTTCAGAGTGTTGGAGTTATTCTACTACAAGAACAGGCTGAGAGAGTTGTTGTTCAGCCTGGAGCAGAGAAGGTTCTGGAGAGACCTAATTGTGGTCTTCCAATACCTAAAGGGAGTTTGCAGGAAAGGAAGGGACAAGGTTTTTAGCAGGACTTGTTGTGATGGGAGAAGGGGTAATGGCTGTAAACTAAAAGAGAGAAGGTTTAGATTACATTATAAGGAGGAAATGCTTTATACTGAGCATGGTGGGATACTGACCCATGTTGCTCAGAGAGGTGGGTGATGCCCCAGCCATGGAAACATTCAAGATCAGGTTGGATGGGACTCTGAGTAACCTGTTCCAGTGCAAGATGTCCCTGCTCTTTGGAAGGGTTGGAACTAGATGATCTTTAAGGTCCCTTCCAACCCAAACAATTCTGTGATTCTCTATTGCCCAAACATTTTAAAGGGAAAATACTCCAAGTCACAAATGTTATTAGTTATTTGAGGAGAAATAAATCAGGAAAGGTGAAGAAACTTCAACAGAATCCTTGTTCTCAATGTGGTGTGTCAGGATAGTTACATTTGCCAAGTATTGATTATTCATGTTGGCTTTTTTTTTTTTTTAAATAAAAAATGGAGTGCCATTCCAGTATCAGAGATCAAGTGATAGGATTTTTCCAAAGCTTCTGCCAGTTTATGAGAAAAATCCTGTGGAATATGCAATGGACTCTGAATGCTGACAACTGATACACCAGCAACAACTGGAGCCTAATAATCCCACACTAGTTATGCAAACTCCAACAGAAACTGATCCTTAAATATGAGTCTGGGAAACTGAATCTTGCACTACTTTCCTTATCTAGAAAATTATTCATTTTTAATTAAAGATAATGTGGGCATTCACTCTGCACAGGCAGAAAGAACACATCCTTGAAGCTTCAGTATAGGTTGCAGCTCTACAGGTATCCATTCTGGCTGTCAGGGGACTGAAAATTCACACTGACCATTTCACAAGCCCTAATGATGCTTTGAAGATCTCACAGTTCAGACAGCTACTCAAAGAGGACATCAAACCCATGTAAGATGAAGAGACTTCATGGTCATACAGTAAGTTTGTGGCTGAGCTGGAAATAGAATCATAGAAGAGTTTGTATTGGAAGGGACCTTCAAGATCATCAAGTTCCAACTCCCCTGCCATGGGCAGGGACACCTCCCACTAGACCAGGCTGTTCAGT
>VZTY01009646.1:121026-145189 GCA_013400935.1 Turnix velox
CTCCAGATAGATACAAGGTGATAGAATTAAAGGATCAAAGAATCATAGAGTTGGAAGGGACCTAAAAGGCCATCTAGTCCAAACCCCTGCAGCAACCAGGGACATCCTGAACTAGACCAGGATGCTTAGAGCCTCAGCAAGCCTGGCCTTGGATGTCTCCAGGGATGGGGTCTCCACCTCCTCTCTGGGCAAACTCTTCCTCCCTATCCTCATCATCCTCAGGGATAGGAAGGTCCATCTTCCCCACTCTAGACTGCATGTGTTGGACCATCTAATGTGGTAGTTTCTTTTGATTTTTCAATTTGTTTATTAGTTATTTGTACCTTTCAGGTCCTGCAGAAATAAAGGAAGCAACTACTCTTAGAGGTGGCCTTTCACAATAGCAGGAAAAGCCACAGAGCTCTTGTTTCATCTTCTCCTGACTCTTGCTAAATGTGTTCTGATGGATTACTTGGTTCCTCATTCATGGAGATATTTAGTCCATTCCTTTAATGGTTGGTGATGCACAAATCAGTTTTAATATCAATAATGAACAATTTGGATGGCATTCAGATCCAAGATGTGCCAAAAAAAGATTTGCTACACGTCAGGATTTATTGAGTATTATACAATGAGGTTGCCAAAGAGGCTGGAGTTCCTTCAGCAGAAGAGTAAACAGATGGTCCCAGGAAAGTGAGCACATTCTTAAACACTGAATTGCTTTTGGACAGAATGGCCTCACATCTGCCAAAGCTCCCTGGCCAGAAGTATGGCGGAAGGGAGCCATCAGAAAACTAATGTGACATTCTTCAAGCTCTTTCACTTAATATTGATATTAGTAATCTACTAGGAATGTTCCAGAATTGCCAGGTGTCCTTTGGGTTGGCCAATTTTAAGGGGGAAGGAGACATGATTAACAGTGAGTAACTGGATACACAGATGCGCCGTGCTCTGAAGGGCTCGCTGCTAAATATATCCTTTTAGGTCATCCATGTCCACCTGGCCTGGAGCTTCTCATTTCACATAATCTGTTTCTGATTTCTGCTACCAGAAGCCAAAAAGATAATCTTGCAAATGTCCCTCTGAAAGCCAGGCTTTGAGAGAAGACACCAGGGCTGGGTGAGCATAAGCACAATTATTCTGGAGATCTTCATAGACTTAGCACAGTCGGGAGCTCAGGAGCAGGATTCATAAGATACAAGGAGTAGGATGTATTGAGAAATACAAAGATGGTGTGAATGTTAATCTATTTGAGCAGTATTTGGTAAATAAAAACTGCTGTGTAAGAGTAAAGATGGATTTCAGCTGCCTTTAAACTGCAGGGTGGGAAATCAGCCAGGGTTGTGCTGGATGTGAGGAAGACACATCCTCTGGTTCAAGCAAAGACTGAAAGAGGTGTAAGATAAAGTTGTGGCTTTTGATCTAGCTTTGTAAAGAGAAAAAATGTCATTAAGGCTGCTCTGTGGCTCAAGTTCCCATCATAAAATGCAGCTGTAGATTCACTGACTAGTTTGGTTTAGAAGGAACCATCCCTCTGTCATGAGCAGGGACATCTTCAACTAGAATAGTTTGCTCAGAATCCCATCCAACCTGAGCTCAAATGTTTCCAGCTATGGGACATCTCCCATCTCTCTGAGCAACCTGGCCCCAGTGTCTCACCACTCTTAGTGTAAAAAAAATTTCCTCCTTCTATCTAAATCTCACCTCTTTATTTTAACCAGATGATGCCAAGAGAAGTGGGAGTTGTAAGCTTCACTTTATCCCTTTTTTCTACACCTTCCTGTCAGCAAGTCTCTGTACAGAAAAACTGAGTGTATGTATTTCTCATGTACAGGGAGAAGGGGAGATGGCTGGTGTCTTTGCAAGGTGTGAGGGTTCTCCCTGGGGAGAAGTTGCTGTGGATTGTACCTGCCCCAGAGATCGTTTTGCTGTGGCTGTTCTGCATGTTCTCCATGATTTCTGGGGTAGATTAAACAGGAAATCACACTTCTACCTTGATTATCATATATATATATATATCTTCCAGAGAAGGAGATTCCAAACTCTCTCTGGGCAGCCTGTGCACCTGTTGGGGACACATGGAGCTGGGTTATCTCAGGAGAAGTATGTATATAATGAAAATCAGACTATGAATGTTCCCAGGGTCCCTGGCACTGAGATGTGCTGTAATAACCATCACCTGGACAACCCCATGGCAACTGGGATGGAGTGGGAGCCCTGCTGCCAGCTCTGTGAGGGCAGAGCATCCCTGGCCTTGCTGCTATTGTCTTCATCAGAGCCACCAGGATGGCATTCCTGCTCTCCAAAAGTCCCCAGAAAAAGAAAGCCATGCCTTCTGAGAAACACAGCGTGCTGGATCAATATCTTTGCTGCTCCTTCAACTTGCTATATCCAGGGGTTTATTTATCTTGAGCCTCAGAGTTTTCCACTGAAGAGCAGGTCACTCAGTCTATCCCACAAAGCCAGGTGGAATAAAGATTTGCAGATTTGCCACTCAAATACACAAGGAAATGAAGAGATGGAGGGGGAAGGCTGGGGGGAGAAAGGAAGAAGGGAGTAGGGGGAAAGATAAGTAACATTCATAGCATTTGGGATTTGCTTTTCTTTTGAAGCTGCATCTGAACACGGACAAAAAACATAATCTTCCCAGATCCCAGCTCCCAGGATTTTAATCTGGATTTCTGGCTGATAGGAATTAAAAAGCTGACAGCAGAAAAGTATTTTATTTAAAAGAATGATTGGCCTAATGATATGCAACTGCAGCATGGCCTCCAGATTGGAGCTGGTCACACGTATAGAGAGCAGGGAATAGCTCAGTTCCACAAGATCACAAAAGGGAGTTAATGGAAGCAGGATCCACATCCAACATCTTTTTCATTCTCAGCTCTTTGTTCTCCCCATTAGTATACACTGACTCCCTTTGGTAAGGTCCTTTGTATTTCCAACTTATCAGGGTCTCACAAATGAAAGTCGTGGGCTTTTATCTACTCATTCCCTTTAATAAGTGTCACAAACATTCTGTGTGATTGATTAACTGGTAACAAGAAAGAGACAAAGTAGGAAAAAGCATATTAGCATATTTTCCTTTGCTCAAAGAGAAGGGTTTTATACCTACGTGGCACTTGTAATATATTAAGCTGCCAAAAGTGTTAAACAAAGGAGGAACTGAATTTATGGCACAAAACACGGTGACGAGGCCAAATTTATCCCCTCTGTAACTCACTGATGGCAGTGGAGTTAAAGCAGAGATGAAACAGGCTGGTTACACGGACATGAAACACCCCAGTAAGCACAGAGGGATGCACAGAAGAGTTTGCAGCCGAAAGGGACTGTTCTGATGGTATCATCTGACTTCCTGCATAAACACCACTGAGAAAACGTTACCCGAGTCTCCATTAGGCACACGGATGAGCGAGTGAGAGATTTGCCTCCTTTGGTGCTGCTGTGAGGTGCTGAGCATCCTCCCCTCACCCCCGAGGGCAGTGGGAGGGTTTTGCTCCATCAGTTCATGCCACATTGGGCACTGTGGGGGCTGGAGGTAGAGGATGAAAGGGCTCGTTGCACCCAGTTTGTCAGCACTTCCACTGGGAGGAAACACACAAACAAGTTGCTCCTCTCTGTAGGGGGGCTGAGGTGTGAAAAGCTGACATCCCAGCTGGGTAGATGTGGAGGATGGATTCACCTCTTCCAGGCAAGAAAGAGTCCTTCATGAAAATGTAGGAAAAGGGACCTGACAGGGGCAAGCCTTGGGAAAAATCACTTTATCCCAAGGTATTACACACATATATATGATAGAACAAGAGGCAGTGGGTGCAAGCTGGAACACAAGAGATTCCACAGAAAGAGGAGAAACAACTTTGTCAGGGTGAGGGTGAGAGAAGAGTGGCCCAGACGGCCCAGAGAGGGCGTGGGATCTCCTTCTCTGGAGACATTCAAACCCCAATTGGATGCCTTCCTGTGTGACCTGGTTTGGGTGTTCCTTCTTCAACAGGGGGATGGGACTAGATGATCTCTTGAGGTCCTTCCAATCCTTGACGTTCTGTGAGGCTGGGGAGGGAGGTGACATCTGTCTGTGTGTCTTTAGCAACAGTGTGCAAGCAGATATTGGCCTTGGGCTTGGTTCTGAGGCACAGTCCCATTCCTGGGGACACATAAACTCCTCCACTGGCAGTGCTGGTCCTGGGGCTGACCTCAGTGCAGCTCAAGAGAGAGGATCAGGGTCAGAGAGCTGAGGAAAAGAAAGATTTTATGGGCTTTGTTCTTGTGTTGTTTTTTTTTCCCCTTAAATTATTTCCTGTAGGCTGCTCTGTAGCTTTTGAAAGGCAAATGTTAAAAATGGCCTCTGAGAAAAAGCAGTACTTGCCTCTGCAAGTTAATTTAACGGTTGAGTGTATGAGATGGTGACAAGTGGCAACACACACTTCACCATCGCCCAGTCCCCTCCTCTGAGAGCTGGCCCTCCAGTAACTGCAGAGGCTGAGGCAACTGGCTCCATCAGAAGGAAGTCTGTGAATGCAGCCAGGCAGATCCCCTCTCAGGAAAATGAATCAACCACTTGGCCTTCAGCTTCTCTGAGGCATCTCCAGCTCATGGAGTGATGTCCTCATACTCATGGTGCTTCTCCCTGGGAAGAGTGTGGAAGAGTGCAGGTTCTGAGGAAAGGAATGGGTTTTTCATAGAATACCAGAATGATTTGGGTGATAAAGGACCTTAAAGCCCATCCAGTTCCACCCCCCTGCCCTGGGCAGAGACACCTCCCACCAGCCCAGGTTGCTCCAAGCCCCCTCCAACCTGGCCTTGAACCCCTCCAGGGCTATGGTTAGCTTCTCTGGGCAACCTGGGCCAGGGGCTCACCCCCCTCATATGAAAAAGTTTCTTCTTAATATCTCATCTAGATTTTCCTCTTTCTGTTTAAAACTGTTCCCTCTCATCCTATGGCTCCACTTCCTCTTAAAGAGTCCTTCCCCATTTCTCCAGTAATTCCCCTTTCAAGTACTGTGAGGTCAACCCACAGCCTTGTCTGAACATCCCAAACTCTCCCAGCCTGTCCTTGTGTTTCACCCCTTTGATCATCTTTGTGGCCTCCTCTTGACCCTCTCCAGTAGGTCCATTTCCTTCCTGTGCTGAGAACTCCAAATCTGGACACAGCACTCCAGATGGGGTCTCATGAGAGTGGAGGAGCTTTTGGAGGTAGATTTAGGCTGGATTTAAGGAAGAAATTCCTAACAGTGAGTGTGGTGAGACAGGTTGTCCAGAGAGGTTGGAGATGCCTCCTCTCTGGAGGTGTTTAAGGCCAGGCTGGATGAGGGACTGCACATTCGGGTCTAGTGGGTGTCCCTGCCCATGGCAGGGGGGTTGGAACTAGATGGTCTTGAAGGTCTCTTCCAACCCAAACCATTCTGTGTTCTGTGTTCTCTGCATTCAAGATCAAAGGCTAAATTCTGCCTTTTTCTCACTGGTTTGCAGCTGGATCAGGTCCTATGCCCAGCTTGAATGGAGGCAGAAGAAGCCAAGGGACAGAGTTTCATCAACCATGAAGGAAAAGTGAGCCTTTGAAGCTTCTCCATGAGCACCAGGTAAATAATTTCCTCTCTCTCATTTCCCCATCCTGAAAAGCAGGATGCTGCTGCCACCCTGTTTCTTATCTTGGAGGTTTCAAGTGAATGGTGTTATTACTGTTGTTATTAATGAACCTGTAAATCTCTTAATGCAGTGTAATAGCACAGACTGCTTTAAAAATGGTTCTTAGGTGGGTATATGAAACATATGCTCTTGTTATTTTAACTTCTTCAAGCATTTGCTAAATTCCTCCCCTTTGGTTACAATGATTATGTTCTGAAGTTTGGAAACTAAAGAGAAGCATGCAGTGTAAGTGCTCAGCAATGACTAATCCTGGGAGTTTTTTTCCAACAAAGAAGTTGAAAAAGCAGTTAAAGGCTTGACTATTAAAGATTGAAAAAAAAAAAAAGTAATTTGGATACAACCAGCGGCACAGGAGGGACTTTTATTAGGTAAAGCAAGGCAAAAGTTTGGCAGGGGTTCAGCAATAATAAAAGAGCAACTATAAAGAGTTAATTATCTCTGATCCCTAAAGGAAGTATATCTTTTCTATCATCATCGAGGCCCTTTGTAGTGCAGTGTTGGGAAAAACACAACATTTTGGCCAAGAGCCCAACACCTGGCCTGGGAATCATGTTTTACAGTGGCCAGAGAGCATCAGCTTCTGCTCCATGGAGTGCTAATAATGTGCAATTGGTGCTGAAGTTACCTCATTAGTAGCACCACAAGTAAACTCTTTAGCATTCTTTTATGGATTAAAAAAAAAGAAAAAAAAGACAAGAAGTATGGAGTCGTGGTGTTCACCTTGCTTTGATCTTTAAATAAAAGTGTCACTGTAGTTTTTCTTTAAAAATTTTTTTTTAAAATGGCTGGTTTTGCCATAACCCTTCCTTGTCAAGTGCAAAAATGGGAAATGAAACCATACAGACTGTCATATGTGTTAAAAAAGGGGGAAATTAGGAAGGAAAAAGCCACTGTAGAGCCATTTGGAAAGTGCTCCCTCTTCTAACATTCCCTCTGACTGAATATTTCTAATTCTTTTTGGCCATAAAACCGGATATTGGTGGAATATTTTGGTTCATGTGTAGCTGGGAGTGGATTGTGATTCTGTGTTCCTGGTGGCAGAACAGTCAAGGGAGGGTTTCAGGTTGATGGTTTCACAAGTTTGTGTGTTTGTGGTGGGGAGAGACCCCACTGATAAGCAGGGGGGGTCACAGCATCCTCATCCTCACTGTGCTGTCCCCAAGTGTCACAGCAGCTCTTTGAAGCCCACAGGGAGAAATGGAATACATCCTGAGAGGGAAGGGGGAAAAGCAGCAAATATGATGCTTAAAGGCCAGTGTGATCCCAAATCAGGACTCATAAGCTTGCTGGGGTGTGTGTGTGAGAAATAAAGCCAAAAAAATAGTTAGTTTCTTTAAAAGGAAGTAACAAACGTGCAAAATATTTCCTATATCTGTTTGCTTTGCTAGAAAATAATCTTTTTTTAAAATAAGCAAATTAACACCACCACAACCACTCAAATAGCTGCAGCATTTTACTAGCCTAGAACAGATCTTTCCCCAAACAGCATGAAATATTGCTGGGGTGGAAAGATTTTGCTTCATCTGCCCCTGTTCAGAAATCCAAGTTGGAAAGCAAGGCTGCTCTTTGTTCTGTTTTTATCATGTATGCCAGCCAACAGGTCCCTTCCATCCCTTCCTAGCTGTGTCACAACACCTTTTTCAGATGTTTGATGGTATAATGCAGAGGTTAATTGGTTATGGAAATGGCTGCTACAAGTATGAGGATAATTTGTTCTGCAGAGGCATGTGAGCTCTTCCTTCCCCCCTGTCTCCCTGCTGTCCCCATCATGGTGACCACAGGATGCTCTCCCAGCATGTGCTGGTGGCCTTCCCTTCCACCCAGGTTCCCCAGCCTTTGTCCCAGCTTTACTGGGCTGCCACTCTGGAGGGAACCCACTCAAATCCATGCTTCTTGGTGCCTTCCAAATGTCCCAAGAGGAGCAGGTGGGGCTTACAAGAGTCTCCATCCCCTGGGACATCCCTGAAGTCAGTCACTGGGGATGCCAATGCTGCTTATATTGATTGTATCCACCTCTGCCTCCAAAAACAACTTTCCCTCAGGAGAAGTCCTCCTAATGGGTACCAACAACAGCCAGGTACAAGCTTTTAGGCTGAGGGAAGGTTTGAATCCCAAGAGATGTTCTTGAGCTGGTATTTCCTGGTGATGGCATGAGAGCAGGCAGGCAGCTCCCAGCCTAGGACAATGTGCCTTGTTTTGGTGATACCTGGTGATGCTTAAAGTCAAGCTTTGGTTGAGATCATTGGTTCTAACCTGGAGCCCTGGGAGAGGTGAGCCTGGGCTCCCTGTAAGGGTGGAAACTGTGTCCCTGGTACAGGCAGAGTCTCTTCACCCCTGTGATGGAGATCTGTTGGCCATTGATGGTGGGCACAGTGTGATACATGACATGGGGCAGCAGAAGGGCTCAGAGTGGTGTTAGGGCTGTCTGAAGGCATCCTAGTGCCTACACGGACAAGATGTTGCTGCCTCCTGTGATTCCTTAGGGCTGCTCTTTGGGTTAACATCATGCTGTAGCATCAACTTTTTTACTTAGGGAAAGAGCATCCACGTTGCCAAATCTATTTTATATTCACACATGGTTTAAATTAGCATCCAAAGTGCAGCAAGTTCCAATACACCAACACCCTAATGCTGGATTTTGCAAGGTTTTTTTTTGGTAATCAGGGATATTTTATTTTGGCAGAGGAAGAGTTAACAGTCCCCATAGACATACTTATGTTTATAACATCCTCATCAAAAGCTTTAACCCAGAATAACGTTTACACAAAGGCTGCAGAGCTCTATCCTGCTGCTAATGCTTACAAGCTTCCTCTAAATACTTTTCCAGCAGCTTTTCTTATGGAGAGGGTCCAGAGGGAATATTCCTACACCCATCCTTCCCAGTGACACCATCACTGGTCCAGTCTTGTCAGATCCTCTAGCTGCAGCAAGGTGGGGAGCTCTGGGGGTCCCATGAATTGATCCAGAGCATCTGAAGAGATGGTTGAGGTGGTGCAAGAGGACAGTGATGGATCTTATTAGATCTCACGTGTCTTGATGAGAAGAAGGGGAAGTTGTTGCTTGAGATTTTGCCACCAAGACAAAGAGTTCTGTCAGTTGCCACCCCTCTAAGGAAGAAGGACAGGCTGAGAGAGTTGGAGCTGATCAGACTGGAGAAGAGAAGGTTCTAGGGACACCTTGTGGGGACATCTAAGTACCTGAAAGGGCTGCAGGAAAGCTGTTTGCCAGGTCATGGAGCTACAGGATGAGGAGGAAATGTTTGAAACTAGAGCAGGGCAGATTGGATGAGATGTTAGGACGAAGTTCTGCACCATGAGGATCATGAGGTTGCCCAGAGTGGTGGTGGAAGCCCCATCCCTGGAGACATTCAAGGCCAGGCTTGCTGAGGCACTGAGCAACCTCATCTAGTGCAGGATGTCCCTGCTCACTTTAAGGGTTGGGACTAAATGTCCTTTGGAAGTTCCTTCCAACCCTATGATTCTATCATTCTATGAGATGCTGAGCTGGATGCATTTTGTTTCCCTTATGCAATGACAAATATTGAAGGCTCCTGCCATTTCATTCACCCTCTTCAAAAGGAGGGAGCGAATAAAGCTCCTCTCTCCTCCAACCTTCCCTCATTCCCCAGTCCAGTAAATAATGTGCCACTTAACTGACTGCATTTCCCTCCATGACAATCTATTGAACCAGAAGTGCTGTTAATTTGGCTGCTTGGCTTCCAGGTGGGGCTGAGCTGGAGCTCTCTCCAACCTGCCAAAAATCCCTGCTGCCCACCCCTCAGCTGGCATCCAGCAAGGCACCACGTCCCCCGGAGGAGAAGCATCCAGCTCAAAGTCTGGGCTCTGCTGAGGGGTTTTGTTTTTCATTTCTAGCCTCCTTGTGCTTTGGGTTAGTGCATTTTAGGCATTAAATTGCAAGGCTGGAGCTCAGAATCCCAAATGCAAATCAATGCTGTAAAGCCAAAGGAGCCAAAAGGATTTACATTGACTGAGGATCAGGCCCCCAGTGTGTGCTCCACACCCCAGTAAATTCTTACCTGCAGGCACTGGCATATTTAGCCTTCCATCATGGGAACATTAGCTACCTGTAGCCACTTCATTTACACACTCCTCAACACCTTTAAGATGCTTTATAACCTTGAAAATCCCCTGACAACAAATAGTCTCCTCCAGCATATGCCAGCAAGGAAGAGCCATACCAATTAAGACTGAACATTTTGTGCATCCCTGGTGGGTTCATTTTTTGTTGCTTTTTTGGGTTTTTAAAAAATTATTGAGGTACTTTCTATCTTTTTAACTACTTTTGTTTTTATTGAAGCAAAAAAAAAAAATTCCCTGCCCTTTTGGATGAGTGGGCTGGTCTATTAGAGCTGACATTTAGTGGAGAATGAAGTGGGGGTATGAGAAGGTTATGGGAGCTGGCACGTGCTTTAGTCCAGGTTATCCCAGAACAGAACAGGGACACAAGATTATTAGGGGATTGGAGCATCTCCCTTCTGAGGAAAGGCTGAGGGAGCTGGGGCTCTTGAGCTTAGAGAAGAGGAGACTGAGGGGTGACCTCATTAGTGTTTAGAAACATGGAAAGGGTGAGTGTCAGGAGGATGGAGCCAGGTTCTTCTCAGTGACACCCAATGATAGGACAANTCCCTTCCAATCCCTGACATTCAGTGATTCTGTTATTGTGTGCTTTACTCTCCAAAAAAAATCCTTCTGTCTGTAAATTTTACTCTGCTTCTGAGCCAGAGCAGCAATGGCTAAGGGTTTGAGGTTTATTCTGTCATATCCACTCCAGAACTGATAAACCTAGATCTGGGCTTGCTGCAGTTGTAGTGGCTAAAACTATGTTGATTTTGTGGGAGACAGGTTTGGTGTGAAACCTGGAGGAAGAAGGTGCCATAGAATCATAGAATAGTCTGGGTTGGAAGGGACCTTAAAGATCATCGAGTTCCAACCCCCCTGCCATGGGCAGGGACACCTCCCACTAGACCAGGCTGTCCAGTGCCCTGTCCAGCCTAGTCTTGAACACCTCCAGAGGTGAGGCATCCACAACCTCCCTGGGCAACCTGTTCCAGTATTTCACCACCCTCACTGTAAAGAATTTCTTTCTTATGTCTAGTCTAAATCTATCCCCCTCTAATTTATATCCATTATTTCTAGTCCTCCCATCCGATATTATGTTAAAAATTCCTTCCCCTGCCTTTCTGTAGGACCCCCTCAGGTACTGAGAAGTTACTCTGAGGTCCCCTCTGAGCCTTCTCTTCTCCAGGCTGAACAACCCCAACTCCTTCAGCCAGTCCTCATAGGGCAGTTGCTCCAACCCTTTGATCATCTTCGTGGCCCTTCTCTGGACCCTCTCCAACAGCTCAATGTCCTTCCTGTGTTGAGGGCTCCAGAACTGGATGCAATACTTCAGGTGGGGTCTCACCAGTGCCACCATGAAGCTTCTTCTCATTGAGCATATGCTGTAGATATTAGCATTTACACCACACATTAATGTAACATTCTGAACAGCAGCAATTCAGGACAGACTCCCTTTGGTCTCTCTGGGAACGTGGGAGGACTCATTTGGCCATCTCTAGGACTGAGTGGCATCACTGCTGTCCTCCACCCTATCACCCCGTGGAGCAGCTCTGCCTCCTTCCCCAGAGCAGTGTGTTATCTCAGAATAACCACTGCTCCAGGACTCTGAGCTATCCCAGCAGGACTGGGGCTGTGGGTCTGAGCACCTCCCTGCCTCTCTGTTGTCTCCACTGGGGCCAGCAGGATATGGTGTTGCTGCTTACTGCTTGCAGGAAATTTGGCCAGAAAACCATGATCCTCTCCCTGCAGCTGCTGTGGGGATTGGCAGCAACTTGAAGCTTTCTTAACTAGTGGGTTCCTAATGGCCTTTTTGGACTGCTGTAGGTAAGCAGGTTTTATTAGGCATGTCTAAATAATGCTGAATTAATTATGCAACCCCAGATATCCCATTGCAATCCTGACATTTACTGACCACCCGGGAAGGCTTTTCCTGGCCTGTGTTGTTTGCATTGGACAGTCAGATGTTGGCCCCCAGCTGAAGGGCACAGCTCCTGTCTGCTCAGCATTCCTGAAAGCCAAGAGACTGTCCTGACCTCAGGCAAGCTGTGATGTGGTGTAGAGATAAAGCAGAAGTCAAACTGAATTCATGACAGGAGCATGGATCTTGAAACCACGGGGCAAGTGGGCTTTGCAGAGTTGGGGAGACTGGGAAGGAACTGGAATGCATTGAGTTGGAAGAGACATTCAAAGCCATCTAGTCCAACTCCCTGCAGTAAGCAGGAACATCCTGCACTAGATGAGGTTGCTCAGAGCCTCAGCAAGCCTGGCCTTGGATGTCTCCAAGGATGTGACCTCCACCACCCCTCTGGGCAACATCTTCTCAGTGGAAAAGAAGTGCTGTCTCCCCAGTAGGATTTAGGAAGTTCTTCTGCAAGTGAAGGAGCTACAGCCCCATGGTTTTAGAGGCACCCTCACTAAGCAGTGTCATATTGTTGTGTTTGGAAGGGTTGGGAAGTGATATTTGGCTGATCTCAAGCCCACAGAGGGTGAGCTCTAGCAGGCTTTTAGCATTCATCCCTTTCTGCCACTGACATGGGAAGGGCCAGTTGCTGCCAGTGAGAATCCAGCTTTAAGTTTGAACCAGAAGATCCTGGTCTGCTCAGACAAGGAGAACAGGAGCAAATCAAACCAGCAGAGTGAAGATTTGAAGGCAAATCCTTGCTTCTCTCAAGCTTGACATATGAGTGTATTTGCTTCTCATGTGATTGTCACTATTCAGCAATAAATATTAATAGCAGAGATATTAAGGAGGAGAAGCTTTCCCTCTGCAGTCCACTGCCTTTATCTCCCTATTCACAGACCCAACTCAAAAATTCTTTCCTCTTAACATCCTCATCTGTTGTCATAGAAACTATTGCAACACATAAGTGCTCTAAATGACTGCAACTTCATGGAGTGGTGAGGGATCAAGATGGACTGTGAGAGGGGGGACACTTTGAACAGGTAAATCCATCGACAGCAATTGATAGGGAGAGAAAACATCCAGTCTCTCAACAGCACATCTGCAACGTTCTTTTCCATGCTGGCAAAAATCACAGAGTGTTATTTATGAAACCTTTTGTTTATTTGGTGTATTCTTTCCTCTGAGAGGCATAAACCAGGAGGCTCTTTGTTTCCCTTAAACAAATCTGTGTCGTCCAGTTCTGAACGAGTTTTACTGGGATTTCTTGGTGGAATCTCCTGCTGAGAGTTGAGCTTTTACATTCCTTCTTTCCCAAGTTTATGTTTATTTGTACCTTGCTAACAAAGACAAGATCCATCTGCTTGGTTTCCTGTGGCTGAGAAAACCAGCACTGAGCTTTCCCTCTCTGGCATTTACACATTCATATTCTTTACAAATAAGTAGCAAAATTCATCCCCCAAAACCAGTGAGGTTTTAATTCCTCACCAACTTACCTCCAGTAATTCTGCAGCCCTTTAAATCCCATCTGAAGCTTGCTCCCAAGAAGGTCAGCTACAACTTATAGAATGGGTTTGTTATTCTTTTTTCCCCCCCTTGCCATAGCTGCAAAATGCCAGAAGAGCTTCAACTTGAAGCCTGGAGAAACTGTTATTCCTGCATCATCTCAGTGGAATGCAAAAGCTCAGGCAGGTCCTTAGGATGTGTAAATGTCACAGAGATTCAGTTTTGCAGAGAAGCCATTGACACTCTGGTGACAGCACAGCAGCATTTTGCTTCTGGTTCAGTACAAATTACAGACAACTTGACATTAGAGACCTTCGGATGCGAAAGCAGACTGAAAATCCTACATGATCAACTGACTTGCCCTATTTACCAAAACATGCCTTTCATTTAGACAGCTCTTTGGGGACAAACTGATGGGATGGAAAGGAGATGAGGAGAGAAGATGGGGAAGTTTCTGACCCTGCTCCCTGCTGCAACCTCCTCTTTGCAAAATGCTCCCTGTGTTCTTGACGTGTCCTTGAGCTCTGATGCTCAGCCCCTGCTCCCTGAACTCCCCCTGCATAAAGCACAGAGAATCAGCCCATTTCAATGAGAGAAGACCCTCATAGCACTTCCAGCCCTTTTTTCACTCTGCTAATTGCCTGTGTTGATACATGTTGGTTGGTGACTTTGCAATTATCCTCTTGTCTTTCTTTCCCCACTGATGTCTGTTGTGTTAAGTCGGTTGAATGCGACTTGATTCTGCATTTTAAAGAAGCCATTTGCTGAAAAGAAGACAGGAGAGATCACGTCTCTGCTACAGACCATGGGTCAAAGTCATTTTGGGGGCTCTACAGACATATAAAGAGCCCAAACACAGGTTGTGGAGGCTCTGTGTGTGTGTTTGTGGGACCAAGATACCAGCAAAAGCCTTAAACAGCCTGTAAAGTGAAGATAGGGTGACATTCTTCCAACTGAATCTTGTGGAGATCAAGAGATCATGCAAACATTACTTTGAACAGAAGAGGAGAAAAAAATACAAAAAAAAATTGTGCTAGAATGAGTAAAGTGTGCTCTTGCCCTGAAGAGCAACTCTCTGACCTCAATTCCTACTGGCAAACAAAGACCAAATCAAAAATGTAGGAAACATTTTGAGGGCTACACTGCTCAATTTTTGGTTTCTTACACTCTGGGTGGTGTTTAATCTTATTTAACCAACTCCCAGCTGTCTACAAAAGCAGAATGAAAGCAAGTGGTTCATTGTGAGTCCAGGCTGCATCTGGCAGGGATGCTGGAGGAAGAGCTGGACCATGAGAAGGAGGCAGCTTGGGATTTCTTGTCTACCCCAAAGATCCTCCTTGGCAGTTCCTGGGCAGGAAGGTGGGGATTTCTCACACCTGGAGACATGTAGTGACAGGACAAGGGGCAGTGGTTTTAAACTTAAGCAGAGCAGGCTTAGTTTGGACATTAGGAAGATGAGGATGGTGAGACACAGGTTGCCCAGAGGATCCATTCCTGGAGATATCCAAAGGGATTCTTTACAGTGAGGGTGAAGCACTGGAACAGGTTGCCCAAAGAGGTTGTGGATGCTCCCTCTCTGGAGGTGTTCAAGACCAGGCTGGACAAGGCAATGAGCAGCCTGATCTAGTGGGAGGTGTCCCTGCCTATGGCAGGGGGGTTGGAACTCGATGATCTTTAAGGTCCCTTCCAACCCAAACTATTCTATGATTCTATGATTCTATGTTTGCTGAGGCCCTGAGCAACCTGATCTAGTGCAGGATGTCCCTGCTAAGTGCAGGGGGTTGGACTAGGGTGGCTTTGGAAAGTCTCTTCCAGCTCAATGTCTTCTATGATTCTGTGATTTCCAAATTTTCATCCATGAGTGGACTTTTGCATTTAATTTCCCATCCCTAACTGGGACTGCAGTAACCAGGGTGATGCCAAAGTCCCAACTAGTTGCTACTTCCTGGGGAAGGAAAATCCTTGCAAAGCCTGGACCAATTGGAAGCCAGGGCTTATCTTGCCTAATTAATTCAACTGTCAGGAAATTAAACTATCATGTACTTTGATATCTGTCTGTTTGCTCAGGTGTGGTGATATTTGAAGAGACCCCACGCCTGTTTAGCTGTGATCCCTTTTGGAAATAATTGGCGCGGGTTTGATTGATAATGTGTATTCCTCTTTAAAAGAAAACACCCTATTTTTCATAATCAGAGGCTGAATGCATAATGAGTGCTCTGGTGCTGCCTTTAAGCATCAGGTCTGTCAAACTGCAGGGTTATTTCCATATTGATGCAAACTAAGATATTACACTCCCTCATTACATTGACATGGCACATCTTTCAACAGTCAGCTCCCAATCATACGTTCCTTGCAAACAAAATTACCTTCATTTTCTCTTTTGCTACAGAAGGAACTGGCAGTGGAAATGTGCCCTAACAAGCTAATCAACTAATTTTTAGAATATGTTTGAAACCATTTAATATTCGGAAAGAAAACAAGGAAAAAAGTTGCTAATGGGGACGCTGGCATAAACAGAAATAAATAGACAACTGGCTGACTGCACATTAGCATACTCAAGTTTTAGCAAAGTCACAGTGGAATTCATTTTGCAAGTCAAAAAAGCAAGATCTATTTGTATCCATAAACCTCACAAACTCATTTACTCTGCACGTTCTTGAGCAGATAACTTCGGTTATGAAGGTAGAGTTAAAAAAAAAAAGAGAGAAAATTAGACTTTTGTGAACAAAATAGTTCATAAGATAAATTGATTTTAGTGAGACTGGTGTGGGGCTACTGATAATGGTTTGTGGGATTTCAAAAATCAAGTGGGAGGTGTCCCTGCCTATGGCAGGGGGGTTGGAACTAAATGATCTCTAAGGTCCTTTCCAACCCAAACTATTCTATGATGTGAATGGCATTGGGAGATCTTCAAGTAACATCTAGTCCAACCCCCTGCAGTGACAGGAACATCCTGGACTAGATCAGAGCCTCAGCAAGCCTGGTCTTGATGTCTCCAGGCATTGATGGGGCCTCCACCACCTCTCTGGTCAACCTGGGCCAGTGTCTCACCACCCTCATGGGGAAGAACTTCTTCCTAAGGAAGGGGAAGAACTTCTTCAGTGGAAGAATTGCAGTAAGGAGACTGAAAGGAACCCCAGATGAAGGATAACAATGAAAGAAAACATTGCTAAGGCAGCCAAGACTGTGCAGACAGGCTGAGACCTTGAGGATCCTCATCAGCCCATGGCCAGGCCCATGGACATCCCCTGGGAGCCCAGCTCTTCTTTCAGGAAACACACTGTTTTGCTGCAGGAGGATCACAAATCCAAAAGGAGAGGTTGCCATTCTGACCCTTAATGCATAGTTTCCTTTCTGAGAGGTGCTTGGTTTCATTTCCTATCAAGAGATAGCTCTGAGTTCATTACTTATGTTAATTTGCTTGGGAAAATTCATCTCAAAGCAAATTATTCTGCTGATACAGTGTTTAGCCAAACCCTCATGGTTTCCTGTGGGGCTGGGGGTGTTATAAGTGACAGTCCTTCCCTGTGCTGGTGTGTGATTGCAGAGCTCTGACCTGAGAAGGGCCACTGTGGTCACAGAGATGGGTTGTGCCTGAAGACAGCCCAGAGCATCACCTTCTCCTTAGGCACAACCATCCTCATGTGTATCTATCTCCTTTGCATCTCTATGTCCTGTCTGTGCACAGCAGCTTCAGAGAGACCACTGGTACCTCTGTGCAACAGCTCACCTCTTCCCAGAACAACAGAGCAGGGCTTTCATCCCAGTCTGAATCAGGAATTTACTTCTGCACCGTTGATTATCCCCAGATTTAATTAAGGGCATGTGGATTTTGGAGCTTATGAGTTGATCTTAAATACTTCTGTGTCCTAATCAGAGTCATTCCATGTATAAGTCACTGTAAGGAATATTTGGGGTGATTTCCCCATCTGAACCCATAATCTGGTAGCAGGACCTCATCTTTCCAGCTCTGAGTCCAAAGGATGAGCATTTCTTTTCCTATATTTGAGGTGTCTTCCTATATTTTGCATTTCTTTTCCTATATTTGAGAATCCAGCCCCGAGGCCATTAGGTAAGAGCTGCTGGAAAACCTCACAATATTATCAGCTGCATTTCCTTACATATCCAAGGCAAAAAAATACCTTTCAAAGTTGACAGTTGCATGGGAATGCAGCAGACTGTTCCCTGCCCTGGGATTAAACAACATACTGTGCAGCAAGAGAAACATCTGCTTGTTCTCCAGCTGAGCAGCAGCTGTCTCAAATGAGGGTCTAGAAGAGGAGAAGAAGGGCTGGAGATGAAAGCTTGAGATTCAGCAGTTGGGAGAAGGAATACACATCCCAGCTCCTGTGGAATATTTCCTCTCCATCCTAAAAAATCAAGGCAGTGACTATTCCAGCAAATGGGACATGATGGCAAATGGGCCTGGAAACATTTCCATTATACAATCATAGAATGGTTTGGGTTGGAAGGGACCTTCAAGATCATCCAGTTCCAACCCCCCTACCATGTGCAGGGTCACCTCCCACCACACCAGGTTGCTCAGTGCCTCATCCAGCCTGGCCTTAAACACCTCCAGGGATTGAGGGGGCATCCACAACCTCTCCCAGTGTCTCACCACCCTCACAGCAAAGAACTTCTTTCTTCTCTCCAGCCTAAATCTCCCCTCTTCCAATTTGCATCCATTACTCCTAGTCCTGCCATCCTGGACCCTATAAAAAAGTCCAACCCCAGCCTTTCTGTAGCCCCCTTCAGGTATTGAGAAGCTTCTATGAGGTCCCCTCTGAGCCTTCCCTTCTCCAGGCTGAACAGCCCCAACTCTTTCAGCCTGTCCTCAGAAGGGAGGTGTTCCAGCCCCTTCATCATCTTTATGGCCCTCCTCTGGACCTGCTCCAACAGTTCAATGTCCTTCTTTCCACCCCAAAAGGAAGGTTTAGAGAGCAGATGTCCCAAGATCTCTGAGTGTATCATATCCGTTATGGGTGGGAATAAGTCTGGAAAATGAAGAAAAGGGTTTTCTCACGATGAAAAGAAGCTCAGCCCCATTGGGATGGGACAAGCTGTGACTCTGCAGCCTGTATCCTACACACCAAATTGTGTGGATGTTGAAGGGAACATAGGATCAAACTAGAGATCTGGGGCAGGATGTCCCTGCTCACTGCAAGGGGTTGGACTAGGTGGCCTTCCAATTCAATACATAGCTTGCAAGCAGTTGGGCTGCTGCAGGGCAGGAGAGGCAGCTTCCCTCTTCCCCCATCTCCTTCTTAAGAGGTTTTGAACAGGCTCCTCAGTTTGCAGATTTAGATACAAATTTGTACAAAGAAGTGTGATAACTCTCCCTGAAACCTGATTTGATTTTCTCTCCTCCCTATCTTATCTGGCGCCCAGGAGATTGAAGTCTCACCAGATTATCAAGTGTTATCCTCTCTGCTCTGCCACAATATCTCTGACCACTCAGGCTTTCCAGGGCTCAGCTTCAGCTTGCCTCTGTCTTCAAGCCTGAATTCTGCAAGTCTGAATTCCCTGGGGGTGTTTAAGACCAGGCTGGACGAGGCATTGGTGTAGTGGGAGGTGTCCCTGCCCATGGCAAGGGGGTTGGAACTAGATAATCTCCAAGATCCCTTCCAACCTAAACCATTCTATGATTCTGAATTTTCACCTTATGGCTGACTTAAAAAGACAAGAGTGCTTGGTAATTTCTTTACATAAATAACAATCCTGCAAAAGCCCCCTTTAATGACATCAATTATACATAACTAAGTGCACTTTAAAGACTCGATTTCTTTTTTTAGGGGCTTGTTTTGAAGCGCCTTTGAATTCATTAAGAGTCATTTTTCCTTTTAGGAATTCAAAAGCAAGTTGCCCATAGAAAGCTAACCTCCCCCCACCCCTGACAGGTACATTGTTCCACTTCTAGGTCTGGTTATTTACTTGCCAAATGCATCACATTCAGAGCCTGAGAACAGCTGCAGAAATATAAAAATACATTAATTAATAAAACTTTTTTTTTTCTCTACAAGTGCTTGTGGATCATAAATGGAAAAGGGGATGTGGCATCAGGGGGACCTCCCTTCCCTGGGTGTTCCCCTGGTGCTTCAGTTAGTCTTTAGCCCCAGCTGCCTATCTAAGAAATGGAAAGAAAAAAAAAAGTTTAAATTATATAATTTAAAGGTTAAACTAAGAAAGATTTGAAGGTTGAAAGTTTGTACTTACTGTTTGTAAGGAGCCTTACTGGTTGCTGAGACCAGAACCTTTGTGGGTATCAGTCCATCCTTCCACTGTTGTGCTTTGAGAAACTCTTAATTTATTGTATTTAGACAATGATTCTGTCATCTCATGACATCTCCTCTTCTGGGAAGGGGATTTGGGGAAAACAAGGAAACTCAAGGGTTGAAATGTAGGTGGTCTTAATGGGATGAGATAAACAGTTAAAAGTAATATTAAAAAACCCCAGTATTGATCCCAGTAACAATAAAAAATATACAAGGATTATACTGTCATAGGAAGCTGTGCCCTCCCAGCACATTTGGGACACTGGAAGCACCAGTGGTGGCTTCAGGAGAAAGGGAAGAGCTCAGGGCTCTGATACTGGAGAAGGGAATTCTGTGGACCACCACCATCAAGGGAGAGAGACAGCTAAATATTTAAGGCATCATTCATGGCATGAAAGAATTCTGTTGGGTCTTGGGTCTTGCTCCTCCTCATCCCTGCACCGAGTGTGATAAAAAACACTGAGAGCTTGAATGTCAGACAGCCTAGCTGGCTATAAAGTAAATATTTCCACAAATTCAGACACCAGAGTCTTCTGAAAGTGCAGTTTTCCCAAGCATTAGGAGATAAGTTAGTCCTGTGTCACTGGATTTAGGGATTCCACCCTGGTTGTGTTGCCAAGAGCATCAAGACCACCTGAAAAGGCAGCAGCTTGAGTTTTAACTCCTGATGGTTTTCCACACTCCACTTGCAATCCTGCAAAGTCCCAGATCCTTCCTTCCTTCCTGCTTCTCCTAGCAAGCAATGGGAGGCCCAGACAAAGGGCTCATTCCCTTGGCAGAGCAAAGGAAACCTTTCCTTTGAGTTAGACATGCAAAGCTTCCTTCTTGGACCAAGATCTAAACCACACAGTTTGGGCCACACTGTGAGAGCCTGTTTGATACTGTCCCCCTTCACAGCCCCTCTGTGGCACCTCTGCCAACTCCAACAGGCATTGCAGGAATTCCTGCCTTAAATACATGAGGCACACAGAGCTTCTGGCCATACAAATATCTGCAGCAGAAGAAGACCCCAATTGTATCCTTCCCTCTGCCATGTGAGCCATTCCAAGCTGGAACACAGGACTTTCCACAGAAATATAAGAAAATATTGTATTATTATTATATGATTAGTATATTAGTCAATACCTAATGGGGTCCTACAGAAAGACTGAGATAGGATTTTGCACTAGGGTATAGGATGGAAAGATTAGGAGTAATGGATGCAAATTGGAAGAGGGGAGATTTAGGATGGAGAGAAGAAAAAAGTTCTTTACAGTGAGGGTGGTGAGACACTGGAAGAGGTTGCCCAGAGAGGCTGTGGATGCCCCCTCAATCCCTGGAGGTGTTTATGGCCAGGCTGGATGAGGNACAGGACACTAGTACAGGTTGCCCAGAGAGGGTGTGGGGTGTCCTTCTCTGGACACATTCAAACCCCACCTGAATGCCTTTCTGTGTGACCTGATCTGGATGTTCCTGCTCCAGCAGGGGGATGGGACTAGATGATCTCTTGAGGTCCTTCTGACTCCTTGTGTGATTCTGTGATACTTAAAATTTCACTGCCAATAGAGGAAAACTCCATTGATGCAGAGAGCAAGCTGCCTGTGCTGGAGAGTATAAAGCAGCCAGCCAGGCAGCAGCTGATAATCTGCTTGTAAACTCCTGTTTGGAAATAAAGACAATCCCATTTTACAGTAACCAGATGTTTAAGAGAATATTAGTATTTACTAGAGCCCTAGGCTGTTGTTTTATAAAAGGTCTGAAGGGGACTTACAAAAATGCAGAATCCAGGCAAGTGAGCACTTCAAAGGCTTCTGGAAGCTGTGAAATCTCCTGTAATGTGGGACAGATTCCTTTCCTTTGTGCTTGGTGTCCTGGGTGGGATTGATTCCTACAGAACTTACCTAACCAAGTTCCTCTCTGCTGGGATTTTCATCCTCTCCCTGTTCTTTATTATCCCATAATTGGATAACTTCTCTCCACTTTTCTCCTTGGAACACTGGAGATAAGGCTTCTGTTTAATCATCCCACTTGAAGTACTTGCAATCAGACAGGATATTGCTGCTTTTAAAATAAGACAATGACATTTAATGACTTTCATTTCATCCTATACAAAAGATTAATTTATATGCCGGAGTCATCTTTTTCATTGGAAAACTCTCTCCAGTCTTTTTTAAAATGATTCAACCTGATTAGCAACTTAATTCTCCTTTTATATTTCTGATTTTGTGGCTTTTGCTGTGAGCATTTGCTTGTCATCTCTTTACCAAGTCTTAATTCAGCTTTTGTTTGGGAACTGAGTCTAAAGTTAAGAAAGCAGACAAGTGGGGAGGAGTGTGAGTGCAAACATGCTGGTGTGTGCAGTGACATGGAGGTGGTGGATCTGTGCTGGGCTGATGGAATGGTTGAGAGCATCACTGGAGAGTGTAGAGAATCACTGGAGAGCATCATGACTGGTGGGCTTCATCACTGGTGAGCAGCATCATTGGAGAACATCATCACTGGAGAACATCATGACCAGAGAGCATCATCACTGATGAGCTTCATCACTGGTGAGCAGCATCATTGGAGAGCTTCAGCACTGGAGAACATCATGACCAAAGAGCATCATCACTGATGAGCTTCATCACTGGTGAGCAGCATCATTGGAGAGCTTCAGCACTGGAGAACATCATGACCAGAGAGTATCCTCACTGGAGAGCATCATTGGAGAACACCACTGGTGAGCTTCATCATGGCAAGCATCACTGGAAAGCAGCATCACTGGAGAACATCATCACCAAAGTGCATCATCACTGGAGAGGATCATTGGAGAACACCATTGGTGAGCTTCATCATGGCAGGCATCACTGGTGAGCAGCATCATTGGAGAGCTTCATCATTGGAGAACATCAGCACTGGAGAACATCATCACCAAAGAGCATCATCACTGGAGAGCATCATTGGAGAACACCATTGATGAGCTTCATCAAGGCAAGCATCACTGGAAAGCAGCATCATTGGAGAGCTTCAGCACTGGAGAACATCATCACCAAAGAGCATCATCACTGGAGAGCATCATTGGAGAACACCATTGGTGAGCTTCATCAAGGCAAGCATCACTGGAAAGCAGCATCATTGGAGAGCTTCAGCAATGGAGAACATCATCACCAAAGAGCATCCTCTGGACTTTCTCTTCAAGGTCCTCCCAGTGAACACATCCCCAGGACTGTGGGATTCTCATTTTTGACTGCTCTTGCCTCACCCAAACGTGGTTCCCAGTAGCACCAAGTCCAAAGCTGTGGTGGAACCACCCCAGGGAAGCCCTGCCCTGGGGTTTGGGAAAGGTGGAGGTGCAGGTGCAGAGCTCCATGGGGAGCTGTTAAGCAGATGCTGCTGCTGCTGCTTCTCCTGCAAGGACTGTGAAGTTATTGTAATGATGCTTTAACACAGCTCAGCAATCAAACACAGGAGTGTAATGAAAACAGGGATGCGTGTTTAGCAGAGTAGAAAAGCAGAGAGAGAACAGAATGAAAATGATTCTTCACTTAAGGGCACACACATGTAAATACCCCTACGTGTCACTCAGCTACTCCTTGACTCTTCAACACAAACACAAAGCCTGTTCTCCTAGGACCTGGCAACTACAGATGGAAGGAATACAGCAGATTAGGTTGGATCCATCCACTTTCCAGATTAAAATCCTAATCTTGCAAATAACTCCAGGCTGCTTAAATCCTCATGTTCTCCATGTAGTATCTTCTGTACCCCAACAAGGATAGCTCTGCCTCTGCCCAGCTTCCACTGGGATGACCTTATTGATGTTTATAAATATGGAAAGAACTGATCCAGGCTCTTTCTGGGTAGTGTGTTCTTGTGACATCCAGTGATAGGACATGGGACAATGGGTGCAAGGTGGAGCACAAGAGGTTCCACAGAAATATAAGGAAAACCTTTGTCAGGGTGAGGGTGAGAGAAGAGTGTCCCAGGCTGCCCAGAGAGGGTGTGGGGTCTCCTTCTCTGGAGACATTCAAACCCCACCTGGACACCTTCCTGTGTGACCTGATCTGGGTGTTCCAGCTCCAGCAGGGGGATGGGACTTCAGGTCCTTCCAATCCCTGACATTCTGTGTTTCTGGTGACCACACAGCAGCTCACTGGGAACACAGGACCCAGGCAAAATCCATAAGGCACCAAAAATGACAGATAAGAAAAATCTAAGTAGATTGGAGGTGGGGAGTGTAAAGCCTGGCTCAGGAGATGTAACCCAGAGTGTCACCTCTCCTGCTGAATTGTTTTTTCTGGCTGGAGAGGTGGCTTTGATGCTGTTGGTACTCCCAGAAGTGTAGTTCTGGCTTGGTAATTTCCTTCAAGAAAATAAAATGTCGTGAAGTGAATGAGAGTTGACATGACAGATTGTATCTGCTGTGCCTCTTGGCCCCAAAGGCAGTGCTTTGTGTTTTAAAATTCAGTAATTATGTTTGTACACAAATGTTTCTAGTGGGCTCCAAACAGTCAGCAACTCAGGTCACCCTCCCTGAGCACCATGTAGCAATTAAAGAAATGAGCAAGGAATGCCAGGTCCACCTGGGTGGAAGAATATTTTTGGGAGAGAAACCTTGAAATCAGGAAAAGCCACAGGTTCCTCACCATGAGGATGATCCTTTGGAGAAGGCTAAAATCTTAACATCAGGACAAGTCACAGGTTCTTCAACGTGATCACTTGGAGAAGCCTGAAACCTTAAAATCAGGAAAAGCCACGGGTTCCTCACCATGAGAAGCCTCAAACCTTAAACCCAGGACAAGCCACAGGTTCCTCACCATGAGGAC
>VZTY01009646.1:145995-166582 GCA_013400935.1 Turnix velox
GAAGATGATCACTTGGAGACGCCGGAAACCTAAAAGGACAAGCCATGGGTTCCTCATCATGCAGATGATCACTTGGAGTAGCCTGAAACCTTAAAATCAGGACAAACCACAAGTTCCTCACCATGAGGACAATCACTTGGAGAAACCTGAAACTTTAAAATCAGGAAAAGCCACAGTTTCCTCACCATGATGATGATCACTTGGAGAAGCCTGAAACCTTAAAATCAGGTTCTTCACCATGAAGATGATCACTTGGAGAAGCCTGAAACCTTAAAATCAGGACAAGCCACACCATGAGGACAATCACTTGGAGAAGCCTGACCACACAGCAGGAGCAGAACCCAGCAAGAGCTTTACAAGGCTGGTGGTTATTGCTGGAGGAGAACCCATGTCCCTCCTGCTCAGTGCTTGCAGGGGCTGTCAGACACACAGACTCACACCCTGTGGATTAATCTGCATCTTGACCATGCCCAAGGCATGGAGTGACTCCAGAAAGGGTTTTTTTATTCTATTTTCAGCAGCTGATTTGTCTCTTAACACCCAGAGAGACCCTTAACTGGGCAGGATGGGCCAGTGCCTGGTTAATGAACCACCACAGCACCTTTGTCTCTCTGCCTGCCTGCTGCCCTCTTCTCACTTGTACAATTATTACAAAACCCAGGCAGAAATGTTGCCTTGAGATATGATTTTGAGAGTGGGATGGATTTTATTACAGCAGCCATACAATAGCCACCATTATCATTTTGATTGTGTGCTCTTCTCATTTGCACTATTGGAACATTATCTGCAGTACATCCATTATTACTTTAGAAGAAACTGAAACCACATCCTGAAGATGAATTAGAAGAGAGGATTTCTATTTCCTGGGATACACACTGGGGCTGAGAACATTAAGTGGCAAACATTATTTGTGAAAGTTTATTTTATTTTATTTACGTAAACTCTCAAAGAAATAAGAGAGATATTTCTAAGAGACAGAAGAGCCTGAGGCTAGTGGCAACAAATGGCTGCAATTTAGAATTCATGTACTATTAGGAAGTTCTGATTAATTTCTAAGTTCCTTGGGAGGAAGGAAGTTGAATAAATGGAAGTCTGGTGATGGCCCAGTGGGCTTAGATGGGACAAGGGTTCAGCTCATGGGTTCCCTCTAGCCCTAGGCATTTGAAGGTCAGACCTATTACAGACCTGACAGGAGGGAGCAGAAGGTTAGGGAGATGTTTGTGCTTAATAGCCCGTTTGGGTTTATGAAACAAGGGGTTTAAAGAGATGCTGGATCACCTGTAGGGCTGGCTCAGGACATGTAACCCAGAGTGTCCCCTCTCCTGCTGAGCTGCTTTTGCTGGCTGGAGAGGTGGTTTTGATGCTTGGTGGTTCTCCCAGCATAGTTCTGACATGGTAATTCCCTTCAAGACAAAAATCCCATGAAGTGAATGAGAGTTGACATGACAGATTGTATCTGCTGTGCCTCTTGGCCCCAAAGGCAGTGGTTGGTCACTGGAGCTGAGTACATCAGACCACTTTGCAAACAGAGGTGGTTTCACCCTGAGGAATTTGCTCCTCACCTTTTCTCCAAGCTTCATCCTTCTGGGAAGGGAAAACTACCAGTCACAATGACCTTTCAGTGTGGTCCATCCCTTCTTCCAACCTGCATCTCTTCTACCCAAAGTACCTGACCTTATGCAATGTCTGAAACTTCCCATGACCAAGATACCACCAGATTTTCACAGCTCCTTTGTCTGGGGACCTGACCTGTGAAATATTCCTTATTTTTGGTGAAGATGTCCTTGCTTGTTGACCTTTTAAAGGTCCTTTCCAACCCAAACTAATCTCTATTTCAGTATTGCTCAACTGCCATGATCCAGTAAGACTGAACACTCATGTTTAAAGGCCATCAGTTGTTCCAGCTGCCAGAGAGTAGTTAAAAATCCCCAAATTGTGGGTGGAGCTGGACCTTCTGGAGGAACCTGCCTAGATGTGGAGCTCCTGGCAATTTAAACAAGATATTTTGTGTCTTCACTGAAAGAAATCCCACTTTGCTGTGTAGATAAGGGAACATTTTCAGGTTGATTGCAAATCATAAATATTTGATGCACCGTAATTACTGGTTCTCAAGTATCATTTTCTAAATTATTATTATTTCTATTAAATGCCTCGGAACTTGGGATGGAAGAGTGAGTTAATGCAATAACACTTCATCACTGAAGAGCTGGGTTTGTGGAAGGTCAGAAGAGAACTTGGCTTTTACTTCTTCTCCCTGACCTGTCTCACAGACCACTGCAAATGTGGGCTTGGTGCTCAGGCAATCCCAAAATCAGCAGGACAGAAGTCATGGGCTGGGTGATATGATTTAAACAGTTTCATGCCCACCTCTGGCTGATATTTCTAGTGTCCAGAGGCTCAACAAGCTTTGAAAAATAGCATTAGTCATGAATTAATAGAAGCTAAAACCCAAAGTAGTGCAGGCTGTGAGCAGAAGGATTGGAATCTTTACTGCTCATGGCAGTGTCACCACATCTTTGGGAAAACCTCAGAGCCATCAGATGAATGGAGAGAAAAATTCCTATTTCATGTGTCTGTGATAAGGTTCAGATGATGTTTGTGGAGCACATCAAGGTCTCTGATAGGTGCCATCCTATGGAGCATGTTCATCTTCAAGCTGTTCAAAGGAGCAGGATGTGGGCAGTCCAGCAGGATCTGAAATTATCTGAAACCTCAATTATTCTGATTCCATATTTCTGGGCAATGAACCACCTTGAAGTCTTCTCTGCTCTAGCAAATCCAATCTTCACCCTCTTGGAGACCAATTTGAGCTGGATCTCTAAATCCTATGTATTTTTCCCATATATTCCATTCATCCATCAATCCTACACCAAAATTTCCCACTTGATGACAACATCCTTGAGCTGCTGGTACTGAGCCAATGGTGAGAAATTCACCCAGGTGGAGATTTCTCCTTTTGAGGCATTAAATAGCATCCTACAACCAGCTCTCCAAACCTGGTCATGACCCTGGCCAAGTCCCCAGTGAGGATGGAGATTGGTGGCTATGAGGATGGAGATGGGTGGCTGTAGGTAGTCCCCTCTCTGCCCAGTGATTCCCAGTTGGATTCCTGGTGCCTGCTTGGTTTCATTCTGACCCCTAGTGCTCCCCAAGTGCACAAATTCTGCAGCTCAATCATTACCTACAAGTTGGTAAACAGGGAGAAAAATATTCCAACAAATCTAGAAGAAGTCAGATATACTTTTTTTGGTTGTTTTTTTTTTTTCCTCTTTCACCTCTGGGGAGATTTTCAACTACAACAATGTAGCTTTGAGCTTCTGACAGATGCTAATGAATTGTTGTTTACATGTTTGATTTACTGCCTAAACAAAGATAAGACATGCTCTTGAAAACACATTGAATGCACAATCCAAACACATCCATTAAATCTGTCACAATAAACATGACAGCTTTCTTCTAACCTAACAACTGGCGGGCCTCATTTGCATATTAATGAGAAAACTGGGATCAGTCGGCACAAATTGCTTCTATCTGGTGCATGGGGAAGAGCTGAGTGACAGCAGAGCTCGGTGAGGAGGAGTAAATACCTCTGCCGTCCTCCTGGATTGGATTTTTATTTGCTGATTGGGTGCTGCTGCTATTGATTAGTTGTCACCGGTGGATGGTGGTGACAGGCATCACAGATACAGGGACAAACATTAACACAGTTCCTATGGGCTTCACAAGTGCCTGAGGTGTCTGCTGGGCTTTAAAGGGCTTGGTTAAAGGCTGGATGTTCCTCTAACACCTCTCTGGTCTCCATCACCATCAGTGTCTCAGTACTTCCAAACTCTCTGTTGTACTTAAAAGCCCTCCGTTGTCCTTAAAAGCCCTCTATTGTCTTCAAAACATGATATATTGTCCTTAAACTAGCTCTGGAGAATGAATTGGTCTACAGGTGGAAAGTTAAGGCACAGATGGAGCCTATAAGGGCTTGGTTAAAGGCTGGATGTACCTACAACACCTCTCTAGTCTCCATCCCCACCAGTGTCCCAGCACTTCCAAGCCCTTCATTGTCCTTAAAAACATGATACATTGACCTTAAACTAGGTCTGGAGAATGAATTGTTCTACAGGTGGAAAGTTAAGGCACAGATGGAGCCCCAAAAGACTCAGTTAAAGGTTGGATGTATCTCCAACACCTATCTAGCTTCCATCACCATTCGTATCCCAGCAATTCCAAGCCTTCCTTTGTCCTTAAAAATATGATATACTGTACTTAAAACCCCTCCATTGTCCTTAAAATGTGATATACTGTCCTTAAACTAGGTCTGGAGAATGAATTGTTCTACAGGTGGAAAGTTAAGGCATAGATGGAGCCCAGAAGGACTCAGTTAAAGGCAGGATGTACCTCCAACACCTCTCTAGTCTCCATCATCATCAGTGTCCCAGCACTTCCAAGCCCTCCATTGTTCTTAAAAGTATGATATACTGTACTTAAAAGCCCTCCATTGTCCTTAAAATGTGATATACTGTCCTCAAACTAGGTCTGGAGAATGAATTGTTCTACAGGTGGAAAGTTAAGGCACAGATGAAGCCCAGAAGGACTCAGTTAAAGGCAGGATGTACCTCCAACACCTCTCTAGTCTCCATCATCATCAGTGTCCCAGCACTTCCAAGCCCTCCATTGTTCTTAAAAGTATGATATACTGTACTTAAAAGCCCTCCATTGTCCTTAAAATGTGATATACTGTCCTCAAACTAGGTCTGGAGAATGAATTGTTCTACAGGTGGAAAGTTAAGGCACAGATGAAGCCCAGAAGGACTCAGTTAAAGGCAGGATGTACCTCCAACACCTCTCTAGTCTCCATCATCACCAGTGTCCCAGCACTTCCAAGCCCTCCATTGTCCTTAAAAATATGATATGCTGTACTTAAAAGCCCTCCATTGTCCTTAAAACATGATACATTGACCTTAAACTAGCTCTGGAGAATCAGTCATTCTACAGGTGGAAAGTTAAGGCACAGATGGAGAAAAAAAACCTAATAAAAAATGCCACCCTGGGCCAATTCTGTCCCATTTTCAAGTGTAACTTTGTAGAATCATAGAATGGATTGGATTGGATTGGAAGGGACCTTAAAAATCATCTTGACCCAGCATTATGTGGCTGAAGCTCTCCAAGCCTTGTGCTGAGCAGATGTTCCTAAGACAACACCCATGCTCAAGTTGATGAGCATTAGATCCCAAAGTACTTTACGGGGTCTAGAGGATCTAGTGTTGTGTATTTTCATATCAGGGACTCATTAAGTGAATTTAAATTTCTCATAGAGCCAGAAGGTGCTGCAGTGGGGATGTGGGAAGTTGCGTGCTCCAGATCTGAGGCAACATGAAGATGAAGCAGATGCAATCCTCAAATCCAGCCAAATCCACATTAAATGAAGAATAATAGTCTAGATTCAGCTCCAAATTCTCAACAGAAGGAGCTTTCAGAGCATTCAAACTCCGTTCTTCTGGCCATTCCATGGCTGCTTGAAGGCCCTGGAGAGCTATTTGCAAAATTTGGATCTGCCTCTGGTTGCAAACTGAAGATACAGCTCAGGCTTTGGATTTAGGGAAGTTTCCTGTTGTAACAGTTTGCTCTGAGAGGCTTTATGAATAACATTGCAACAATCCAAACTGTTCCAGAGAACTCCAGGGAAATTATTGCACTCTTATGCTTTTGTTTTGAAGTTAAATATTTTTTTTAACTCTCAATGAGCTCTTTCTTCCTCACAAAACTCCTGCTCTCTGCCTTATTCATCTGAGGCCCACAGAACCCAAAATTACAGAAGCCTCATTTATCTCCTCAAATTTCTCCTCCTCATTTTGAGATTGAAAGGGATAGTGCTCCTCTTGGATGTAGATTCTTTCTCCTCCTCCTCTTTCTTCTCCTTCTCCTTTTCCTTCTCTTCCTCTTCAAGACTCTGTTCTCTGATTCATTTTAGTGATTTGCCCCTGAAGTTGTCTTTCATCTGTTCATGGCTGAGCAGTTTGTGTGCCACTGGGGCATGGCATAATAAACCCCATTTGTATTAAATAATTAACATCAAATAAAACAGATTTTGCTGGAAATGTTATTCCAATTCAATCCAGCAAGGGGGAACTCAAAACAAATGAAGGAGAAACCTCCTCAAAAATGAAACAAACCCCCATTCCCCTAACTTTCTGTGGGGACAAAGATTATCATCCCATGGAATCCTTCAGGATGAGCCTTTTCTCCCTCAAAAGAAGGGGCTCAGGGGAAGCCACTTGGGGTGTCTGGTAGAATAATCTATTGCTCAGCCATGCCCTGCCCAATTAAGCAGCACACGACATACAGGCAATGAACTGATTTAATTTCCCTGTCAATCAAGGAAGAAAAAGGGCCAGCATGATGCAGACAGTCACTTCCCTTCAATCTGAGCAGAGCTTTGGGGGAAATATTGTAAATGTCATAATACAATATGTTAAATATAGTAGTTAAAACACTGCTCAGCAGCCAAATTCTCCGCTCAGACAAATACACGGCTCCTACTGGCAGGAACATGAGGGTGGTGAAGCACTGGAGAAGGTCACCCAGAGAGGTGGTGGAGACCCCATCTCTGGAGACATCCAAGGCCAGGCTTGCTGAGGCTCTGAGCAACCTCATCAAGTGCAGGATGTCCCTGGTTACTGCAGGGGGTTGGACTAGATGACCTTTGAGAGTCCCAACCAACCCTATGATTCTATGATATTCCTGTAATAAAATTGCTTTACTGGCTGCCTCTGAGCTTTAACTGATGTTTCTTCAAACCATCAGCAGTGGCTCTCAGATCTTTTTCCCAAGAGGTAAAAGCAGAAGAAGAGCATATTGGTGAGTTTACAGAGTGAAGGCAGGGCTTTTTTCCCTTTGAGCTGATCAGGATTGAATTTGATCTGCTCCTTTGCCATGAAGTCATAGAATTATAGAAAGGTTTGGGTTGGAAGGGACCTTCAAGATTATCTATTTCCAACCCCCCTGCCATGGGCAGGGACACCTCCCACTAGATCAGGTTGCTCAATATCTCATCCAGCCTGGCCTTGAACACCTCCAGGGATTTGACACCATGAGACTCTGCCAGCTCCACACTGAACTTCTGCATTGTCATCTGTCACCATTTCATTATTCATCAGTTTTCTGGAGGAAACTTGTGAGAGGAGGGGAATAAAACGAGAGGGTCAAATTAATATTTGCATTTCTTCTGCTCTGAGGCGTGGGTGTTGATGGGCTCAATAGCAATTCAGAGCAAACAGTCCCTTCAGCTGAAGAGTTTTCACTCAGGCATCATCAGCTTTTCAAAAATCCTGCTTCATGCCTACTTTTGTCACACTGGGTCCCCATCCTTGCAGTTTCCAGCCCAGCAGCTGGCAGTTTGGGCTTCCCTTGCCTCCGGGATCCCGGCTGGGAAAGCCTTGTTAAAGTCTCCTGTTGCAAAGCAAAGCAATCAAACGTGTTTTGTTTGTTTGTTTGCCACCATTTGTGCTTTGATTAGGCATTTGATATTATGCTGGTTAGGGTAAGGTGCAAGCAAGCTCTTGAAACTGTGCCAGCACTAAGTCAATATTTCATTAAGACTCATTTATGAGAGAGCAGACGAAGCACTACAGAGAGGGCTCTGCGTGGTTCCTACGCATCTGTGTGGGCAAAGCAGCTGCTTTTTAACAATATATTTAGATGCTGTGTGGAGTTAGAACTGGGGCTGTTCCTACTGTGGAGAGAAGAAAGGATTTCTTTCCTGTGAGGGTGCTGAGAGACTGAAAGAGGTTGCCCAGAGAGGCTGTGGATGCCCCCTCAATCCCTGGAGGTGTTTAAGGCCAGGCTGGATGAGGCACTGAGCAAACTGGTCTAGTGGGAGGTGTCCCTGCCCATGGCAGGGGGGCTCAAACTAGATGATCTTGAAGGTCCCTTCCAACCCAAATCATTCAATGATTTCAGTTTGGAATTCCAGCCTCATTTGCTGTCTCAAATAACAGAATCATAGAATAGTTTGGGTTGGAAGGGATCTTAAAGATCCTCGAGTTCCAACCCCCCTGCCATGGGCAGGGACACCTCCCACTAGACCAGTTTGCTCAGTGCCTCATCCAGCCTGGCCTTAAACACCTCCAGGGATTGAGGGGGCATCCACAGCCTCTCTGGGCAACCTCTTCCAGTGTTTCACTACCCTCACTGTAAAGAATTTCTTTCTTATGTCTCTCACCTTCCCAGGCTGGGAGTTTTACTGCAGGTCCATGTCTGCGTGTAGCTATAAATGCACTATATTGACTAGATTTTTCCAAAAAAATTCCTGAAGTCCATCAAAAGGGAATGTTGATGGGGGTTTTATTGGTGTGGAAAACACTCAGAAGAGAGTTCATCCTACTCCAAGATGTCTCATGGTCCTGAGTTTGTGAGTGTTTGGGTGGGAGGCTGCTCCTGGCCAGGCAGGGTGGCCAGCAGAAGGGTGGTGTGGACAACACATGGGGGTTGGAACTAGATGATCTTGAAGGTCCCTTCCAACCCAAACCATTCTGTGATTCTAAGGGACTCTGCCTGTTTATGCTGATGGACACACACTATTCCTGGAGACTTAAAGAAAAAAAAATTTTACTCACATAAGAGTCCAGAGACACCTTTTTCCCCCTAAGAGTTTTTTCCCATGCTTGGTAGCACCATAATGGTGAGAAACACATAAGGTGAGGATCCATCCACCAGATGAGCTCCTCAGCCAGGCTCTGCTGACAGGGAAAGGCTCAAGCAGCACAGAAAAACTCGTGTTGAGTGAATGAATGAAGTGAAATGTAACATCAGCCCTGACAAAGAGTCAGCACCTGAGCTGCTGGGGAAGATTAATGCCTCCCTTCTCCTTACCTGCACCGACATGATGTTCTCTGACACAGGGATCTAATTGTGGGAGCTGAGGTGTAGGAAATGTCACCCTGCCTCACAGCATTACCACACAACTGGTCTGTGATGCTGAGGAGACAAACAGGAGGGGAACAGACAGGGCTTTATCTTTTAGCCTTGTGTGTCTGCTGTGTTGATATCAATCCCTGTGGTGTGTGCTTTCCTGTCTTGGGAAGGAAACCATAAAGGGAGGTCAACAGGCTGGATGAGATGCTGCCAAAATATGTATTTCCTTTCTGCAAACCTTCTTAATTTTTTTTTTTTTACCTTTTGGAAGAAAAGCCTCGTGCTGGAGACTGTAATTAATAAGGATAATATTTATACAGTGTCACAAAAATTTACCAGCCACTTCATAAACACAGATGATCCACATTCCCCATCCCAAAGGGCCTAAAAAAGGCAAGAGGCAGGGAGCAGTTTAGATGAAGGAGAGAGTGGGGATTATTGATGGTGAGAAGAAAGGGGATGGGTTGCAGAGAAAGCTTTGTGGGAAGGGAAAGCTTCATCATGGAGATCAAGGTGGTTGTATGGTGAGGATGGAAATGCTGAAGATCTAGAAGAAAGGGGTTTGAAGGGGAAGGTCCAGACATGGAGACAAATCTGTGAGCAGAGCTTTGGGTGATGACGGTGGTGGAGCAGCTAAAGAGGTCTGGAGGGGCAGATGGGAAGGAAGATGTTGTGAAGCAAAAGAATTTCAGGGTGAGGGCAGGGATGGAGATCATATGAGGATATGAACCCTGTGTACTGGACCCAGGGAGCTGAAGGAAAGATGAGAAGGCATCCATGGAGAAGGGAAGAAAAGATGAGGAGTCATTGTGGAAAGTGCTGAATGTGTGTGAGAGGAGAAGTGGGAAAGCAAAGCTGTAAAAAGAAGGGGAAACAAGATAATAAATTGGAAGTTGAGGCAATGAGTGAAGAACTTTGCCACTGATTTTGGAGACAAGAAGGAAAATAAATTAAGAATTACAGAGCAATGGGATTAGGGGAAGTTCTTGAGGACAAGCAAGGCAAGAAGGTGGCACAGGGGAAGAATTAATTAGTGTTGGACAACTGGAAGGAACAGTGAAGAAAAGAAGGAACCCCTTCTGGTTCTGATGTTTAAATTTTCCTCCTCTGGTGGGAAAAAAATAAATTTAAATTACTTTTAAACAGCGGGGAAATAAAAGTAGGGCTTTGCAACTACTGCCCACCCAACTCCACTTGATTCAACCCCACTTTTGTGTTGGGCAGCACTAAGGGGGGGATGTAATAAATACTGTAAGAAGTGATGCTGTGATAGTCAGTGCATTGGTCTTCAGCCAGAAACCTCAGAGTTCAGGCAATTCAAACACAGTCTAGTTTCCAACATTCCCTCAGCAAGATGAAGTCCCTGTATGTCTGAGTTTTGAACTGGTAAAATGCCACAGTATTTTTAAGTCTTTGTTTGATCAAAGAAAAATGAAGCAGATAGACAAGTAAAAAAATTACCCAGGAGCTGAAGTCACTGGTGATGCCTTTTATTGCACTCTCATACAAATAGGGAGGATGTTCTTTTCATCTGACATAATGAAAAATGTATACCCTTTTCAAACTGCCTGCTATTAATTCTGAAGTTAGCCCTGAAAAAGGAAAAAAATTAAAAAAAAAAAAGAGAAACCCAGACATTACCTAGAACTTGAGGACTTCTGATTAATTTAATAGGGGAAAAAAAAAATCTCTTGATATCAAATACCAGCTACGTTTCAGGAAAAGGTGAAATGAATATGAATTTTATTTTAAAGCCATCTATTACTTACAAGCAGTGATAAAGAGGGATCTTCAGGCTTTTCTCCTACTAATATTTATTGTTCATATTAGATTAATCAGGATGGAGGTGTTCTCAGAACAGGCAGGGATGGCTCACTCCTGAGTTGGAGCAGCTCAGGGCTCTATCAAGTAGGCAAAAGAAGATTTTTATAACACATGAAATGTACTTTTTACTCCAAAATACCAGTGGTTTTGTGTCATGGAGGTGTCATTCAACACTGGGGCAGTGTGTGGGCAGCCCTTTGATGAAGGCATCCTCCATCCTGCCTTGTTACAAGTCCAGTTGGGGACCAAAAATCATAGAGTTGAGTTGGAAGGAACCATTAAAGGTCATCTAGTCCAACCCCCTGCAGTGAGCAGGGACAGCCTGCACTACATCAGGTTCCTCAGAGCCTCAGCAAGCCTGACCTTGGATGTTTTCAGGGATCAGGTCTCCACCACCTCCTGGGCAACCTCTTCCAGTGTCTCACCAAATGAAGTGGTGGTGGTGTGTGAGTGAGGACAGACACCCCCCACTTAAGTGACTTTTCCAGGGTCACACAGGATGGCAGAAATAAAACCTGGACTTAGATCTCTTCATCCAATTCCTTGACCAGAAAACATTCTACAGGACCATCCTACAGACATGTGTAGCCCCCCCCCCGAGCTCTGCTAACAGCAGGTTGTGGGGTCTCCTTTGGGGTCTTACTCTGCTCTTTTTAAAGCTGATGGTGAAAGTCTGGCTGAATTGAATGGCCAAGTGCCAAGCCCTGGGGTGCTTTCATGTTAATGATGTCTTTCATTTCATTTTGCATGATGTCAGGGAAAACATGTTCCTTCATCATTTGGAAGCCCAGTGATGGCCATATCTCTCCTGTGTTTATGGCTTTGCCTTTGTACCTTATTAGTGCACCTTTACACTTGAGCAGGGAGAAGCATATGCTTTCCCATGCAGATTTTTATGGCAAGTCATAAAGACTTCTTCAGAATGCCCATTTATCATAAAGCACATTAAAAGTTAGGGGAATTTGAAGCTCAACCTGCAAGGCAAAAGAGAATCCTTCCCAAAAAATACAGGTTAGGGATGTATCACTGCTTCATCCACCAGATATTCCCAAAGAACCGGGAAATACAGTTCCTGGCTGTGGTACTGGAGGGTATGTGATTGAGGTGCACCCAGAGAGATCCTGGGAAAACTCCCAGTGCAGGAAGAGCAGACAAGCCATGAACTCTAAAATTAATGCATTAGTTTGGGGGCAGAGCATACATTTTTAATTTTGAAGGTGGGCACCACTGTTGAGAGAGACATGATCCACAAGCTGAAGGCTTTTGCTGCAGTGTGCAGGTAATTATATTTGTAATTTCATATACAAGAGAATGATGCAATGGAAGAAAAATCCACCAGCCTCAGCTTGGGCTTTCATGATACTGAGATTCATGGAATAAAGGGGGAAAATTACTTAAAACTTGCAACTGATTTAGAAGTAGCTATGGCAGACTTTAATTCCACTGCTTCTGTGACTTCAAAAAGGTCACTGAGAGCAAGTGAGGTGATTTTGCCCCTCTAATTGTCTGTGGTGGGACCCCAACTGGAGTTACTCTATCCACTTCTGGAGCCCTCAACAGAAGGACATTGAGATGTTGGAGCAGGTCCAGAGAAGGTCANGAGTAATGGATGCAAATTGGAAGAGGGGAGATTTAGGCTGGAGAGAAGAAAAAAGTTCTTTGCAGTGAGGGTGGTGAGACACTGGAAGAGGTTGCCCAGAGAGGTTGTGGATGCCACCTCAATCCCTGGAGGTGTTTAAGGCCAGGCTGGATGAGGCATTGAGCAACCTGATCTAGTGGGAGGTGTCCCTGCCCATGGCAGGGGGGTTGGAACTGGATGATCTTTAAGGTCCCTTCCAACCCAAACCATTCTATGATTCTAGGAATTAGACTGCAGGAACCTTCCCTGCCACAGATCCTTATCCAAACTTGTGAGGTGGAGGTTTCCTGCAGGTGGAAGCAGAAACATAATATTGTCATCTTTCAAAGAGAAGGATTTTTTTTATATTTTCTAGCAGGTTTTGTACGTAATAATAATCCCTGACTCTTCACAGGATTCTTGTCGTAAAAGACTTCTGGGATGGATTAAACTCTTTGGCACCTCCTCAGTGATTAATCAATCTCAATAGGCATTTATTGCTCTGTTCACTACAGCACAGGAGAGATTATCCCTTAAATATACTTGACTCTTTTGGTACCATTCAATTACACCAAAAAGATCCCCAACACATATACAATTATTTTGAGCTACTTCTCCAGCGAGGAGCAATTGATCTTTGAGAGTCTCTTCCTCTTCTTGTTATGCTGATTAATAGCCTTGGAGTTAGTCCCTGGGAGGAAAACATTTCCAAAAATAGATGACAGTTTCCATCTTCTTATTTTCAATTCCTTGAGGGCCTTTTACATCCACAATGAAGCCTGGAGGAATTTTCCCATTTCTTCTCATCTTTTTTTAACCTCATCACCTCCATGATGGAGCCACCCAGATCCCATTGCAGGGGAATGACATGGGAATCTCTGGCACCTCTTTAATCCCTTCCTTCATGAGCAGAGATCAGGTCTCAGGGAGATATATGGCTGCTGCCAGATGGAGGAAACTCTTCTCCTGAAGGTTCATGGATGCTGGAGGACATGGGACAATCCAATGGAAAGCCAGTTCAGAGCCCTCCTGTGACAACAGAAGGAATTTGCCCACGTGATTTAAGATTTTAATACTGTAGAACTGTGATATGAATGTATTTTCCCTTCAGAGAGGAAATAACTGGGGTGGTTCACAGCAAATTTCTCTGATGTAACCCATGGAGGTACTTCATGGCACTTTCAGGGTATGTGTTTGAGGAAAGCATTGATGGTTTTGCTATCAGCCCCACTCTCAAAGTCTCCATTGGGGATTGGAACTCAATCTTTAAGGTCCCTTCCAACCCAAACTATTCTATGATTCTATTTCTCTGCTGCTGTTGGTCTGGACTTTGGGTTTGGCCATGATGCCTTGGCTGCTCCTGAAGTCAGCCAGCTGGAATGACATCCCACAACATGGGGTCTCTAGGAGATGTCACTGTGAGTGACACCAGCCATACCCTATCAGCATGTCATGTGCTGCTCTTAGTATCAGGGCTCTGCAGTGGGTTAAAGATGGAACATTCAGAAGAAATGAATTCAGAAAGTCATTCTCTGGATCTCACAGGGGATTCGTTCCTCAAAGCAACCAGGCATTAAGGTTTTGAGGCTTTCTCTCTGTGACCACATGCCATGGTAGATGATGTGCAGCCTCTTCAACAAAATACTTCATCATAGAATGATCTGGATTGGAAGGGACCTCAAAGATCATCTGGTTCCAACCCTCTTCCCTGGGCAAGGACATCTCCCACCAGCCCAGGTTGCTCCAAGCCCCATCCAACCTGACCTTGAACTCCTCCAGGGATGGGGCAGCCACATCTTCTCTGGGCAATCTATGCCAGGGGCTCACCCTCTTCAGAGCAAAGAATTTCTTCCTAATTTCTCATCGAAACCTCCCCTCCTTAATAGATACAGGCAGATGTGACACGTGTATTCCTGTAGCAGAGGATTTAGGTCCAGAATCCTCCTTGGAACATCCCTGGGAGGGGATCACACCTCAGGTCCTGCTCCAGGACACTTTGCTCCTTCCAGGAGAGGTGTGGAGTTGCCTTTCTCCATCCCAGCTGCTGCTGCACTTGTTTTCCCTTACAAGGAGGAACACGGTGTGGGTTTGTAAACAGAATTATCATGTTCTGTTACTTTTCAAGAAATGATTTTCAATATCCTTTATTGAAGTGAGGGGAAAAAAACAATTTAATTGCGAGAGCTGCTGTGAACCCTATTTAACCTCCAGTGTACTAAACGGGGTGTTTTTGGGATAAGTTATGGTTTTTAATCTAAGTTAAACCATTATGTGCATAAGCACTATGTTTTTTGCTATTCTAATAACTGCCACCTCGGACTTAGCAATTCTTTTTATTATCTTTTTTTTTCTTGTCTCTCAAGACAGGCTGCTCTGCTCGAATTTTAAGCAATATTTTAGACTTTATTTTTCTTCATTTCTTTCCTATGTGGTGCCATCCCGTGATCTTAACACTGAGAGAGATTTCTCTCAGCCTATCTCTAAGCAAAAGTCTTTCCAAGGAGTTTTGACGTGGCTGGATGAAATTCCTGCTTTTGGGAAGCACATGAGGGTGATCATGTCTATAAATATGGAAAGGGTGAGTGTCAGGAGGATGGAGCCAGGATCTTCTCAGTGACATCCAATGATAGGACAAGGGGCAATGGGTGCAAGCTGGAACACAGGAAGTTCCACAGAAATAGGAGAAAAAACTTTGAGGGTGAGAAAAGAGTGTCCCAGGCTGCCCAGAGAGGGTGTGGGGTCTCCTTCTCTGGAGATATTCAAACCCCACTTGGACACCTTCCTGTGTGACCTGATCTGGGTGTTCCTACTCCAGCAGGGGTAGATGATCTTTTGAGGTCCCTCTTCCCATCCCTGGCATTGTGTGATCTCTCCTGGATGGGCTCCAGTGGGCTGTTGTTATTTCAAAGCTCTGATTAATATTTTACATACCTTTACTAACATTGGAAATTCTTGCCAGCAAAGATTAATTACTGAATGAGGGGTATTGAAAGCCCATCATTCTCACAATTCATTTGGGGAGATAATCTGGGTAAAACATGAAGTTAATTACCTGACAGCAATGCTGAGATTTTTAAGATTTACTCCCATTTCCCTGCCCATTGAATCCCAGCCCTTCAGTTGCAGCAAAAAACCTTCTGGTTCCACACGTGAGGAGCAAAAAAAAAAAGAAAATTTAAGAAAGAAAACTTGACTTTTTACTTTATCTGTACATAAAAATCATATCATTGCAGCTCCTTCACATTGTACCTTTAGTGCAAAGACCCAGAAATGTTTTACAACTGTTAATTAGTCCAGGTTCCTCCAGCCATGTCCATAGGTCAGGTCTGAGCACCCCTCCTGAGATGCAGGAGAGCCACAAAGAGGTCACAGCTGGGTGGGAGAGGGCAGAGAGGAGACAAGACCCCCAGAGGGCTTTGCTGCTTCACCCCAGGCATGACTCACTCTCAGGTCATCCTTACAAGAAGTAGATTCATAACTCTTGTTTATTCCCCCATCTGGCAATTTTTGTTATGAAAAAAATAGATCAGAATCACATCCTCTGCTCCCAGCAAAAAAATAATCCAGACAAAGTCATTTCAACAAAACTTTTTTCTTAGATGTTTTCTCCAACTTTTCCATAAAAATGAACATTTCTTCTCATTCTAACCAGAAACTCCACCACCAGCTGCATCTCTTGAACAAGTTGGAGAACTCTTCTCAGGAGAGGAGGTGTAGAACCCTGTCACCTCCACAAAAATGACTCTCTCTGGTGTTTCTCCCCAAATTATGTCAGAGATGGCCTCATGCCTGCCCTGGAAGGATGAGCACTACCCCTCAGACTTTCCCAAAGCAAAGTGGTGCCCCTCAATCCTGCTGTCAGAGACACTCCTGCTGGAGTGTATTCACATTTTTCCCTCCCTGACCCTCAACATCTCAATTTTCTGTCTGCCTTTGAAATCTTGGCTAATTAGGAGACTACATGTTCCCTGTGAGACTGGCCCTTTTGTGCAGAGTTTGTAATTAGAGTGACTGCGCCCTGCTCTATTAATTGCAAGAATTGTGATTTTTAGATTAATGAGTTAATTGCTAATATCTGCATATGACATTCCCTCAAGATGTATTACATTACAGTAAATAAACCTCATGTCTGGAATGGCAGACATTAAAGGAAGCTGCCCTGATTAGTTTGACTACTTTACAAAGCTGAAATAATATTTACTCAAAACACAATGTGTGTGTGTGTGTGTGTAAGAACTGGATTTTGAAGCCTTTTCTTTCCCCCCACCCCCATTCCCCAGAAAACATTTATATTTGATAGCTCACAGATGGGAGCTGCCAGGATGCTGCTCTTCCTTTGGAGCTCCTCCACTGCTTTCCCAGACTATCCTCTCACCCAGTTCAACCTTTCCCAGTATCTACTGGTGGTCTTCCACCAATTCCTTCATCCAGGTGACTTTATCCCACTCCATGTCTTGATTTTCTCCTGGAGGGACACCACCAGACATCTCAGCTCCCCACTGGATCCAGAGAATAGCTGAAGCTGCAACAGGATGCAGGGAATAATCCATATTTGAACTCCCAAACCACTCCTGCTTAACTGCTGTGGAAAAATCCCACTGGAAATGGAACAGGCAGAGTTAGCCAAGACCTTGGAAACAGCTGAATGATTTTCACCAGACAAGTAGCTGCTCGCTGAAAAGTGTCATTTTGGGACAGCTGAAACTATTTGCAAATTCATCAGGATTTCAGGAAACAGTCTCCTGTAGAAGAAAAGCCCCACATGAAAAAGTTCTGCTGTTTTCCCAGCTTGATGATTTCTAGATAAAGCACCACCTCTCTTTGTTTTGAAGCTGAAACTTCATTGAGGTTTTTATCTAAATGAAATAAAAACATGCACAAACTGAAGGCAATTCACAGAATGTCAGGGATTGGAAGGGACCTCAAGAGATCATCTAGTCCCATCCTCCTGCTGGAGCAGAAACACCCAGATCAGGACACACAGGGAGGGGTCCAGGTGGGGGTTCAATAACTCCAGAGAAGGAGACCCCACACCCTCTCTGGGCAGCCTGGGACACTCTTCTCTCACCCTGACAAAGTTTTTCTCCTATTTCTGTGAAATCTCCTGTGTTCCAGCTTGCACCCATTTCCCCTTGTCCTGCCATTGGAGGTCACTGAGAAGATCCTGGCTCCATCCTCCTGACACTCACTCTTTGCATATTTATAGACCTTAATGAGGTCACTCCTCAGTCTCCTCTTCTCCAAGCAGTTTGCAGGACACAGACCCTTCTGGGTTGGCTCCCAGTAACTCTTTCCTTCTTGTTTTCTCTCCAAAACAATTTCCCAGGCTTTCAGTTTAGAACCAGACTGAGTCAATCACATGAGTTATTCTCTGCCTTGATACCCCTCCAGTGATGGGACAGCCACAGCTTCTCTGGGCAACCTGGGCCCCCCTCATAGCAAAGAATTTCTCCCTAATACCTAATTAAGTCTCCCTTCTTTCAGTATGGAACTGCTACCCCTCATCCTGTGTCTCCATGCCCACCCCCAGCATTCCTGTAGCCCCTTCAGCCACTGGGAGGTCTCCACAGTCTTCTCCAGGCTGAACCACCCCAACTCTCAGCCTGTCCTCACAGCAGAGATGCTGCATGAAGGAATAGTGCAGGTAGATTTGCTGCTGGTGCATGGGTGGAATCACTCTCAAATGTCAGATCAACCTCCAAGACAACATATCCAATATATTCAAATTCCCACTGAGAGATGGTGGGAGGCTCTACTGATGATGGTGTCCATCTCAGCATCCTGGGATGGGTGGCTCTGGGTTATTTAGATTGCAGCAGTGGGTACAAGGCTCCCACAGCTCAACCCCTTTGTGCTGACAAAAAAAAAGCCTGACACCCATGGGTGCTGCTTTATCAGAGTCTACCTCACTGTGCCCCCAGCTGACACCATGCCTGCTGCATCTCTAGTGACTGGAGAGGCTTGGGCTGCAATTGTACTATCAATGAAATGCAACATTTGCCTTCCAGGCACTGAAATCCTTAGAGGCCTTGGTTCAGGGCTGTGCTGCTTCAGTTTTACACCACTAATTTCCTCATTAGCATCAAAACTTAACGAGTGGTGCTGTGGTGAACAGGCTGCTGAGACCCAGTTATCTCCACAAGCTACTGAGGGACTTGGTGTGAACCACTACAGCTCTTTCCCCCTGGTATTTCCTTTGCCTCTCTAACCTGCAGGGCTTTGGGGTCAAGATGATCTTTGCAGGGAAAACCACTGGAAAAAGGACAAGGTCAAATCTAGTCCTTGCTCCATCTCTCAGCTCTAACAAGGGTCACCTTGGATGATGCTTGAGGGCAAGCTCTGAGAAAGAGCAAAAATGCCTTCTGGGCTCCAACAAGCAGCAGTAGGATGGTGCCCTGAACCCAGAGAGCAGGTCTAGATGGCCAAGTGCAGCCATCACACATCCCATATATTTATTTCAGCCCCCAAATGTTGGGCAATTTAATTCAGTACTATGAAAAAAGGTTAAAAATCTGATACATAATGGTGATTTAGTACATTCTTGTGTAATGAGAATTAGTGAATGCTCATTCCCTGTTCCCTTTCCCATATCCTTCAGAGTTTTAGGGACATCTGTTGTACCCCCTTTGGCCAGCTCTTTTCCAGACAGATCTCAGATAATGCTCCAGGTGTGACTGTAATTCAAAGAGTGAGTGACAGAACGAGGTGGCTGTGGGTTTGGTCCATCTTGTCACCAACACTGAGGAGGACAAGCCCAAGTGTGTCCCTTCAACCCCCAGTAATGGCCATAGAGGGCACTTAAAAGTGTCCCCATGAGCATCAAATCACCTTTCTTAATCCTTTCTTGTTGGCAAACTATTTTGTACCAGCATTATAATGTTAAATCTCACAATTACTGGCTTACAAAAGAGTAATAAATGTGGAACTAGAAAGTGGATACTGTAGGGTTCCCCATTAGACTGTGCTGGGAGCTCAGGCAGTATTTTGGGAAGGTGAAGGATGAGGAACTCTGTGCCAGGTAAGGGGGAGGAAACAGAATGGGGTCTGAGGGTCTTTAGAATAGAATCATAGAATAGTTTGGGTTGGAAGGGACCTTAATGATATCTAGTTCCACCAACTTTATCTGTTTGGAAACACCAGGCTAATCCAACTGCCCTTCAAACTTGAAACCAGGCAGGCTGATCCCAAAACCTTCCATTAAACTTCCCTGGAAAGATTAAACATCATCCATAGGTTGTATCAGGAGGAATATTCTGCTTACACAGCCACAGCACTGAGATGTTTTAGAGAAGGGGCAGATGAGTCTGAGAAGCTTGCAATTCCTTCCTGAAGAATATATAAGAATACACAATGAATTAGATGAAAAAAACTTTTATTATATACCCTGACAGTTCTGCCTAAGGATTTCACACACATGCAGGGGAGGAGGGGAGAAAAAAAACCCCCAAAAACAACTCACCAGGACCATCAAAAGAGAAACTTCTTGCATGCTTGCATCCTTTGGCTGGTGTTTGAGAATTTCCCTCTGCTGCTGAATTAGGTGTCTGTAGCAGGGCAGAAGTTATAGGTCCTGCCTCTGCCTACTCACCTGCTCCACTCAGGAGTTCTCAGCTTGTTGCTCCTTTCCTTTCTTGATGGGAATGAGAAGGGAGAACAACTGCTTGAGAGAGTCCAGGGCAATGACACGAAGATGAGGGGACTGGAGCATCTTCCTTCTGAGAAAAGGCTGAGGGTGCTGGGTCACTTCAGCTTGAAAAGGAGATTGAGCATGATCTCATTCATGTCCATAAATATGGAAAGGGTGAAAGCAGGAGGATGGAACCAGGCTCTTCTCTGGGCCATTGGTGCAAGCTGGGACAAAGGAGGTCCCATAGAAGCATGCAGGTTCTGGGATGAAGACAAACTGAATAAAGTGAAGACTTTTGTTTTCAACATCCAACTGAGGATGCCCCTAAATTGACATCGAGATGCTGCTGTCCCATCTCTAGGCTAAACCACGTCCTTGGGGCTAAACTCACCCAAACTGCTCCAACAGCACCTTGAGCTGAAACACAAAGCTAAAACACAAGGCTCCTGCAACCTGCTAAACTTTCCTCTGACCTCAGCCAAACCCCACACAGCATTATTCAAGAGATGCAAACACAAGAAATAGAAAAAACAAGGTCATTGTCATCACCAACCACCCATCCCTCCCCCTGCCTAACCAACCGGGGGGCCAGCAGGCCCCCCGGCCTTTCTCCT
>VZTY01009647.1:0-12309 GCA_013400935.1 Turnix velox
ACTATTCTACGATTCTAATATTAGTTCAGCTGAAACCACTGTTCCCCATCAACAACTCACAAACCTACAACGTCTTCACATTCACCCAATCAAAGCATAAAACCAAGGTGGGTTTTTTTATTTTGTTTTGTTTTTTTCCCAGGTTTATTTACTAAATTATTTCACATTCGATGAAATAGTTACAACAATCCTTACAGAGCGTGATCACGAGAGCAAAAACACATTGAGAACATGAGTGGAGACCTAGGGTTTACAGTTGTTCTCCTGTCAAACTCAAAATGCCACTCGTGTGGACAAGGACAGGAGCAGAACTGGCTGCTAAAAAAAAGACAAGACAGGTAAAAACAGCCCACAGACACAGAGCTACAGGTCTCATTTCACACCACCTCCAGGCAAAACCAAGTACAATTTGGTGTATTCTCTGTACAGTTATTAACAATCCTGCTAAAAATGAGAGTACCCCTGGGGTTTAAAATCCAGCACAGCGCATAAGGCAAAAAAATAGGAATTATCATCCAGTTCTTCACGTTTTTCAGTTAAATATCTAGAATTTAAGGCAAGCTTGGGCATTTTGCATTGTTTCATAGAGTGAATGGAGGGGGGGGGGGAATCACGGATGGTAATTCACAAATTCACTGTCTCCTACTAAGAGCCGTTCCTAAAGTATTTGACCCTCTGGAAGTTCCCACCGGAGGTTGGGAAGGCAAAGCATTCCCAGCAGGAGAGAGCAGTGAGGGGTTTACAAATGGATGTCAGCACTGGAAACAACTGGAGAGTCAGGAACTGCACGAGACACACACACACAGAAACTCAGACCCACTTTAAAGTGCTTCACAGAGAATTCCGAGTGACTACAAGGTTAGAACTGGATGATAATCTGCAGTTGTGTGACATTTCCTTTGAAGTTCCCTCCATTCTTTAACAGCCAGACAGACAACAGAGAGCACTCCTCTTGAAATGCAGATTGAAGCTCATCTCTCCACAATCAAGCACTTCAGCCAGCAGGGGACATGCACTGGAGATTTTTGGTGACACTATCCCTGTTCCAGCCATTTCTAGCAAATCACTACAACAAATACCAGCAGCACATTTCCTCAGGTGTCTTTTTTTATTTTTTTTTATCACTCCTGCATGCTAAAAAACTTATTTGCTATCCAGATTCAGCAATGCCAGACATTACCCAAGATGGCATCAATCTCCATCACCTAACATTCCAGCTGTTGACGTAAGGAGAATAAAACATATTACCTTTTTAAGTGCTTTGACATCCATAAAGAACCCTGAAAAACCCTGATTCAGGGATTTTATTTTTTTGTTTTTGTTCTGATGAATTGTCTAAATTTCTACCTCTCACATCCCTCTGGACTACATGAACAGCCAGAACATGGCTGTGAACACCTTCACTCACAAAGCCCTGCCACAGTCAAAGGGTAGGGATTACACCCAGCTGCATGGAGAACCCTGCAACAGTAACAGGCATAACCTTCTCTCTAAAGCAAGGAAATTTTTAAGTATTAAACATCTTCAGCTCAGGCATATATTGGAAAAAGATGCTCAATAGAACACCCATGAGAGAGCCCCAAGGGTGACACAGCACATGGAAACACTCAGTGCAAACAATTCCCAAAGCAAGAAAAGACTTGGGGGACAAGACACTCCCTGCCCCAAACATCTCCTCCTCCATGTACCAAACTGCAACCAGCCACGTGGCTACCTGTGGCCAAACCACAGATTCACCCCAATAACTCCACTGTTATTGCTACAGAGCTGGAATCCTTAGTGGGTCACACAGCACTGAAAAGGCTGACACTGCTCATTTGATTTGCTTTTAAAAACCCTGTGCTTACACTTCAAATCTAGCAAAATTAAGCAGGAGTTTATCATCTGGTACTTCTGAATCATGTTTTATGGTGAGAACACCCTCATTCCTTAACCCACAATCACAGAATGGTTTGGGTTAGACCTCAAAGATCATCCAGTGCCACCCCCTGTTCTGGGCAGGGACATCTCCCACCAGCCCAGGTTGCTCCAAGCCCCATCCAAGCTGGCCTTGAAATGGCTTTTTTAAAGCAACTATTTCAAATATTATTGCACCTTCAAAAAAATAATACTCTACAGGCTTGAAAAAAAAACAAAAAGGGAAACAAATATTAGTTGAACGTGTTAAAACAAAAGGGAAAATAACTCTGGAGGCAGAAAAACTCTTCAGTACCAGGCTTGGCAATACACACAGAGACACCAAAACTCAGGATAACCATGATTCCTAGCTAAAAAAATCCAAAAAACCAAAGCCAAACATTCTAAATTAAAAAGCTAAAAGTTTATATTTACTCATCTAATCTTAAATAACATTTGTAACCCACAGCATCAATGTCTACTAACTTTTAAGTTTGTGATAGCCCTAAGCTTAGAGATCTCTCTGGAGATCATGGTTAATGAGTGAAACCAACCTTCAGTGCTCTGCTCCCAGGACACACACACCTTGCCCTGTGCCTTCCAACCTCTGTGGCTCAGGGGAAAGGCAAAACTGCCTGAAAACACCCTGTGGGACATGATTATTCACTCCCTACTTCTATATTTGTGAGAACAGGGACAGCAAATGCAGATCTTCTGAAAAACAAGTTGATGATGAAACAAATGCAGAGCTCTTTCAAGCACACGGTGTTATTGTCTTGACAGTTCTCAGAGGCACAGATGCATCAAGCAAATAAGGAAGAAAAGAGTGGAGCAATCAGACTGGTCATGCTTTATGCAAACTGCACTAAAAATCAGGAGCAGCCTTATCCATAAGTCCTACATTTAGCACCATTTTTTAATGTCAGAACGCTCTGAGAAAGCAATCATACATTCTTCTAAAAAAAGACAGGGATAGGGATATGGATGCAAGGGCATTTGGGAGAAGGATGGGACAGATTCATCTCATAGAATGTCAGGGATTGGAAGGGACCTCAAGAGATCATCTAGTCCCATCCCCCTGCTGGAGCAGGAACACCCAGATCAGGTCACACAGGAAGGCATCCAGGTGGGGTTTGAATGTCTCCAGAGAAGGAGACTCCACAACCTCTCTGGGCAGCCTGGGACACTCTTCTCTCACCCTCACCCTGAAAAAGTTTTTTCTCATCTTTCTATGGAACATCCTGTGCTCCTGTTTGCACCCACTGCCTCGAGTGCTGTCAGTGGAGGTCACTGAGAGGAGCCTGGCTCCATCCTCCTGATGCTCACCCTTTTCCATATTTATAGACATGAATGAGGTCACCCCTTAGTCTCTTTTTCTCCAAGCTAAAGAGCCCAAGCTCCCTCAGCCTCTTCTCATGAGGGAGATGTTCCAATCCCTGTGTCTCTGTACTGGACTCTCTCCAGCAGTTCCCTGTCCTTCCTGAACTGAGGGCCCCAGAAGTGGACACAACACTCCAGATGTGGTCTCACACATCATACCACGCTATGAATGAAAGCCACTGGGGCATCTTCTGATGTGTTACTGCTGGAATTTGTCCTGGCATCACAACCACAAACACGCAGCAAGATCAAGTCATTTAATCTAGAGCTCATTCAAGCACAAAAATGAAAGAAAAGGGAAAGTAAAAAAAAAAAAAAAAAAGTGATTTCTCTTGAGCACATCCAAAACTCTCACTGAGAGGCAATAAAATGTGCCTTGCACATTTCTGTGGGTGGTTACTAACCACCATCCCAGCCCTCCTATGGGTTAAGCAAGGAACAAAGGAGAGAGTACAAGCAACACATGATGGCGTTTGGTATTTACAGACCTTGAGATACAGAAACAAGGCAGCCCTTTAGTTACTGTTCATTAAAAAAAAAAAAAAATTAAAATTAACAAAAAAAATTAAGCACTGGCATTTTCTTAATACAAAGACACAGCCAGACAAGGAGCAGCCACTGTCCACTCACACAGGGCAGTCACACAGCTCTCACCCTGAGCACAGGAACTTCATGTCTCAGAGGAAGAAGAGAGAAAAGCTCTAGAGAGTGAAAGGGTTTAGATGTACAGGAAGTTTTCTAACCAGATCCCAGGCATGTACAGTACTCTCTATAACCCACTGCCACTAACAGGCTGCTATCTAAACCTCCCTTCTGATAAAAAAACCCTTCCACACCTTCTGCTCATGTCACTCAAGCAACAATTCTGGGGAAAGGAACAAATCCTTCCACTCTTCCATCCCAACTTCACCGTGTTCCTCCTACTTCAGAAAAGGCAGCTCACGCTCTCCCGCCGTCAGCGGTTCCTTCCCAAGCAGATGAAGCTCCATCTTGGTGTCGGGTCCTTAAAGCACTGCTCTTCATCAAAGGGCAGTCAAGCCAAAATTGCATCGACAGTACATCATGCCAGCAGAGTCCAGCCAGGTGTCTGAGATGGGGTCATACTTCTGGACAGTGTTCAGGTAGGATGACCCCGAATGACCACCCACGACATAAAGGTAGTTGTCTATGACAGCGGCACCAACTCCTGTTGGGAAGAGAACAATAAGGATTGCATTGGAACCCTCCTATTTCCCCTTCATTGTCCTAGTTTGAGGTAAAATAGAGCAAATTTCCCAGTTTGTAACTTCACTTTTTAGCTGGGCCTCTTCTGTCTGACTAAACTCTGACATCAACAGCACACTGTCCAAAAACTCTTTGCTCTCACACTAAGACCTAATTATACCAAGGAATGGGATGCAAGAGGCTCTTATTTTCATTTCTCATTATGGCAATGAAGGACAGAAAGTTCATCATTTGCCCCACCAAGGGTTGGAAGTGGAAAGACATAGAGGGGTCCTGCATGCAAGGAGGAGCAGACAGGGCAGGCGACACAAAAACTGACCCAGAGGAGTGTTCCACCCCATCTGCTCCATGCTCAGTAGCAAAGCTGAAGGAACAAATTGTCAGCTCTTCCTTTGCTGGTTGACATCTAGGGAAGACTCTGTCTGTCCATCTGCCTTTGATCCTCATCTGAGTTTTCCTGACTCCAGCTCCTGACCATCACTGACCCCAGTTCTGGAACCTTCCCTTTGTCTGCTGCGGATGTGACTGTCATCTTGGGAGCTTGATATAGTTTTGCACACATTGTATACCTTTTCATCTTTTTCCTTTTAATTTTATTTATTATTTTATTATCTACTCAAGTAGTTTAGAATTTTTCTAAACTCATCAAGCTCTTTATTTTTTTCTCTCTTCTCTTTTTGAGAGGAGAGGGGGCCATATGTCATTCAGAGGGGCCTTTTGGGCCTGACACAGGACAATGATCAAGAGCCACCCTCTGTTCACTCCTTACACTTTTTTGACTCTCCTTGTGCCCTTTCCTACAGCAGCACAATGGCCTTCTGTGACGATACTCATTGGCAGGAGACAGAAGAAAGGACACTACCAAGTACCAGCATGAAATAAAACACAACTGAATTTCACCAAGTGGTGACTGCTCCAAGTTAATGAAAAAATATAGATTCATGGAATGGTTTGGGTTGGAAGGGACCTTCAAGATCATCTAGTTACAACCCTCTGCCATAGGCAGGGACATCTCTCACTAGACCAGGTTGCTCAGTGCCTTACTCAGTCTGGCCTTAAACCCCTCCAGAGAGGGGACATCCACAACCTCTCTCGACAACCTGTTGCAGTGTCTCACCACCAGTATCTTCTCTCAGAGCTGATTAAGCTATCTTTATCACAACTCACAAAGTGCAATGCTCTGCAGAAAAGTCACTGCAGTTTTACTGTGGCTTCTATCAGATCAAACAGCAGTTTAATTATAAGAGAATACTTGAGTTTACTTCCAAGGGTTTTTTTATGTCCCTACCTGTCCTGGGCTCCTTCATGGGCCGACACACAGTCCACTGATTCTGGTGAGGATCATATCTCTCGATGCTTGATAGGTGAGACACCCCATTGTGTCCCCCTACCACAAAAATGAAGCCCAGCATGACACCAACACCAAAGTTTATTCTCTTATCAGCCATCGAAGCAACTGTCTCCCAAGAGTTCTTGCTTGGATCGTAACGTTCCACACTGTAAATACAGAAGAAAAAGCTCATGAGGCTCAGATTTTGGAGATGTTTGAATTTCACTCCACAAGAAAGCTAGAGTAAGCAAGATCTTAATTTTCACACTTCATTCAGCTACTTAAGCTACTTATTAATTTGCTTCCTAGAAGGACATAAGGCTGATTTTTTTCCCATTTTAATGAAGAAAATGAGAGTACAAATAATTCCTTCATGTAACTGAATTGTCCTCTCCATCCATATGGAACAGAGCAACAAAAGAGCAAGTTGGTACCAGAACTCCTTTGAATTAAGTCCCCTTCTACCCAGGAACCACACCAGTATCCACCATCCTGAGCTTTATTATTAACAACACGTTAAGATTTCCCCTGTTTATATGAAGCATGTGAAAAAAAATCCCATTTTTATTTCAAGTCAGTGTTATCAGTGTTAAAGGTGACCCTTGTATCCTAATATTTTGCAGGCTTGAGGTGGAAGGAATCACATAGCACTGGCAGAGTGCTGAGCTGATCTCTGTCTTTACTAGTTTCACCTCTTTAAGATTTTAAAACAAAACCAAGCCAAAACCAGCTCTGAGGTGGAAGGTACAACAACAAGATACAACAAAGATTTCCCAGATGAATTCTCTGACAAGGATTAATGAGGTCCACTGTGGATTACCAAGCTATTTTAGAATAATTTTTAATTGGCTGTTTAACACAGGCTTCAGAGGGTGTTCTGCCCATCTCCAGCTCATGATACCAGAGCTCCACAGCACAAGCACATACCTGTTCATGTGTGCAGGACCATACCCACCGATGGCATAGATCATCCCATCCAAGACAGCTGCAGCAAAACAGCTCCTGGTTTTGTTCATGGGGGCCACCAGCTGCCATTCCTTCACTTTGGGAATGTATTTCTCCACAGTTCTCAAGTAAGACTGCCCATCGTAGCCACCCAAAGCATAGAGCTCTCCTGCCAGAACCACCACTCCCAGAGTGCTCCTGCTCTCAAACATCCTCTCCAGAGATGTCCAAGTGTTGGTGTCGGGGTCCCAGCACTCCACTGAGTTCTCGTGCTTTCGGTAGCTGATGCCTTGGCACACGTGGGTGGCAATCCCTCCCACCACGTATATTTTCTGGTCAAGGACACAGATCCCAAATTCATAGCGTGGAATGCTAAGAGGTGCCAGGCCTATCCAGGAGTCATTCTGGGGAAAATACATCTCAACGCTGGAAATGGAAAACACAAGGATTAAGTGAGCAAAGCTAACTTGGTTGTAAATGATGGAAATGAGCATCAAGGTACACAGGCTTGAGCTGACCTCACTTCCCACCCTGCGTTTGCTGTTCCTCCCAACAGCCCAAATTTAAGCTAAAGCCAAATGCTGTTTACTCTTCCAAGGGATTAAAAATTTGAGGCCTCACAGAGTGCTGCAGCAGCACAGCAAACAGGCACCACACCAAACCCGAGGCCTGAAATGAGGAATTTTAAAACCACAAAACAAGCAGAGAAGGCAGGAGAACATCGTGGGTAAGGCCAGGGAGGATGATACAGTGCTGGTACCACAGCAGCTTTTGGGGGTAGGTAGTGATGTTAGGTTAAACTTTAGGATTGGTCTGGAATAGGAATAATGGATGCAAATTGGAAGAGGGGAGATTTAGGCTGGAGAGAAGAAATAAATACTTTCATGTGAGGGTAGTGAGACACTGGAACAGGTTGCCCAGAGAGGCTGTGGATGCCCCGATTCTGGAGGTGTTTAAGGCTAAGCTGGATGGGGCACTGAGCAACCTGGTACAGTGGGAGGTGACCCTGCCTAAGGCAGGGGTATTAGAACTAGATAATCTTTAAGGTCCCTTTCAACCCAAACTATTCCATGATTCCACCAATAACCACAGATCAGGGAAAAATAATGTAAAACAAAAAGACACAAAAGGATAAAGTAGCAGCATACAAACTTTCATGAACCACTTCTACTAACCAAATCTGCAACTGACAGAATAAAAATGATAAAGTTTTATAGCTGTTTGTGCTGACACAAACAATCTCATAACACCAAGGATTAGTCATAAAATCAGTGCTTGCACCTGTTAAAAAAATAAACCCCAAAACTGAATTCTGATGAAGAAAAGTAGCAACTCTTGTGCAAACCACAGCCCTTTGGGGATTGTCTTACTACTGACCAGAGTGATAACAAAGGCACATAAACATCATAGAATGGTTTGGGTTGGAAGGGATCTTAAAGATTATCTAGTTCTAACTCCACTGCCATAGGCAGGGACACATCCCACTACATCAGGTTGCTCAGTGCCTCATCCAGCCTGGCCTTGAACACCTCCAGGGATTGAGGGGGCATCCACAGCCTCTCTGGACAACTTTTTCCAGTGTCTCACCACCCCATAAAGTGCTGCAACATATTCCTTACCTTTCCAGGCAAGCAAACAGTCCAGCTTTTCCTCCTACAGCACAAAGGACTTTAGGAGCACAGCGAGGTCGTGTCATCAGCATGGTCTGGTGGGAAAGTCTGTGTTCAGGCATGAAGTGGTACTTTAGGGCTTCATTGAGCAGATGTTTACAGGTGTGGTCATCACGAATGAGATGGTTGGCTTCATACAACCTGGTAAGAAACTTCACACTCAGCAGGGGCAAACGCACACAGTGCAGCAGCTGGGCCAAGTGCTTCTGCCTCTCCTGCACGTCGTACTTGATCCAGGACTCCAGGGCATAAAAGACTGTTTCTTCTGTCACAACGTTCAAGCAGTCATTTGAAACAATCTCATCCAACTCAGAATGGGTGAGCTCAAAGAACTCCTCTGTCTGACACACCTCCTCAAAGTTCTGACAAATGTACTTGTTGGCAGCCAGGTAGAGCTCGTGGCAGCCGTAGGTCTCGGCGAAACGAGAGATGCCGATGCAGTTGCCAGGGTCGAGCTGGCTTTCAAGGAATGCACAACACTCCTTCACCACCTGCTTGATCTGGAGAAGGTTGGCTGCTGGAAGAAGTGACTCTACAGTGTCCTGCGAGATGAAGACTGTCCCTGTGTAGGCATACTCCACGATGGCCTGTAAGGCCGCCTCGTCGACGCACTGGAACTCCACCTCCGAGTTCTCCTTCTCCGAAAGGTTCCCAGTGAACATGGCCTTGAAGTAAGGGCTGATGCTGGCCAGCACCACCTTGTGGGCGTGGATCTTGACATCGCCGACCCTCAGGATGATGTCGCAGAGCTCGTGGTGCTGGCGAAGGAGGTTCAGACCTTGCAGGAGCTGCTCAGAATGCAAGTGGGTTAAGTTGGCAAGCATGTAGGCTGGGGACGACTGGTCCATCTGTGAAGAACAGAATTTTTCAAGCATTACTCAGGGCTTCGTTACTCATATTGCTTAGACTTGCCATACATAACATTTTTTTAAAAAATATATTTTTTTCCCATTCCTGTTTTTCTCCTAATTAGGTTTACCACTTTCCAATTTACTTCTTCAATCCTTACGTGCTATGCTTTTCCCAGTGAGTTAAGCCCAGGACAATCAAATGTTTATTAATAGCACATACTATATTCATCTTTGACATCGTGGGTAAGGCCAGGGAGGATGATACAGTGCTGGTACCACAGCAGCTTTTAGGGGCAGGTAGTGATGCTAGGTTAAACTTTAGGATTGGTCTGAAATAGGAATAATGGATGCAAAAAAAATCAACACCCTGGTTCTTTTTCTTCTGGAGTAAAACACATCATCTGAAGCAATGAATACATGACTGAATTCTAATGAGGTATTTGAGACAACTGAACAGTGTTTGAAATAGGAATAAACAGAGATAAAGTAGCTTATTTGAGACAAAGCTTTGAAAGTTCTTAAGCTACCTTGTGCTACTCAAGCCTGCTGCTTCCCCCACCACAAGGTGGGAGTTGGTGAGGTGCTTCCCTGGTGCTGGCACAGGCTGCCCAGAGAGGATATGGGGTCTTCAGACCTCACCTGAACACTTTCCTGTGTGACCTGATCTGGGTGCTCCTTCTCTGGCAGAGGGATTGGACTAGATGATCTCTTGAAGTCCCTCCCAATCCCTGTGATTCTGTTTGATTCTGTGATTTCCACACCTTCCCAGCATGGGCAACTCCCCATGCTCTCTACCATCACTGGTAGAGGATGAGAGAAAAATCTTCATTCCTACCCACTGCGCCATAAAACCCCCAAAGGCTTCTTCCAAGAAGTTTTAGTTTGCATTATGACACTTGAAGGCACTCTGATACCTGAGCTAATTTCATTATCATTAAAATTCAGCAGGTGCTGCCCACCTCTGCCTGTTGGAGAAGTTCTAGAGCTCTTTATTCAGAGTCAATTTTCATCCCAGGGAGAGGGTGGAGGGTATGAATGTGTCAGAATCCTGGACCATGAGGAAACAGAACTATTGTTCCACAGAGAACACTAACTATCCAATTTCTCAAGAGCTTTTAAATTTTGATCTGCTAAGTGACTACACAAACTTGAACACCTCACTTGCCTATTATTAAGAAGTTTGTTATTTTTACAGCTCCTTAACTGACATCTGATTTGCAGCAAGCGTAGTTACTTCAAGAGCTTAATCTGAAAGAATTAAATGAGTTGCCATATTTAAATACAGAACAAAACAGCACTGACAGGGGAGTGAAGGGATAGAAAACCTCTTACCATTAAGAGATAAGCAAGTTCATCCTACTGCAACCCTGTACTAGAAAAAAAACCCCCACCATATCCAAAATGAAGTATTTTAAGCACATCTGCAAAAGTCAAGATTCTACATAACCACATTCTACAACACAAATTATATGGAGGGAGAAAGGGAAGAGCTGTTTAGCAGCCAAAGCACTTTCCATTCTTTTTCTCTTTGCTCTCAGTTCATAGATGGATGGCACAAATAAGTAGAAGTCATAAAGCAGAAGGTAACACCACAAGGAAGGAAGAAGGAGGAGACACAGTTCAGATGCAAAACCTGTAAAACCAGTTACAAATAAATATTTTGAACTTAATCAGCAGAAATAAAACTTTTTGCACCAGCTTCTTGGAGGTGCCTACTGCTGTACCTGCAGGGCAACACTCCCTAAAGGTGAAACATTGGAACAGGTTGCCCAGAGAGTTTGTGGATGCCCCCTTTCTGGAGGTGTTTAATGCCAGGCTGGACAAGGCACTGAGCAGTCTGATCTAGTGGGAGGTGTCCCTGCCCATGGCAGAGGGGTTGGAAGTAAATGACCTTTAAGGTCCCTTCCAACCCAAACTATTCTATGTTTCTATTGTTGAGCAACAGTTCAGAACACTAACCAGCCCTGAAAAACATCTGCTGGTGCTCGCAATGCAAATCAAATGGTTGCCCTTAGGCTTCAGACTATCACATCCTTTTCACAATCTGGAGATAAAGCTTACCTTGAACAGCAGGGAAAGCGGAACTGTGAATAAAAAAGGTTAAACCAGAAACTTAAACACCTAAGCTCGTTTGCTGAGGAGCTGCTTTCAAAGCAGTAGGAGGGGATGGCACAGCAGACACAGCCTTTTCTTTATGTGCCGGCAGCAGGAAGCGCCGCGGGCGCTTTTCTGTGCCGGGTGGTGTGAGAGGGAGCGAGGGACTCGTTCCTTATTTAACCCACAAAATGGTGGGAGCCACAGAGCGGTTTGGCCACTTCTGGTATTCACTGGACAGCGGAGAAGCTTCACAGCCCCCGCCGCCGGTACACCGAGCTAAACCGACTTTATTTTTCGGGTACCCAGGATGGCAAAAAATACTTTCTGTACGGTAAAAGCGGGGTAAGAAGCTTTGCTTGTCAAACTTACACCGCTGCGCCTCAGCCCTCCGCTCCTAGCCTGTCGCAGGGCCTCTGCCCTTCCCGGTACACCGAGCTGAACCAACTTTAGTTCTCAGCTGCCCAGGATGGCAAAAAACACCTTCCACATGGTGAAAGCGGGGCAAGGAACTTTGCTTGTCGAACCTTACACCACAGCACCTCAATCCTCCACTCCCAGCCAGCCGCAGGGCCTCTGCCCTCCCCGGTACCCCGCTGCTCCCGGGGAAGGAGGCGTCCAGAGCCGAGCAGCGGCCGCCCTGCCGGTACCCCGGAATGGAGCCGACATCCTCAGGCCAACCCTCCCTTTTCACGTCGGGGAGCCCACTCCTACACCCCCGCGCCGTCAGACTGCTCCATCCCGCCCGCCGGGGCAGGATGCGGCAGATCCCCGCCGCGCAGCAAACAGGCGCAGGGACCGCTCTCTCCCGAAAGCGCAGAAGGACATGTGATACCGGAGGAAGCGGCGGCCCGGGCTCACCTGCGGGCGTGGGAGGCCAGGCCGCGGCGTTAAGGTCAAGGCCCGGCCCGCGGTGGTG
>VZTY01009648.1:12171-34814 GCA_013400935.1 Turnix velox
GAATGATATAGTTGGAAGGGACCTTCAAAGGCCATCTAGTCCAACTCCCTGCAGTGACAGGGACATTCTGCACTAGATGAGGTTGCTCAGAGCCTCAGCAAGCCTGTCCTTGGATGTCTCCAGGAATAGATGGGGCCTCCACCAACTCTCTGGGCAACCTGGGCCACAGTTTCACCACCTTCAGGGAGAAGAACTTCATTCTAAGACTTAAGAATGTTGTAATTCCTGCTGCAATCCTGTGATAGCTGGTACCAGGCAATATCATTGTATTAATGTGTCAAGCTGAAAATTATGGTAGTTTGAAATTCAACTTAATAACTTAATCATTATGGTATTAAGGCAGAGACAGTCTGATGTTTTACTGTCTCTGAGGCATGTTCTTATTTACAGCCCAGATGTTTAGAGAAAAGGAACAAATCCTTTTCTTTATTTTTTCAAAACTAGGAGTGATGAATGCAAATTGGAAGAGGGGAGATTTAGGCTGGAGAGAAGAAAGAAGTTCTTTGCTGTGAGGGTAGTGAGACCCTGGAAGAGGTTGCCCAGAGAGGTTGTGGATGCCCCCTCAATCCCTGGAGGTGTTTAAGGCCAGGCTGGATGCGCATTGAGCAACCTGGTGTAGTGGGAGGTGTCCCTGCCTATGGCAGGGGGTTTGGAACTAGATGATCTTTAGGGTCCCTTCCAACCCAAACTATTCTATGATTTCTTTGTGATGGAGGGGGCAGAGGAAGAGCTGAGTTTTCTTTGTGAAGCCTCCACCTCCCTGGCATGTTTGGCTCTTCCAGGCAAAGGCTGTTGCTGATGCTTCTCAGAACCAGTGCTGATTCAGAGCAGAACAGAGCGAAAGTGGGAACAGTTGAGTTGTGAAAATAAGCAATCGTTCAGGTGTTAAACCAGCGAGGTGGAAAATTGCTCTGACAGTTATGATGTTGTTCTATCTTTTCTTAAGACTTAAACCATCATTTACTTGGGATGCATCAGCCTGTGCCTTGTTCCCTGGCACAGAAAGCATGTGCTGGTGGTTGCTGCTGTTCCCTGTGTGTGCACCTACTGAGGGAACAAGTCACAGACTGAACCAGAGAGCTTCTGCATGAAGGTACAGAGTTTTTCCCTTTGTCTGTACCAGTAGAACTTCTGCTGGATCAAACTGCAAATAATAAATTGCAGGAGCAGATTGATCAAGCTTATTTTTACTTTTACATATTCCTTTGTGAGCATCTAGATGATTCTTCGTGAAGAAATGCAGATTCTTTAGCCTGTAATTAATAGGAACTCAGATGTTTTCATTTTCTCATTGTTAAGTTTTGGTGGTAAAAGGCATGTTGAGGTGATTAAGGAGAATTTGGTACCTTGAATTTAGAAGCTTCTTTCAGATTGTTGTTATGTGCTCAAATGACTTTATGTGACACTGTAAACCATGCTCTGGTTTTGTTTATTTATTGTGTTATGGGATTTTTATCTGTGAAAGCAAAGAGGTGTCAAACTCTTGTCTGTTCTTTCCTTGCTAGAATGGTGCTCCATACCTAGGCTAGAAGATTAATGGGCTTCTAAGCACCAGGGTGGACTGGATTGTAGAACAGGTAGGACAGAATGACCTTGTGGACTGGAGTGGCAGCAAGAAATTTGGTTAAAAAAAATGCAGTGATGTACTACCAGAGACTAACAATGGGAATTTATAATGTAAGGTAGAGATTTATTATTTGGATATGACATAAGATGAGAGAGATCTGATGTGGTTTTGGGGTTTTTTGTACAGAATTCATATAATGAGTTGGGAAGGACCTTCAAAGGCCATCTAGTCCAACCCCCCTGCAGTGAGGGACATCCTGCTCTAGCATCCCAAAATGCATTTGGAAGTGGGCATTTGTAAAGGGTGAGTGTCAGGAGGATGGAGCCAGGCTCTTCTCAGTGACCTCCAATGATAGGATGAGGGGAACTGGGTGCAAGGTAGAGCATAGAAGGTTCCAGAGAAATGTAAGGAAAAAGATTTTCACAGTGAGGGTAACAGAACACTCGAACAGACTGCCCAGAGAGGTTGTGGGGTCTCCTTCTCTGGAGACATTCAAAACCCATCTGGATGAGTTCCTGTTGGACCTGGTCTAGGTGTTCCTACTCTGGCAGGGGGATTGGACTAGATGATCTCTTCAGGTCTCTTCCAATCCCTGATACTCCATGATTTTGTGATCCAAGAGTGGTGTAGCTGAACTGAGTGAGATTCACAATGAGGTCACAAACACTTCATGGAATTAGAGAATGGGTTGAAAGGGGTTTCCAAGATCATCTGATTCCAATTCTCTGCCCCGGGCAAACATCTCCCACCAGCCCATGTCCTACTAACAGTAGCACCTTTTTTCATTTTCTTATTTAAATGACTTTCCTGTAGTCCATCATAGTTATTAATTGAAATAAAGGACCAGCCTTCAATACTTAACTTTTCCTGTAGATGCATTGGACCTGCCAAAGGGTGGTGATGGGGGAGGGGTCAGGAGCAATCAATACAATCAAACTTGGCAGGAAGAAATAGGAACCTCTCTCCCGTGAAAACTTGTTTATTCATGAACATCATAAAGCCCATAATTTTTTTTTGAGCCCACTCACAGTTGCCAAAAATGGCAGCGTGAGGAGAAACGTGTCCAAGAAGAAGGCTCAGATGCGAGGCCGTGTGATGTCATAGAATCATTCTGTCACTCAATGCCAATTGATTTCTAGGGCTGATTGCAGGCAATCGTTAATCACCCTGCATTGAACAGCCTGCCAGCTCCAGCACATCTGGGGCAAGTACAAGTGGCACCTATTTAGCCAACATCCTGCTCTCAGCACTTTCCAACTAAACCAAACTGAGAGAGATGCAGCAAGACTTTTTTTTTTAATTATTATTCTTTATTTCTATCTCTATGTCTCTTATTTTTCCTTGGAATATGGAGAGTTGAAAAAAATTTGCTTAACTTCAAGTTGAGTGTTTGTGTTGAGAGTGATGTGGCTCTCAACAAAGGGGCATGTCCTAGGTGCAATTAATTGAGCTGCTTGAAGAATATTTAAGATTCCTGGCTATTTTAATGCAGATCTCCGTGAGGGTAGTGAGAGCCTGGAAGAGGTTGCCCAGAGAGGTTGTGGATGCCCCCTTAATCCCTGGAGGTGTTTAAGAACAGGCTGGATGAGGCATTGAGCAACCTGGTCTAGAGGGAAGTGTCCCTGCCCATGGCAGGGGGTGGAACTAGATGATCTTGTCTAAACCATTCTATTATTCTATAAAAGTGAAATGGGAGGAGGTGAGTTCCTTTCTTTACATGCCTGTATTGGAAAAAGTTGTTGCCAGTGAGGTTTATGCTCAAATTCTGCAATTAAAACACTCTCACCCAACACAGGAATCTATTTACTACTAAGCAAGAGCATTAGGATATATATTATCAATGCTCAGGTAGTGGGAAGTGTCCTTGCCATGGCAGTGGGGTTGGAACTAGATGAACTTTAAGGTGCCTTCCAACCCAAACTATTCTATGATTCTATATATATTATCAAATGTTTGAAGAAAAGGCAATTAATTACCATGACACATCAACTATAGAAGCTGTGTTAATACCACACATTTATTCTACCCTGTCTTTTTTGCTTAGAAACAGATGCATTAAACCTCGTAGAACATTTCTGTTCAAACTCAGGGCATTTTATAATAATGAAAAATTTCCTTCCACCTTTCTCCTCCTGACAACCTGGGAAAGTTACTCAGGCACGTTACATCAGATTGAAATATTTTTAAATATAAATGTTGCTCAACAGCTGGGGTCTTGGGCAAAGCGATCGGTAGGGAAACATTGCATTTTGATGAGATTATGAAATACTTTGGCCTTCTGTAATCATTCTCCAAGGATTGCAGTCATCTGTTTGAAATCTCTGCTTAATCTCCCTGGTTTCCGTTATTTATTTGGTCAGTGACTTCAGCCCTGATGGTTTGCTGTCAATCACCCATTGTCAAAAGAGAAGTGAGTTGCATAAAACACTCTGCTGGGGCTGTCCCACAGCCCAGGAAGAATTTACCTACAGACTTTGGGATTATAAATAGCCAGAACTCAGGAATGAACTGGGTCATCTCTTGCACACAGGCAAGCTCAGGAAGGGTTTCTGTAAGGCAGGAGAACTTGTAGCTAAAGATATTGTGATGTGAAGGTCTTCCTTGGAGGATAAGGCACTGAGCAGCCATCTTGAAACCAGCTTTATTTCTTGTCACAACATCTCTGTCTGGTTCCTCTGAAACTGCCCCACACAATTTTGGAAGGTTTTAATTGCTCAGAAAGGTTGTGGATGCCCCCTCAATCCCTGGAGGTGTTTAGGGTCAGGCTGGATGAGGCATTGAGCAACCTGGTGTAGTGGGAGGTGTCCTTACCCATGGCAGGGCCGTTGGAACTAGATGATCTTGAGGTTCCTTCCAACTCAAACTATTCTATAATTCTATGATTTCCTATAGGGACAGGTTGCGAGAGCTGGGGCTGTTCATCTCCAGGAGACCTCATGGTGGTCACCTAGTTGCTGAAGGGTCTACAGAAAGCTGAGGAGGGGCTGTTTGCCAGGGCATGGACCTACAGGATGAGGGGTGATGGTTTGAAACTAGAGCTGCGAGGGTTAGATGAAACATGAGGAAGAAGTTCTTCCCCATGAGGCTGTGGTGGGACACTGGAAGAGGTTACCCAGAGAGGTGGTGGAGGCTCCATCTGTCCCTTGAGACCTTCAAGACCAGACTTGCTGAGGCTCTGAGCAACCTCATCTAGTGCAGGATGTCCCTGATCACTTCAGAGGGCTGGACTAGATGGCTTTTGAAGGTCCTTTCCAACTCAACAAATTTTGTGATTCCATGATTCTCAGAGCATCCTAAACAATAGTCATCAAGATATACATAAATTACAGATATTATACACTCTGTAGTTTATGCTACATAATTAGATAATTCCCCAAAGAACTTTTTTATGGCATGTATTTTCATTAATTAACATTAAATGTCATTAGCAGTCAGCTCCGCTTGATCAAAGACAGATAAGCTGCAGCAAGATTCTGAGACAACAACGTACCATTTACTAATTATATTATTGATTTTTTTATGGTCTGAAGAATCCTAATTACATGTGGTACAAACTGGACCCAGCTGGGCCTGCTGGGGGTGCTTTGAACATGAATAGTCCCTGGCAGATCTGAGCATCTCACTTGCATAAATCACTTCTGGGCCTGATTGTGCATCTGTTTTCAAAGGTGATGCTTTAATGGACTTTGAAATCTCAAAAAGTGCATTCCATGTGGCTCCACATGAAAGAGAGAAGAGATTTGGGATTTTTCTTCTTTTTTTTTTTTCTTTTGCTCCTGATTTTAATCATTCTGAAAAGATTTAAGATCTGTAGGTGGATACATTTGAACGGTGGAAGTAATATGGCAGGGTTGATTTTAATTAGTAGGCCAGTCTAATGCTGATTTTTTTCCCATAGCTCCCTAGGACTTGTGTTTTTTAGATGATTTTTTTTTCTTTTTTTTAGTACTTTCTTATTGGTTAATGATAAATTCAGACTTCCAAAATTGTAATTTCGTGTGAAAGGCAAAAAGTGAGGGGAGGAAAAAGAGAGTCATGAGGTGAATATTTGATTGGAACAAATGCCAATCTGAGAAACAAGAAGAAGCTCAGATGTGCCTTATGTAAGGAAGTGTAAGGAAGTGCAGGGCTTTCATAGACAAATGAAAAGAAATTTAGATCAATGATATAATTATGAAATGTTACTCTTAGCCTTAATTGCTTATACTTAAGAGCATGAAAAGCCTAGTTTTTAAAGTTTGTGTATGCAATTAGCCTATTCAGTTGCTCAAAGTTTCAATTTACCCTTAATTCAGGATAACAAGGTGATACATTGCTAGTAAATATTTTGTTTGAAATGTGAGATGTGAACATCTTTTAGAGCTCAACTGATATCCTTATTTCTAGTTGGCCTTTTCCTGCTTGTTTCCATTGAGATGTTAAAAAAAAAAAAAAAATTGAAGGGGCTATTTTGACCAAATCCTTCCCAGGAGAAGCTTAAAAGACTGATAAATGACTTTGTCAGGGTACTCAGCAGATGGTACATTTATGATGTCGATGGAGGAAGAATGCAGAGAGAAAACCAGACTTTCCTTAACTTGTGGGGGAAAAAACTTCAATAGTACAGTTAAAATGAAGGAAATTAAGCCCTAAAATTTCTCCCTATACTCTCTCTCTCTGTGTTGTATTTTTTGGGGGTTGTTTTCTTCAAGTAGTTAAGTTTCCAGTCCCAGATTTTGGTGGAGTGTGTGTTGTATTTTTTAATTTTTTTTTTTTCTCCAAGTAGTTAAGTTTCCAGTCCCAGATTTTGGAGTAGTGTGAAGAGGCAGGCGAGGTGGGTTGCATGCACCAGTTAGATCTCATTTTGTCCATAGTGGTTTTCCCAGCTACTGTTTTCCTGCCAGAAAGAAAATACTGGCTCAAACCTGAGTAGTTCCAGCACCATCTGTGTCTGATGGCTGACTGGTAAATCCAAGACACAAATTGGCACAGTGAACTTGGTGGACTTCAGCCATTTACACCATTAGAGACTTTGGCCTTTGCATCTTCTTTGCCTTCATTCTACCCAAGATACTCCCTTTCATCCCCTGAGTTCTTTGTGGGTTTGCTCTGCCTGATGTATTTATGAATATTTCTCTCTTAGCTTTATGACAGATATTTTCTACAGCTCCCTCTTACTGTAAGCCAGGTGGTTTTATCCTTAATGAACAATTTCCTTGGGAGGAAAAAAAAAAAAGAAATAAACAATAGATAAAGTAGGTCATAGAGACAGTGGAGTCAAGAGCTTTGCACAGTGATGTAAAATTAAATAAGGCTGGGGTCATGTTCTCATTTATCTCTCCAGTTATTGCTCTAACGTTGTCTGTGGTGGTTCCTGGAAAGGTGAGGATATTTTGGGAGACTGTTTGGGTCTGCTGGGAATTTTGGTCACAGTCTTTGCTTTGTGAGAATGTAAACCTAACCTCACATTTTCATATCAATCATGAGCTTACTTTGGGGGTGTTTTGAGGGACTGGCTTTTTAGGCACCTCAAGTAGATGCCTTTGTACAAGCTCAACTAGTTGTGAGCAGTAATTCTGCAGCACATCCCTTCATAGCAGTGGCCAGCAGGAGCTGCAGAAACCCTTTTTGTCACATCATGACCTTCTCCATGGCATCAGCTGTCCATCTTAGAGATGGGTAAATATTTTCAGGCTGTTTTCCATATTTGCTGCCTGAACTTAACAGCTTGCAGCCATTTCTAGGCACCCAAATAACCATCCTGACTCTCAGACAGCCACAGATTTGTGCATGGCTGTGAAAAATCTTATGAATTTATGTGAACTCCTAAATTCAGGCTTTTAGCTTTGACCTGATTGAACCCAATACCATTTCTCCAGTGCTGACAGTGTTCCAGATATACCCCATAAGAAGCCCAGGAAAGAACAAAGGGTTGTTGAAGCTTCTGGGGAAACCTCATATTTCAAGTAAAATTGCTGGGTTTTTAAGTGGCCGCTCTAATTCTTAAGCCATTAGAAATCTTCAGAATCAATTTAACATTTATGATGTATGGAGGGGAAGTTCATAGAAAAAAATTATATTTTTCGTGGGCCAGTCAATGTTTTTAATAGCTGTGAAGTTAGGAAAAAATTAGAGATTTAAGATCTCAAGAGGCTGAGAGAGAAATTGAATGCAGGAAGAGAACATCTGAGTGCTGTTGTAACAGGGAATGCCAGAGAGGATAAAGAAGGCAGAGGAGAACAGATGAAGATACATGCTGTTGGGCCAGTGGGGTTAGTAAAGGCAGAGATGCAGAAGAAGCAAACATTATTTTCTAACTGTCTTATGAAGAAATTGAAGATAAAAAGCTCTGCCCTGCTCCAAGCATTTCTTGAAAATACATGTTTAGTTTCACTCTTCGTTTTATTTCTTTTTATTTGGGTTTCTGTCTTCAAAGTTTGAGGCATCCACCAACTTTAAAGTCAAATTGGAAAGAAAAAAAATTGAATTTGGATTCTGAGTGTGGCTCCCAGGATTGCAAATGAACCCTCTCCCATAAATACTGCACTGGTTCTGGAGAAGGAGAGACAGGTCTTTAAATGAAATATGAGATATATAGTGTTGGGATGTGCTTGTGCTGCTGGAGATCAACAGCCATCAATCTGTGTTACTTAATTTGTCCCTGGCTCAGCTGTTCACTCTACTTGGGACTTTGTTTTTTGGTTTGTTTTTTTTTTTTTTGCTGTTTGTTTCATTTTATTTTCCTCCCAGATAAATGAAGACAAAAAGAAAGGGCCAATTGCTCTTGACAAATGGAAGTGATGTTTAAAAATGCAACCGTACAGGATATTCTACATTTTCAAACAGCACTTTTTTAGGCTGACTTTCCACAACATCCTCCTTAATTTATTTCATATCTGCTGAACACCCTTATATTTCACTGCTTGTCACTCCTGTTTTCCTATTGACTTCACATGTGCTCTTTTAATGCTGTAAAAGAAATCTGTTGGAGTAAATGGTTTGGGCTTTTTGGTTGTTTTTTTTTAGCTAAATATTTAGAAACATATTATTCCTTGTCTGCACATGCCTGTAACACTCTGGTTGCTTTATTTATCCTGGGTGTTCTGAGGATACAAGGTCTTTGTTGCTCCAAGTGTCTAAAGAAGCATATGTTGTAATTGTTTGGCATCTTGAACAGGGATTAGGTGGGTGGCTCTGTGTAAGCAAGCTAACTCCACTTCTGAGAGATCAGCTTTTTGATGTGTTGCAGCTTCCTTTTAGCTTCTCAAGTAATGCTGTGTGAAGGAATATCTGAAATATGCATAGGATGGTGAATATAAATCTGCTCTTAAATCAGTGGAGGGTCCCCACACCATTTCCTACATCTTCACTGGAATGCCCTCCTCCTCCTTCCTGTTATCTGACAGGTCAGGCAGTGGCCATAAATAAAAGGAGGAGGAACAGAGGGACTAAGGGCAGAGCCAGGTTGCTCCTTGCCCCATCTTGGCCAAAAATTCAATCAGGAACAAGGGGAAGAGGATTCAAAGGGTCCCTTGTAATCAGGATTGCAAGATGCAGGTCCCAAAAGGTTTTCCATTTGTTTTGGTCCTGCAACCTTAAACTAAGCACCTATATCAGACTGGCTTTGAGACTGCAGGTCTAAAGAGAACATTATAGGGTCATGGTTGCTCACATAAAGTAATAACTTTAATAGGGTCCAGGGTGGCAAGACTGGGAGTAATGGATGCAAATTGGAAGAAGGGAGATTTTGGCTGGAGACAAGAAAGAAGTTCTCTCCTCTGAGGGTCATGAGACATTGGAAAAGGTAGCTCAGAGAGGTTGTGGATGCCCCCTTAATCTCTGGAGGTGTTTAAGGCCAGGTTGGATGAGGCATTGAGCAGCCTGGTCTGGTGGGAGGTATCTTTGCCCATGGCAGGGGGTTGAAACTAGTTGACCTTCAAGGTCTTTTCCAACCCAAACTATTCTATGAGTATGGGGGAGCCTGGAGCACCCATCCCCTTACAGCCACAGCCAGATGGTGGCATCAGGTCACCAAGTGCCTCTCTTCCTTGCCTTGTTTACCGTGTTTTAACTGAGAGAGTTCCTGAGTTGCCTCAGAAAGGTTTCTTAGCTAGCAGGATGTCCGCTTCTGTCGAAATACTGCAGGGTACCAGGATTTTTGCCTTTGAAACTCATGAGTGCCAGCTTCCTTTTGGCACAAAGTGCCAGAGGAACATCAGCCATCTCCCCATCCTGACGGCCAGACCTTGGAAGATCAACTCAGGGCTTAGACACTACAAGGAACGTGATCGTTTCAGTGGGCTTCAGCTTGGATTAATAACTTAAAGGGCCAAATGTTCAGAGGGACGGGTTCCAATTTTACACTGGTACTTGGGTACCAGTACAGAATTATGCGTGGAAAATCACAGATAATTTTTTTTCCCCAAGTTGACCTTCCTGAAAAGAAGCCAGCAATTAGCTGGAGTAGGGCCCTGCTTCAGCAATGTTTTTTTTAGGTGTTGTCAATGTAATATTTTCACTGTATTTCCAACTGAGTTATTGATTAAGTAGGTAATTGTTAAAGAAAAAGAAAGTCAGTGCTGTGATGAGGAAGAGGGAGCCATGAAGATGATCAAAGGNAAGGAAGAGGGAGCCATGAAGGGCTGGAACAACTGCCTTGTGAAGACAGGCTGAAGGAGTTGAGGTTGTTCAGCCTGGAGAAGATAAGGCTCAGGGGGGACCTCAGAGTAGCTTCTCAATACCTGAAGGAGGCTACAGAAAGGCTGGGGTAGGACTTTTAATAGGGTACAGGATGGCAAGACTATCATTAATGGATGCAAATATAAAGAGGGGAGATTTATGCTGGAAAGAGGAAAGAAGTTCTTCACTGTGAGGGTGGTGAGACCCTAGAAGAGGTTGCCCAGAGAGGTTGTGGATGCCCCCTCAATCCCTGGAGGTGTTTAAGGCCAGGCTGGACAAGGCACTGAGCAGCCTGATGTAGTGGGATGTGTCCCTGCCTATGACAGGAAAGTTGGGACTTAATGATCTTTAAGGTCCTTTCCACCCCAAACTATTTTATATTCTACAATTCTCTGACTTCTCAGTGCCTGAAAGGCTGGGGTAGGACTTTTAATAGGGTACAGGATGGCAAGACTATCATTAATGGATGCAAATAGAAAGAGGGGAGATTTATGCTGGAAAGAGGAAAGAAGTTCTTCACTGTGAGGGTGGTGAGACCCTAGAAGAGGTTGCCCAGAGAGGCTGTGGATGCCCCCTCAATCCCTGGAGGTGTTTAAGGCCAGGCTGGATGAGGCATTGAGCAACCTGGTGTAGTGGGAGGGGTCCCTGCCCATGGCAGAGGGTTGGAATTAGATGATCTTGAAGGTCCCTTCCAACCCAAACCATTCCATGATTCTAAGAAGTTTCTGGGTTGATTCTTGTGCTTTGCATATGTGGATCTGGAGTCTGGGTAAGTAGAATCATAGAATGGTTTGGGTACTGATACAGTGTCCCATTCCTTTATTTCTTTGTGCTTGATGTTGATCTTTTTGACAAGGATAAAGGATGTACTTGCACATTGCTGCATCAGTGTGTGAACCCTTTGAAGTTTATAATATGCTTGGCCTTGAAGGATCTCTCAGCTTGTGTGTCCTTCTTCCTCTGCTTCCTGTGGAAGAAACTGAGACTTTGAGAACTTTTATGGCTTAAATGTCACCTGAAGCTGTCAGGCTGGTGCTTTGGTGTCTCTGAAGCCTCAGAGCCAGCTTAGAGAAAACTCTGGAAGCTGAATTTGGGTGGAATTGGAGTTACCTCAATCCACTTCAGTAAAGCAGCAGCCTGGCCTAGGAGCTGGTGTTTCCACCAGTTCTTCTGTCACTTGGATTCCTCTGTGCTTGGAGGATAAGAATCACTTTCTCTGCACTTCGGTGAGTTTCAGTGGCTTGGTTCTTGGCTGCCAGATTACAACAACCTGTTTCTGAATGTGATTTCTGAGCTGGGTGTGCTCTTCAGTCCCTTTGTGGTAACTAAGACAAGAAGTCGCCAGGGAGGTCTCATGGCGGCCTGTCAGGAAAGATGGGGGGAGGATGTTTGCCAGCGTATGATGGGGGAGAATGGAGTTTCAATGGCTTAGTGCTTGACTACCACATTAAAACAACTCGTTTCTGAGTGTGTTTTCTGAGCTGGGTTTGCTCTTCAGTCCCTTTGTGGTAACAAAGACAAGAAGTCGCCGAGGAGGCCTCATGGCGGCCTGAAAGGAAAGATGGGGGGGGCTCTTTGCCAGGACATGGAGGGACAGGATGAGGGGAAGTGCTTGGAGGATAAGAATCACATTCTCTGCACTGTGGTGAGTTTCAGTAGTTCAGTTCTTGGCTGCCAGATTGAAACAACCTGTTTCTGAGTGGCTTTTTTTGAGCTGGGTTTGCTCTTTGGGCTCTTTGTGGTAAAGAAGATGAGATGGTGCCGGGGAGGCCTCATGGCGGCCTGTCAGGGCCTGAACAGGCTGTGGGAAAGATGGAAGGGGCTGTTTGCCAGGGCATGGAGGGACAGGATGAGGGGCAATGGTCTGAAAATAGAGCAGGGAAGGGTTAGGTGAGACATGAGGAAGAAGTTCTTCCCCATGAGGGTGGTGGGACACTGGCCCAGGTCGCCCAGAGAGGTGGTGGAGGCCCCATCTCTGGAGACATCCAAGGTGGGGCTTGGTGAGGCTCTGAGCAACCTCATCTAGTGCAAGATGTCCCTGTCACTGCAGGTGATGGGACTAGATGGTGCCTTTGAAGGTCCTTTCCAACACTAGGGNNNTTACTCCTAGTCCTGCCATCCTGGACCCTATTAAAAAGTCCCTGGGAACAGGACAAAGACAGCAAAATGAAGCCCCCAACTCAGATTTTTAACTTTGTTGGATTTGGAAGTGATGACACAGCACACCCCACACACCCCCAGCCCTGCCCGCCTTGGCCATCGCCATGGTCCCAGTGATGTGGGGTGACAGGGCTGTGACATCACAGGTGTCACCAGGCACCGAGCACCAGGCACAGGGGTCCCTATAAAGCAGAGGCCACCCCAGCCTGGCCAACAGTGGATGGTGGAGCGTGCTCTCAACAGCAGCAGCAGCTCTGTTCTCTCCTTGCCTTCCTGCTGCTGAGACCTGAGCTTGTCCCGGCAGCGCACAAGGAGAGGAAACCATCCCTGAGCGGCCATGCCCAAGGGAAAGGCCGAAAGATCCAGTGCGAGGGGGGGGAGGTTCCCCAGAGAGGTGATGGAAGCCCCATCATGGCTGGAGATGTTCAAGGTGAGGTTTCATGAGGCTCTGAGCAACCTCATCTAGTGCAGGATGTCCCTATTACTGCAGGAGGTTGGACTAGATGGCCTTGGAAAGGGTCCTTCCAACCTTAAGACTCTATGAAGTACTGAACCACCAGGGTGGAAGGGACCTCTGGAGATCATCTCCAGATGATCCAGGGTGGTGAGACACTGGAAGAGGTTGCCCAGAGAGGTGATGGAAGTCCCATCATGGCTGGAGATATCCAAGGCCAGGCTTGGTGAGGCTCTGAACAACCTCATCTAGTGCAGGATGTCCCTATTACTGCAGGAGGTTGGACTAGATGGCTTTTGAAAGGGTCCTTCCAACCCTATAACTCTATGAATCAGCAAACCACCAGGATGGAAGGGGCTTCTGGAGATCATCTCCAGGAGGTGAGACATTGTCTCAGGTTGCCTGGAGAGGTGGTGGAAGCTCCATCCATCCCTGGAGACATCCAAAATGGTCTTGCTGAGGCTCTGAGCAGCCTCATGTAGTGCAGGATGTCCCTGTCACTTCAGCTGGCTGGACTCGATGGGCTTTGAAGATTCCTTCCAACTCAATGCTTTCTATGATCCTACAACTGAAGTTCTTAATCCTAAATGGAGGCATCCAAAAAATCCTCCTCAGTTTTGAAACTCACGCCTCATTTAGCTTTCGTAACAGCTTGTTTCTAACAAAATCTGATGCGGAGCCAAACGAAGTGTGTGTGTTTAAGTGATCCCTTGCCTAAACTATCATGAAAATTTCAGATGGGATGAGAAGGAGGAATGCCACAGAGGGCAGCTTGTTGGAAGCTTGCTACTACTCTGAGCCTAAAATAGTGGAATCAGCAAACACTCTGTCACTTTAATGTTTCTTCAGTGAAATCCAACTTTTTGTTCTGTTCCATTTTCCTTAATCACTCACCTACAAACACCAGAATAATTTTCATTTTGACACGTCTGTATTTTCCTACTTGGTAGAAACCATAATTAGGAATTAGGGAATCTCTCAATAAAAATACTTTTCTGTAGGATCAGCAGAGCTTTGTAAAAGCTTCATAAAAGCTCTTTGAAGTGAGCAGGTGGATCAAAAAGATCCAGTTGGATTTCCAGGAGGGTTTTGTTATATCTTTCATCAAACTTCCTGAAAGAAAGTGAGCTTGGGATGTTACAGAGCCAAGCCTGTGACTGAAATGCTGTTTATATGGTAGGAAATAATGGGAAACAAAGTCTGAGAAGCAATGATTGATTACTGAGAGAGGAGCAAGGAGGCGTCAAGTTGAAATTGAGGAGGCAGAAAAATGAGGGATGTGTTTTTCTGCCTCTTCAGTCCGTGGCTGAGACGTGAGATGAGCACAGCAGGCTGTTAAGACTAAAAAAAATTTAAAAGTTGGGGGATTGAAATTTGCATGAACACATTGAAAATGATTAGGCAAGTTATTGGCATGGTATCCATCAAATGCTAATGAACACAGAGATGCTGCTCATGGCTGAAGAAGTCACAGAGTCAGGAATTGCTGCAGGTCAGAAGAATCTAAAGGGATGTGTTGCTGGTATTGTGTGAAAGCAGGACAGTGCTCTTTGGCCTGATACAGCACAATTATGTAATTATGTAAAATGGTTTATCTCAGTTCTGTCATAATTTGTCTCCACTCCACCAAACAACCCTTCCATTTACCCAGTGTGTTTTCTGGTTTTCTCCTTGATTGCTCACAGGGCCAAGTGACTTCTGAAGAGCTTTTTTGTGATGTCCTGGTGATGTGCTGCGTGTCTGCCTGTGCCCACTGTCTCTAAAATCAGGATTCATTAGGATTTTTTAACACTTTAAGGTGAGACTTTTTAACACAGCTCTTTGTTATGTGCTTTGAATGGAAGTTTTTGGGAAAAATTCAGGCTATGTGTGAATTTGGGCATCTGAAGAACCACTCTTCAAAAAGTATGTGAGGATTTAAGAATAACACTAGTGAAAAACCCTTCTCTGAATGTTCCCCCTAATTGAGGCTGGACACCCTATTAATTTTTTGCATGGTTCAGGATTCATTTCATCCCAAATTGAGAAAAAAAAGCTTTTAATTAAGAAGTTTATCATGGAGAGAAAATAGCATTTGAATCTCACGTCAAAGTCAGGAAATATTTTATGACAGAAATATAAAAATAAAATATTTCACTACCCCTGAACAGGAAATTCTCTAATCATGATTTTTAGGTAAGTTTTCTAGCCTGAGTTTTTAGTTTCGTATTGATTTTTCTTCCCAGCCACTTGAGGTTTACACTAGCCCTTTGTCACTGGAATATTAGCCAAGTTAAGTCCTCTGGACATAAAGAAACCTTTAGAGGATGTTTTCTCCACCCAGCACAGATTCTTTGGGGCTTTATTTTCTTGTGTCTGCTCTTGTGGCTTACTGTTGTCCTCAACTTGAGTTGTATGAACTTCTAAAGAGAGTAAAAAAACCCCACTTTTGTCCACACTGATGTGTTTCATCCAATTTAAATTATCTTCTGCATCTTCTGGTCTCTTTGCAAGCTCTGGTGCAGTTTCTTCAACAAAAGATTTTGCCAAATGAATCCAGAGAGAAAGAAATCAGTGCCTCACCACCTTCTAGTTTTTCTATTTGGGGTCTGAGAGTGTGTTTCCTTTCTTTAGTGCTGGAACCAGTGACCTTTATCAGTATTGTAGGTGAGGCACTGAAAATTATTCAAAAAGAAGCAAGGTGTGTGAAAACATCTTAATGAGTAACAGATCCCTAACTTAATCACTTACAATTACCAGAGAGAGAGAGAGAGACACTTGTGAAAAATCACCAGGGTTGTAATTTGGATTGAAGAACTAATTCTTGCCAAATTGTCCTCGATTTGAATTCTGCTCCTGAGGAGAATAAAGCAGGCTTGGGGAGACAAGAAGTTGGTGTCCATGGAGGGGCTGTGCAGAGAAACTGAGAAAATTGTCCTCAGGGGAATGGTGGTGACACTGGAGAGGGTTATATAATTTGTTTTTATCTTTAATGAAATTACAGGCATTGTCCCCCTGAAAAGCTGATGCCCCTCCTTGCAGAATATATTTCAAACATTAAATTCAGTGGAGGAATTTAGTGTGCATATGTGTGTATATATATAATGCAGAGCAATAAAAAGCTGGAAAAACCCTGTGTTAGATGCCATTACTGGGTTCTTTTTTGATGTTGGCTTTTTAATATATGTGCTCCTATTTTTAGAGTTTTATTCCGAATCTTGTAATAGCAACCATTCCATTTTGATATGAGGATTTTTCTATTAGCAGTGATCAAAGTGAAATATTTCATTTGAGTTAGGCAAAAGAGATGAATGGGGCTCTGCTGTATTTGGAGAGTTGGATGTTTCAGATACAGGAGTTAGACAATTAATTCCACGGAGCAAGTTCATTTATAAACAGCTAGTAAAAGAGCATTAGCTTTAAAAGTTGAGGAAACAATTTTAAACTTCTTTCAAATATGTTGGAAGCAAATATTCTGTGTGCTGCTGAGGCTTATGAATAATTATTTTGGTGTTTGTTTATTTAGTTTTAAAGGACAAATGTTGCAAATGCCTTTTCTAGCAAACAGAGCCCTCTCCCATGTACTTTTCCCATCAGCCCTTTTCATTTCCAGAATAAGCTCTTGCATGGTTGCCCTGGGACTCTGGAGCAGCCAGCAGGTAGATGGTCACTCGTAGATTTAAACCCATTTTGTGTTGAACATTAACATTAAATCATGTTAATTAACATTAATATGACTTACATGGCTTTCAGACCTGTCTTTGGGTTTAGCAGAGCTCTAGGAATAATTTAAAAGATGAGCTATTACTCCCATTGGGATCTTGACTTCAAACCCACTAAAGGCAATGGGTGTCCTTGAACGAGCTGAGAGGGCTTTGAATCAGGGGATAATTTCAGAGCAGGTCTCCTGCCCCCTCCTTTGCTGCTCATTCTGCTTTGTGATGACTTCTTTATGCTGGGCTCTATATCAGTGCCAGGCAGAGCAAACCCCTTAACGTCCCTTTTGCTGTTCTGGACCAGGAGGCAATGAGCCATGTGGTTTTTAGATGATGCTATGAAAAGTCAGTCTATTTTTAGGGGGAATATTGTTGCCAGGAATAATAATATATAGGACTTTTGATTTGAATGGTGGATTATGTGACAATATAAACGGCTGAAATGGACATTTAAAAATACTTTTAACCAACTTAGCATTTAATAGATCAACATCTTCAATGCAGTTACATTTAAAAGGAGCTTTGTGCTTCCTATATTTTGTTTTGGGGTTTTTTTTTATACTTTTGTCATTGAGTATCTCAAGGCAAACACCATGACTTTGGTTTCAAAGCCTCAAATGAGCAATAAGTAGGAATGTGAGGACATTTAATAGACAAACTGTGAGATGCTTAAGAGACCACACCTAATGAATTTTACAAAATCTTTTTCCAGCTTCTCTGCAAATATTTTTATTTCCTCTTTAGTGCTCTGCATAATGTGACCCCAAACACTGACCTCCAACATTCTGAGTGATTCCTCCCATGTAAGAGATGAAAAGTGAATTGATTTTTCTTCCTTCATGTAATAAGCACATGTCTCAGATCAAGCCTGCTCTATTGACATGTGTAAAAGACACTTAAATAAATCAAAGGGGGTGTTTGGGTATTCCTCTATGTACCTCTAGGTTGAGGGGAGATTTTAATACTTTGGTTATTTATTTTTTTAATACCTTGGTTATTTATTTCTTTAATACTGTGGCTATTTATTTTTTATTAGAGACAGACAGCTGGAAAAAAGATCAGTATCAGAAATGTTTTTCAGAAGAATAATTGGGGCTATCAATACCTTGGATGGTTTAATCATCTAATTTAGCAGTTTAAGTGGGTTTTAAAAGTATAAATTCCCTCCAGAATGCACTTTAAAAGTTTTAAAAGGTTTTCTGTCTATTGATTGCTTTTTCCAGGAATTTCAGTTTGTATATAACTCCACGGTACTCGGATTTGCACAAAAGTAAGGATAAAAAGTAAGGATGTTTTCTTCAAAATTATCTTTAAAAGCTACCCTTTATTTTCTTCATCTAGATACAACAATGGTGGCACAAATGCTGCTCAGATGGATTCTGAAAGGACTTACTCTGAATTTTCTGCTTCAGACTACTCTGTCCCTAAATCCAGATGATCCAAATGTTTGTAGTCATTGGGAAAGGTAATGTATAACCTGCTTTTTTAAATTTTAAAAAAATTATCTTTACAGTTTTCTACATTTAAAGGAGAAAAAGGACCTATAATTTGCTAAATTCCACTCTGCCTGACATAGGAAGATGGATTTGCATGACAGAAACAGCATTTCTGTGAGGTTTTGGATCATCCCAAAGAATTATTCTAAATCTTCAGCTTGAGATTAAAAATCTCTCTGTGCTCAGCTCCACTTTGGAAAGCTCCCCTGTAGTTTTCAGGTAGAGGGATGCTCAGGAGCAAGTTCATTTATCATGGAAAGACCTGGAGAAATGGTGTCCTGGTCTGATTTTTTTTCTAGTTGTTGTCAGGCAGGACTCTTAGAGATTTTGGCTAAGTTTTAAGCCATAAAATGCAGCCTTATTCTGTACATCCTGAACTTTGTGGCTGTGCCTGACAAACTCCTGTCAGCATCAAAGAGTTTCTGCATGAAAGCCCTGAGAATTAAAGGCCCTGGTAATTCTGTTCTCTCTGTTGTTGCAGTGACCTCATCCTAAAAGTGGATTCTCTGCAGGTTCTGAGTCCACAGAATGAACTGGCTTTGATGGGGTTCACGTTCACGCAGGGCCTGTTTGCAGAGGATAAGGTTCCCTTACTCTGAAGTTTAACTTGCTAAACTTCCTCTTCTGTGGTTTAGTTCCACCTGCATACAGATTACTGTACACTTTAGCAAATTTAAACCCCTTGACAGGAGGGAATAATAATTTAATGGCACTGTGTGTTTATTTTTGAGGCCTTCATTAGAGGGAACTGCTGGAGAGGGAACCGCACAGAGCAACAAAAATGATGAAGGGATTGGGGCATCTTCCTTAAGAGAAAAGGCTGAAGGACCTGGGTCTCTAGCTTGGGGAAGAGGAGACTGAGAGGTCATAGAATGGTTTGGGTTGGAAGAGACCTTAAGGATCATCTAGTCCCAACCCCCTGCCCTAGGCTGGGACACCTCCCACCAGCCCAGGTTACTCCAAGCTGGCGTTGAACTCCTCCAGGGATGGGTAACCTCATTCATGTCTATAAAAATGGAAAGGATGAGTGTCAGGAGGATGGAGCCAGGTTCTTCTCAGTGACCTCCAATGACAGGACAAGGGGCAATGGGTGCAAGCTGGAACACAGGAGGTTCCTCAGAAATAGGAGAAAAAACTTTGTCAGAGTGAGGATGAGAGAAGTGTCCCAGACTGCCTATAAAGGTTGTGGGGTCTCCTTCCTTCTCTGGAGACATTCAAACTCCCACCTGGATGCCTTCCTGTGTGACCTGATCTGGGTGTTCCTGCACTGGCAGGGGGATGGGACTAGATGATCTCTTGAGGTCCCTGATATTCTGTGTGATTCTGTGAATTAACCATTTGATGCAAAGCAAAGGCTATGAAGGAACAGGGTTTTGCAGTCTGTGCTGGGGAGGTGAAGTGCATTCAGAGCACAGGAACAAAGTATTGATTTTGTCTGAAGAAAGTCAGCAACCCAGAGACCCAATCAAGGAGAAACAAAAATTAAATACCAAAATTGATTGGTTGTGCTGACCACCGTGACTTTGTTACTTAGATGTTAATAAATCAAAGGGGAAAAAGGATTTTTAAGGCGATTCCTGGATAAGAAAGGGGATCATAAAATAATAATCAAGATCCCTGAGTGTTACTGCCTTACCTTAATAGTGAGCAACATAAATATTTTACATTTTGGCATTTGGAGAAGTAAAAACATTATTGGCAAACTCAACAAGCTGATAGCAGGCAAAAGTAATATCTAGTGGAGTCTTGGCTTGTCTAGAAGGGGCACGACAAGCAGGGCAGACCTAGCTTTGATTTCAAGCCAATTTAACCCACAGAGGAAATATTTTAATATTCCCTCATGGATGTGATCTCACGAGGCTTAAATCACATCAGCATTGCCATTGATGAGAAGGAAATCACGTGGGGCAGTGAAGACAATCAATGTAATGAATGACTTGAAGGATCTAATTCCTGGGGCTTGACCCTGCCTGGAATGATTTCAGTATCGTTCCCCAAAGATATAGGAGATCTGATAAAGTAGAGCTTGTTGCCAGATCAGAATCTGTGATTATGAGTCTCTGAAGCCTTGCACACACTTACTATAGGGCAGTGTGATCTATAATGAGTGATGATCACAAATAGATGAAGGGGGAGAGATCCTTGCAGAACACCCAGATCAGGTCACACAGGAAGGCATCCAGGTGAGATCTGAATGTCTTCAGAGAAGGAGACCCCACATCCTCTCTGGACAGCCTGTGCCACTGTTCCATCACCCTCACCCTGACAAAGTTTCTTCTCCTATTTCTGTAGAACCTCCTGTGTTCCAGCTTGCACCCATTGCCCCTTGTCCTATCACTGGAGGTCACTGAGAAGAACCTGGCTCCATCCTCTTTAAACTCTCCCTTTCCATATTTATAGACACGAATGAGGTCAATCATTTTTCCTGTGGGACTTCAGTGAGTAGCATTTACAGGGAACCAAAGCTTTTCATGTTACAAACAAATAATCTTTCTATTTTTTTTCTTTTCTGTTTGCTCCCAGCTACGCTGTGACAGTCCAGGAATCTTATGCTCATCCTTTTGATCAGATCTACTACACCAGATGTACTGACATCCTCAACTGGTTCAAGTGCACTAGGCATAGGTAAGAGCTGATTCCTGGAAATTCAGTTTTATGTTGCTTTTTTATCTCCACCCATACCTTCTAATAATCCAAATTTTTGTGGTGCTCCTTTGTAGATGTGTATGGAAAGATATATCTTATCATAGAATGTTTAGAACAACATAGAATCATAGAATATTTAGTACAACAGCTAGAGAGTTGGGCATTGAAGGTATTTTTGCATGAAATTTNCATTGCCCCTTGTCCTATCACTGGAGGTCACTGAGAAGAACCTGGCTCCATCCTCTTTAAACTCTCCCTTTCCATATTTATAGACACGAATGAGGTCAATCATTTTTCCTGTGGGACTTCAGTGAGTAGCATTTACAGGGAACCAAAGCTTTTCATGTTACAAACAAATAATCTTTCTATTTTTTTTCTTTTCTGTTTGCTCCCAGCTACGCTGTGACAGTCCAGGAATCTTATGCTCATCCTTTTGATCAGATCTACTACACCAGATGTACTGACATCCTCAACTGGTTCAAGTGCACTAGGCATAGGTAAGAGCTGATTCCTGGAAATTCAGTTTTATGTTGCTTTTTTATCTCCACCCATACCTTCTAATAATCCAAATTTTTGTGGTGCTCCTTTGTAGATGTGTATGGAAAGATATATCTTATCATAGAATGTTTAGAACAACATAGAATCATAGAATATTTAGTACAACAGCTAGAGAGTTGGGCATTGAAGGTATTTTTGCATGAAATTTGGGTGAGATCAATAGAATTCAGTCTTTTTTGGGTTTCTCAGGAGCATATATCCTTACTAATCACTCCAGCCCGTGATTGGAAGCCTGTATAAGGTGCTCAAACTTGACCTTTCCATGTGAGCACTGTGTGTCCAGGCTTATGGTGTGAAGTCCCTGCATCTCTTAAATCCTGAAGAATCAGGCATTTGAAGGGTTATAAATAGATCTATATTTGACATATTGCAGCAAATCTGGATTGAAAATCAGGCAAAATGAAGATGGGTGCTTTTCTAGTTCTGAATGAAGGCTGATACAGCAAATCTGATAATTTCATTGAACAATTTTGTTCAGTTTAGGTAATTTCAAATAAACTGAGATGAACAAAGCTATTTTAAAGTGTTCAGACATTAAATATCTCTTAAATATTCCTTCTCTAGTGCAGCATCATTGCCAATGCTGTCAGTAAGTCTAGAAAAGATAAGAGAATGCTTAACACCTTTTAATTTCTGTCAACTAGGTATTGTAGTGGGGAAAACATGCTTTAAATACTGAACTGGGGTTGTAAAGTCATTTGGCAGTACATTAATGTCTGGGAAGGGTTAGGAAAGGGGAAGAAATCACATTCTGTGTATCAGCTCCCATTGTGGTAATTTCCCATGTAGCACCCTGACACTCTGCTCTCCCTAGAAGAGTCTGTTCATTCCACTGATGATAACTGACCTTGCTGTTACTCAGAAATGAATCATTTATTCTTGAAGAAGCTCCTTGCCCTTGCTTTAGGACTGGGGAAATGTTTTAAGATAGCAGCTCTAGCAAAGGGCCACGGTGATTGACTGTCAGAGGGACTGTGTTTATAACCCAGGTTATATTTCAAGTTTCAAAACAGGTATTGATTTATATATTTTTTTTTTCTTGTTGTGGCTTTTAATATCCGAAGCTTTCATGCATTTTAAAATAATTATTGAATGCTATCCTTACTATAATTTAACACAAATATAATTCCAACAGTTGGCATTGATTTTCAATCCTGTCAAATGGCTTTCTGTCTTGCTCTTCAGAATAAGTTATAAAACAGCCTATCGAAGGGGGCTGAGGACCATGTATCGGAGGAGATCTCAGTGCTGCCCTGGATACTACGAAAGTGGAGACTACTGCATACGTATGTACACAGCTTTGATTCATATTTCAGAATTTAAAGTAAATTAAAAGTAAATTTGGCCATAAAGATATTTGGGATGAACTATAGACGATAAAGATATCGTAAAATCATAGAATGGTTTTG
>VZTY01009649.1:0-10627 GCA_013400935.1 Turnix velox
AACTCTCTTCCATTTACTACATGAAGATCAAAAAATACTGCAGATATGTTCCTGCTCTGGCAAGAGGATGGGACTAGATGACCTCTTCTTTCAACCCATTGCCCCTCATGCTGTTGCTCCATATCTCACGACCCTAATGGGGAAGAATTTATTCCTAATCATAGAATCATAGGGTAAGAAGGGACATCCAAGGCAATGCAGTCCAACCCCTTGCAGTGACAGGGACATCCTACATTAGATGAGGTTGCTCAGAACCTCAGCAAGCCTGGCCTTTCTGAGGACTTCTAGTCCCTGACAGCCTGTGATTCTGTGAAAAAAAAATTAACCAGCTCAAAAGAGATTCATTTCCTCCACTAACCTTTTTTTTCTCACCGCCCGCCCAGCACTCCACCTAAAACAAAGGCCCCAAACGCCTCCTCAGAGACCTTTAGGCCCGAAAGCGCCCAGGATGAACCCGTGTAAAAAAAAAACCAAACTCATCCCTCCCCAGCCAGCCACAGGGGCTCGGTAGTGCCCACACCGTACTCACCGGAAGCGTCTTGACCGTGATCCGCCATGGCCCAGGCGCAGAGCAGAAGGAGCCACAGAGCGGGCCGAGCCGGGACACCCCTCAGGCCGGCCGCCGCCATCTTGCCCGCGCTCCCTCCCACCGACGTGGCCACGGCGCCACCCCCCGGCGCGCGCGGGGAGGAGCGGAGGAACACGGCGCATGCGCGGAAACACTCCGCGGCCATGGTGAAGCGGCGCGGATGGGGAAAAATATACATGGGCGGTGATGTGACTCTCAGAGGGACTCTTTGATAGGGAGTGAGGCTGGTGAGTTAGAAGCGGTAAACACCTTCCTAGTGATAAATAGGATGAGTTGAGGGATGGAGCCGGTGAGGACAGGCTGAGAGAAATGGAGTTATTCAGGCGAGAGAAGAAGAAGGCGGCCTCACAGCCGCCTCACAGTGACAGAAGGGGCTGCAGAAAAGCTGGGGAGGGGCTGTTTGCCAGGGCATGGAGACACAGGGTGAGGGGCAATGGGTTGAAAGTAGGGCAGGGAAGGGTTAGATGGGACATGAAGAAGTTCTTCACCATGAGGGTTGATGGGACACTGCCCCAAGTTGCCCAGCGAGGGGTGGAGGCCCAAAAAGCTTGAAGACATCCAAGGTTGTTGAGGCTCTGAGCAACCTCATCTAGTTCAGGATGTCCCTGTTAACACATGGAAAGTGGAGGAGTATACAGTAAAGACCAAGTTCAATCCTCTTTTGCCCTTGAAAGCGTAGAATCATAGAATGACTTGGGTTGAAAACAAGTTTTAGTGATCATCTAATCCCACCCTCTTGATTGGACCATAGAATCATAGAATGGTTTGGGTTGGAAGGAACCTCAAAGTTCCAACCCCCCTGCCATGGGCAGGGACACCTCCCACTACACCAGGTTGCTCANTTCCAACCCCCCTGCCATGGGCAGGGACACCTCCCACTACACCAGGTTGCTCAATGCCTCATCCAGCCTGGACTTAAACACCTCCAGGGATTGAGGGGGCATCCACAACCTCTCTGGGCAACCTGTTCCAGTGTCTCACCACCCTCACAGCAAAGAACTTCTTTCTTCTCTCCAGCCTCAATCTCCACTCTTACAATTTACATCCATTATTCCTAGACCTGCCATCCTGCACCCTGTTCAAAAGTCCTACCCCAGCCTTTCTGTAGCCCCCTTCAAGTATTGAGAAGCCACCATGAGGTCCCCCCTGAGCCTTCTCTTCTCCAGGCTGAACAACCCCAACTCCTTCAGCCTGTCCTCAGAAGGACAGTACTCCAGCCCTCTCATCATCTTCATTGCCTTCCTCTGGACCTGCTCCAACACTCATTGTCCTTATTTTGAGGGTTCCAGAAATGGAGTGTTGAATATTCAAGATAAGATACAGTAGAAAATACTCCTGACCAGGCTGTGGTAAAAAAAGGAGGGCAGGAGGCATTGTGTGACTGAGGCAGATCTGTCTGTCTCACCCTGTCATTAATGCTGTTTCCTCATCAGGCACATCCTGCTGTCCCACAGCCTCTCACCATCTGCACACCACCCACGCCTGCCGCTTCCAGGAGGAAAAAATAGCAAGTTTTAATGGAAAGCCAATGAAGTTTATCCTGCCAGGTAACATCCTTGCTGTGCCTGTTTGTAATTCACCTTAGTGAATTTCTGCCATGAAAAGAAAAATAAATGTGTCACCTTAATTCTTTTCTACACGTGCTGTGTTCAGTTGGCCAGAGTTTAGCAAGCTAAACACTAATACTATTTTTTTGTGCTATAAAATGTGTTCTGAGATAGTTTGGGTAGGAATGTTTAATAGCTTATGTGATGGCAGGACTAGGAATAATGGATGTGAATTGGAAGAGGGGGGATTTAGGCTGGAGAGAAGAAAGAAATTCTTTATGATGAGATTGGTGAGACACTGGAAGAGGTTGCCCAGAGAGGCTGTGGATGCCTCCTCAATCCCTGGAGGTGTTTAAGGCCAGGCTGAATGAGGCACTGAGCAACCTGGTGTAGTGGGAGGTGTCCCTGCCCATGGCAGGGGGTTGGAACTAGATCATCTATAAAGTCCTTCCAACATAAATTATTCTATGTTCATAGCAAGGGGTTGGATTAGATGGCCTTTGAAAGGTCCCTTCCAACTCCATGATGCCATTCTGCTTTTGGAGCCCATAATTAATTAGTGAATGAAATTGTTTGCCCGGTTAATATCAAGACAAAGTAACAGGTGACATTTCAGTGTTTTATTCAAGTTGGGTTTGGGTTGGTTTGTTCTTAAATCCATTTTTAGTAGTGTCAAGTACAGCATCTTGGGGTCTAGTTCCACACAAAATGGAAGACTCTAAAAAAATGCACCCATTTGCTAAAAAAAATAGAAGTGGTAATAAAACAGAAGTCCCATTTTAAGTTTAGTGATGCAACTATGGGATTACAGTTACAAAGACTCTTCCCTGATTATGTCTTAGAAGCTTTCCAGTCATTGCAAGGGAAAGGAACCACGACAAAGGACAGGGAACACTGGCTGAGTCACACTGAACCTCCTTGGTTCTTGTGGACATAGACAAGGGGGACAACCTGAAGCATCCTGGAGACAGCTGTAGGTGTAATACAAGCACAAAAATAAAACCCATAGGCATTCACCAAATGCCCACCTGAAAAATAAAAAATGGCTTTAAAATAAGAAATGGTTGGGAAAAAAATTTTTAAAAAAATAGTTGGGAAAAAAAAAAAAGAAAGGGAAAAATAAAAGGACAAAAGAAAAAATGGAAATGAAAAAGTACAAAGGAAAAAGAGGGAAAAAAAAGNCAGAAAACGGAAAAAGGAGTAGTTAAAAAATGGGGGGGGAAGAGATAAAAGTAAAAAGAGAAAAAAAAATGGTTGGAAAAAATAGGTTGGGAAAAAACGGGGGGGGGGGAAAGGGTTGGGAAAAAAGTCTGGGGAAAAAAAAAATCCCTTTTTCAGAAAAATTTGTACATTCCCTTGTGAACTGAAACCACAAATGTGGGGTGATTTTGCTACAAAATCAATTGTACAATGTAGTGGTTGTCAATGTCTCGGGGTTTATACCACAGTAAAACATTCCTTGTGCAGTCAGTGCAAAGATAAGCAAAACCTTCCTAACGTCCTATGGTGTGGCAGCTGGTAGATGCAATGGGGAGTAACTTCTCCACCCAAAAAAAACCAACAAAAAAGCCTGGATTTAGGGATAATTTTTTAAGATTTTTGTCTCCACATCTTTCCCAACATGGTTTTTAAAGCTTTCCTGGCCTTAGCCAGGACTAGCAGGACTGACACTGAGCAACACCCGCACCCCAGACACACAAGACGGACAGGAGGACTAGATTCTGAAGGTAGCTAGGCTGGGTTTCCCAGCTGGAGAATGCCAGAATTACTCCTTAAGCTTCAAATTCCAATCCTAAACCGAGTTTGTGACCACCTGCATTGACGTTCTTGCCATCCAGTAAAGCTGACAGTGTCAGTTTGATACCTGGGAAGCAAAGAAAAGAGGGGAAAATGTTAAAACCTTTTCTCCAGTGAGACACTGGAAGAGGTTGCCCAGAGAGGTTGTGGATGTCCCCTCTCTGGAGGTGTTTAAGGACAGGTTTGATGAGGAACTGAGCAACCTGGTCTAGTGGGAAGTTGGGGAGTTGGAACAAGATGATCTTTAAGATCCCTTCCAACCCAAAACATTACATGATTCTATGATTTTTGGTCAAAACAGGCCTGAGTTGCTGCTTGGGCAGCCAGGTTAATGTCACCTATTCTAAGGGCAGGGTGTTGTAGAACTATTTCAAGAGATGAAATCTTTCTGAATTATGAAAAGTTCTAATAAACTATGGTGGCAGATTCTGCTTTTCATCACTCTAAGTAATTAAAGCTCCGAGTCACTTTCCCCACTGCCTCTCTGCTGATTTATCAGTGAAATTAATGGAATTAAATTAAATTCAATGAAAGGTAACAAGGACAAATGTAGGGTCATACATATGGGCAAGAACAAAACCTTGAATTAATAGAAGTTGGGGACTGAGCTGTTAGAGAGCAGTGGAGGAGAAAGGGACCTGGGGGGTCTTGGTGCACAGCAGGGTGACCCTAAGCCAGCAATGTGTCCTTGTGGCCAAGAAGGACAATGGCATCCTGGGGTGTATTAGAAGGGACATGGTAAGTAGGTGGAGGTAGGTTCTCCTCCCCCTCTGCTCTGCCCTAATGAGACCCCAGCTGGAATGTTGTGTCCAGTTGTAGGGCCCTCAGTTGAAGAAGGACAGGGAACTGCTGGAGAGAGTCCAGCACAGAGACACAGAGATGATGAAAGGATTGGAGCATCTCCCTTCTGAGGAAAGGCTGAGAGAGCTGGGGCTCCTTTAGCTTGGAGGAGACTGAGGGGTGACCTCAGTCATGTCTGTAGAGATGGAAAGTGTGAGTGTCAACAGGATGGAGCCAGGATCCTCTCAGTGACATCCAATGATAGGACAAGGGACAGTGGGTGCAAGCTGGAACACAGGAGGTTCACAGAAATAGGTGAAAAAAGCTTTGTTAGATTTAGGGTGAGAGAAGAGTGTCCCAGGCTGCCCAGAGAGGGTGTGGGGTCTCCTTCTCTGGAGACATTCAAACCCCACCTGGACACCTTCCTCATCTGGGTGTTCCTGCTCTGGCCAGGAGGATGGGACTAGATGATCTTTCGAGGTCCCTTCCAATCCCTGACATTCTGTGATTCTGTGATCTAATTTTAGAGCCCAGGATTATGAAAAATGGGGACCTTGATATATCCCCACCTTTCTAAAGTGCTTTAAAATCTAGGTATGAAAAAGCCTGAGCCCTGTTGACTGTAATATCTCATGTCAATCTGCTTGGTGTTCTGGCAGCAGATCTATTAAACTATATGAAAATCAATTTCATAGCAGTAAGGCTGTCCTTTTCCTGGACTGAGCCACCTTGAGAAAGTCACGTTTTCAAACAAAATAAACTCTGAGTGGAGAAAAAAAACACCATTTATTATCTGGGAAACACCTAATTGGAGGTAGATTTATCATAATTACAGAATATTTTACTGCTCAGAGGATGGTGATCCCTGATGATTCTGCTTACAATAAAGGTTCGCAATTAGCAGAGGGAAAAGTTCATCATTGCCTTGCCATGCAGAGCAGTAACACTTCTAAATATCTCAAGTTTTGTCACAACAAACCCTCTTTGGTATTTCCAGTCTAAACCATCACTTACTGGTGTCTGAATTTCCTCTGCAGAGACTTACCTGGCTTTAAAGTCTGAGTGTATCCTAACCCAATCAGGCTGGAGTTGTTCACTTTAGCCTTAGGAGGGAAAAAAAAAAACAAAACACCAAATGTAAATAATTTTGTAATGTCCTTCCTACTTGAAAATGAATTAAAATTTTCAGTGGGTAAAGGATTTCAGCTTTCAAATCACAAATGTAAATAAATAAATAATAACTGGAGGTGATTCTGCCTCAAAGTTAAAATCTCAAACCAGTGTCTCTGATGATAGGAGACATCATTCTGGCCAGGCTAGACAAGGCATTGAACAGCCTGATCTAGTGGGAGGTGTCCCTGACTGTGGCAGGGGGGTTGGAACTCGATGATCTTTAAGGTCCCTTCCAACGCAAACCATTCTGTGATTTTGTGTTGCTTTTAAGGAAAACAGTTGTGCTGCCAAAACCAAGAGAAATAGAGAGGTGTGTCAGCTGTACACGATAAAATGCACCAGAACTAGGCTTTAATGGGATTAAAATCTCCCTTCCTGTAGTCTGTCTGCAAAGAGACTGAGGGGTGACCTCAGTCATGTTTACAAATACTGAAAGGGTGAGTATCAGGAGGATGGAGCAAGGCTCTTCTCACTGACCTCCAGTGATAGGACAAGGGGCAGTGGGTGCAGCTGGAACACAGGAGGTTCCACAGAAATATAAGGAAAAACTCCGTCAGGGTGAGGGTGACAACAGACTGCCCAGGGTGGGTGTGGGGTCTCCTTCTCTGGGACTTTAAAACCCCACCTGGACATCTTCCTGTGTGACCTGGTCTGGGTGTTCCTGCTCTGGCAGGGGGTTGGACTAGATGATCTCTTGATGTCCCTTCCAATCCCTGCCATTCTGTGAGAGCACTTACAGAAAAAGAGGCATCTGGGTCGATCTGGTACTTGGCTGCAATCCCAAAGCGAGTGTTGCTGTTCCCAGCTGTCCAGGCCAGGTTTACAGCTGTTTCCAGTTTATCATTCACCTTCTGGTATATGGAGCCTCCAAATTCTGTCCCATCATTCCTGGAAGGAAGACATTACTCTAGTTTTAGTTTTGAAGAACATTTACTTCCCCCTCATTTGACTTTCCCTTGGTGAATCCATGTTGACTGCCCCTAATGACCCGCTCATCCTTTTTGTCTCTAGAGACAGCACCAAGGATAAGTTGTCCCACCACCTTTCCAGGCATGGAGATGAGGCTGACCTGTCTATAGTACCTGGGTACTCCTCCTTGCCCTTTTTGAAGACTGGAGTGACATTTGCTTTACTCCAGTCCTCAGGAACCAATCCTATTCCCCAGGACTTAGCAAAGACCATGGAGAGTGGCTTCAGAATTACTTCCACCACCTCCTTCAGCACCCTTGGGTACAAACCATCAGGACCCATGGATTTATGGATGTCCAGATTGGTTATTTGTCCCTAACCCAGTCCTAATCAACCAAGGCACAGTCTTCCTTTATTCTGAATTCCTCTGGGATCTCAGGGGTGTGATGCTCATGGTGTGATGAGACCTGATCTGGGTGTTCCTGCTCCAGCAGGGTGGTTGGACTAGATGATCTCCCCTGACATTCTGTGATTCATTATCTCCATAACACCTAAGACAGAGGCACGAGGCCCACAGCCTCTCCGGGCAATCTGTCCCAGTGTCTCACCTCTCTCACAACAAAGAACTTTCTTTGTTCCAGCCTAAATCTCTCCTCTTCCCATTTGCATCCATTCCTCCTAGTCCTGCTATCCTGGACCCTATTCAAAAGTCCTACCCCCCAGCCTTTCTGTAGCCCCCTTCAGGTACTGAGAAGCTCCTCTGAGGTCCCCCCTGAGCCTTCTCTTCTCCAGGCTCAACAACCCCAACTCCTTCAGCCTGTCCTCAGAAGGCAGTTGCTCCAGCCCTTTCATCATCTTGGTAGCCTCCTCTGGACCTGCTCCAACATTTCAATATCCTTCTTATGATACTTACACGTTGGTGTGAAGCTGGAACTCATCAGTCTTGTAGCCAACAGCAAAGTTGCTCTGGGTTACTCTGGACTTGGCTGTTTCAAAAGTCATTTGGTAGCCAGCCAGCCAGCCCTCGTAGCCAAGCACCAGTGCTCCCCGGATGGAAGGACCAGCGATATCAAAATCCATGTCACAGCCAATGTTGATGTGGTCCCTTTTGTAGCCAGACTTCACTTTAGCACTCTTTTTCCTAAAGAGAGAAAAATTAACCTAATTTCTTTTTTTTTTAGGCAGATGGTTGTGAATTCATTTCTAAATGCTTAAACTCATTGATGGTTACTGTATTATTTCAACAAGCAACTTAGGAAACTGAAAAAAAAGAAGTCATAACAAACTATCAAAGATTAATGATTTATTTCCCCTTCTTTCCTGATGTGTACAAGAGGTTTATTCTTCTCACTGAAATAATCACAGGGCTGTGGTTTGTCATTCTATGAGGTTTCTCTTTCTTTTATTCTTTCTTTAAGAATCTTACCAGTTAAGAGATAACACAGAATCATAGAATGGTTTGGGTTGGAAGGGACCTTCAAGATCATCCAACCCCCCTGCCATGGGCAGGGACACCTCCCACTACACCAGGTTGCTCAGTGCCTCATCCAGCCTGGCCTTAAACACCTCCAGGGATTGAGAGGGCATCCACAACCTCTCTGGGCAACCTCTTCCACTGTCTCACCACCCTCACAGTGAAGAACTTCTTTCTTCTCTACAGCCTAAATCTCCCCTCTTCCAATTTGCATCCATTCCTCCTAGTCCTGCCATCCCAGACCCTATTAAAATGTCCTATAACCATCATACACCCACTAGAGATTATTCTGCTTAGCAATGACAAATGTATCTAGTTAATCTTGAATTAGGAGGGGACTGGAAGCAGTTGACAGTGCAGGACACTAAACCTAAAGGACAAGGTGACCCTTCCCCTGGGGCTATAGCCCGCAGAACCTGATGTGCAGAGGGCATTTAGGCTCACTGGCAGCACAGATTGCAAAAAGATAATCAGGAAAAAAAATTATATAAATAAAACAACATCTAGACCTACAGCTGCTACTTAATCCCTGTGGCCCACATAGAGCCTGGCATCCAATCACTGCAGGAGAAATACACTTCTACCATGGGGGCACCTGGTGGCCAGTGAGGACTGGGATGATAAATGTGGGAGAAGAACCCAATTACTCTGTTAATCCATTAGAGGCCTGGCCAAATGGCTCCTGGAGCTTGTTAAAGCAATTGAAGAGTCTTGCGTCTGGGCAAGAACAGCCCCATGTATAAGTTGGGGACTGAGCTGTTAGAGAGTAGTGTTGGGGAAAAGGACCTGAGGTCATGGTGGGCAGCAGGGTGACCATGAGCCAGCAATGTGACCTTGTGGCTAAGAAGGACAATGGCATCTGGGGTGTATTAGAAGGGATGTGGTTAGTAGGTGGAGAGAGGTTCTTCCCCTTTGCTCTTCCCCTCTTCCCCTTTGCTCTGCCCTGGTGAGACCACAGCTGGGATATTGCATTCAGTTCTGGTCTCCTCAGTTGAGGAAGGACAGGGAACTGCTGGAGAGAGTCCAGCACAGAGCAAGAAGGATGATGATGAAGGGATTGGAGCATCTCCCTTCTGAGGAAAGGCTGAGGGAGCTGGAGCTCTTTAGCTTGGAGAAGAGGAGACTGAGGGGTGACTATTAGTGTCTATAAATATGGAAAGGGTGAGTGTCAAGAGGATGGAGCCAGGTTCTTCTCATTGACATCCAATGACAGGACAAGAGGCAATGAGTGCAAGCTGAAACACAGGAGGTTCCACAGAAAAAGAATGAAAAACTTTGTCAGGGTGTGGGTGACAGAACACTGCCCAGAGAGGGTGTGGGGTCTCCTTCTCTGGGGACATTCAAACCCCACCTGGACACATTCCTGTGTGACCTGATCTGGGTGTTCCTGCTCCAGCAGGCGGAAGGGACTAGACGATCCTTTGAGATCACTTCCAATTCCTTATATTCTGTGGTTCTGTCAAGCTTTGCATCACAGCTGACTTCTCCAGTGCTTTTTATTCAGACACCACCTCATCCTTTCATATGGCCAGTAATAAGTGAAAACAAGCTCTCTTCTTCTTCCCACCCTACCTCTGACTATAATTTTCCTGTTACCATACTTAGAAGTTTGCTCCTTATAGGTTAGAATTAAAAAGGGATTGTTAATCCTAAGATTTAAATCAAATCATCATACACAGCCTGGTTATTAACATACTCAATAACTTTGGACAAAATTAGTAATAAACAAGTAATCTGGAAAACAATAAAAATAATGCTTTTTTTGTGACTTAAACTTACTTCTTACCCAGTGTTAGGAGAGAAGGAGGAGTCAAAGGTCAGCTTCAGGCCACGTGCAAGCTGCACAGAAGAAAAATTTGGTTTATAATAAGCAATTAGCAGAAGTTAATTTGAAAATTGCATCTTTTAAGCCAAAACTTACCTGATCTTCAAGAGTGATCTCGGTGCCTAGCGTGTTGTCTGTGTTCCACTTCTCTGTGAACATCAACCCATATTCCACCCATCTGTATTTGGTTTCCAAACTACCACTAACTTTGCTGGTTTCTGAGTTTGCTGAACCTGAGCTTGTAAATTCCTAAAAAGGAAAAAAAAAATGTATGTATTTATTCTCAGAAGATTTAAGAACTTGCTTGCTTGTCATTTATATAGATTCTTGCTCTACAAAGGTTGAGAGAGGTTCTCTTTCCCCTCTACTCTGCCCTAGTGAGACCATATCTGGAGTAGTGTGATCAGTTGTGGTCTCCTCAGTTCAGGAAGAACAGGGAACTGCTGGAGAGAGTCCAGCAAAGAGACACAGAGATGATGAAGCATCTCCCTTCTGAGGAAAGGCTGAGGGAGCTGGGTCTCTTTAGCTTGGAG
>VZTY01009649.1:27219-47472 GCA_013400935.1 Turnix velox
ACCAAAAAAGCCCAGAAAAACAAACCGAAAAAAACCCAGCCCAGAGAAACAAACCAAAAAAATAAAAGGCCAGAAAAACAAACCAAAAAAATAATACGCCAAAAAAAAAAAAAAAAAAAAAAAAGGCAGAAAAACAAACCCTAAGTGCTTGAGCTCTATTTAAGTGATTATTTCATCAAATTCAGGCTGCCTGACTGAATAATCCTGTAAATGCAGACAAAACGTAACCCCAGGCTTTGGGGTTTTCCTTTTAAAGAAAAAAAACAAAACATTAGAAAAACAACAAAAAACACCCTGTGAACATCTGTTTATCGGCTACAGTTTTTATTCCATGCAGTTAAACCAAATGCATGAGAGAGAATCTAAACTGTGGGCTCAGCCCCAGGCTGAAACCCAGCTGTAGCCTCAGCACCCTATAAACCAGAGCTCAGTCTGTGGGTCTCAGATTCCTTCTGATAAAAGTGAGTATAAACCCCACATCTTCTTTATCTNACCAAAAAAGCCCAGAAAAACAAACCGAAAAAAACCCAGCCCAGAGAAACAAACCAAAAAAATAAAAGGCCAGAAAAACAAACCAAAAAAATAATACGCCAGAAAAGAAAAAAAAAAAAANGAACCGTTCTATTATATTCTAAACAGAAAAAAAAAAAAAAGGCAGAAAAACAAACCCTAAGTGCTTGAGCTCTATTTAAGTGATTATTTCATCAAATTCAGGCTGCCTGACTGAATAATCCTGTAAATGCAGACAAAACGTAACCCCAGGCTTTGGGGTTTTCCTTTTAAAGAAAAAAAACAAAACATTAGAAAAACAACAAAAAACACCCTGTGAACATCTGTTTATCGGCTACAGTTTTTATTCCATGCAGTTAAACCAAATGCATGAGAGAGAATCTAAACTGTGGGCTCAGCCCCAGGCTGAAACCCAGCTGTAGCCTCAGCACCCTATAAACCAGAGCTCAGTCTGTGGGTCTCAGATTCCTTCTGATAAAAGTGAGTATAAACCCCACATCTTCTTTATCTCTAAGCGATTCTGCTGCTGCTGAGACTGTGATTCACCCTGACACAGATGGAGCAAAGGAGAATCATAGAACAGTTAGGGCTGGAAGGGACCTTAAAGATCATCTAGTTCCAACCCCCCTGCCATAGGAAGGGAGAAGTGCCATCAGACTGGGACAGTAGAATATCTTTGCCTATTTATTCCCATAAATAGCATTAATTCATTAAATTATTGGATACCCTAAAAGAAGCCAGAGAGACCCATACAGATATGTGCACCTTGGGTGTATCACTTTAGACACAAGCTTTTCCACTTCACCTATTTAGGGATCAACCTGTTAGAGAGCAGTGGAGGAGAAAAGAACCTGGGGGTCCTGGTGCACTGCAGGTTGAATGTTAGACAGCAACGTGTCCTTGTGCCCAAGAAGGACAGTGGCATCCTGGAGTGTATTAGAAGGGACATAGTCAGTAGGTGGAGAGAGGGTCTTCTCTGCCCTGGTGAGACCACAGCTGGGAAATTGCATTGAATTCTGGAGAAGAGTGTCCCAGGCTGTCCAGAGAGGGTGTGGGGTCTCCTTCTCTGGAGACATTCAAACCCCACCTGGACACCTTCCTGTGTGACTTGACCTGGGTGTTTCTGCTCCAGCAGAAGGTTGGCCTAGATGATCTCTTGAGGTCCCTTCCAATCCCTGACATTCTGTGATGCTTCTTCCCATGGCAGAATGGGATGTTTCTGGTTCAGGGCACAATGCCCCACACCAAGGAGCTGCCTACCCTAGTGTCCTGCTCACACAGCACTGCAGGGACATGAAGGTCACAGTGGTGGCCTTCCCACCTCCCTGTGGCATTAGACCCACCCTTGGTGTTACACAGGAACAGCCAGGATTCTCCTCCCAATTCCACAACACATGGGTTTTCCTTTCATGCAGCCACAGGGTTCATTAAATACGATAAAAGGAAATCTTTATAAAGATAAAGAATTTGTTTTATCTATTTTATGGTACTTCTTTGGCTTATACTTCATGCAGAGCAACGGATCTATCCCAGTCCATTGCCTGGGATGGAGGGAGAAGGAGGTGGCAAAGTCCCACTGGATTGCAGGGGGGTATCTAATGGGGAATCTGGGGATGCTGCTGGTAGAAACAGACACAGAAGTATTTAAAAAAAATAAAAATTGAGGGAAGTAGTGTAGCTGCCTGGCTTGTCCTGCACCAGTAAGACCAGAGCAGCTCACATGTGCCATCTAGTGATGACAGGAGCTCATGGAGTTCTCCCAGCAGGAGCAGAAATTGTGAGGAATGTGTTTAGGGGAGAAAGGTGAACACAGATACCACGAGAAAAACCCAAAATTTTTACAAGTCTAGCAGCAAGGCTTGTGTTCAAATCCACACGCCCTTCCCTGCAAATGTACCAAAAAAATACACTTGGTAAAACCAGAATAAAGGAAGAGATAAATAATAGAACTCTTCTAGAACTGGAAAAACTAAGGACCAAATAGCACAGAAAGCACAAATGGTGAAATCTGAAGGAAAAAATGAGGGCTTTTTTATAAACATTAATGGAAGAGGTTTGGGGGCAAGACATACCAAGTGATCAAAAGACTCTTGTGTAGGACTTAGGAGGGTTTCTAATTACTGGATGTGGGTTGGAAGGGCTGAGAGCTGGGTCTCCACAGCCTGGGGAAGAGAAAGATCCCAAGGAAACCTCACAATGACCTCCCAGTGCCTGAAGGGGCTCCAGGAAACATGAAGAAGGGATGTTTCCCAGGACATGGAGCAATAGGATGAGGCACAGTGGTTTGAAACTACAGATGAGACATTAGGAAGAAGTTCTCCATAAGGATGGTGAGACACTGGCCCAGGTTGCCCAGAGAGCTGGTGGAGGCTGTTTCCAAGGCATGGAGGAATAGGATGGTGGGCAGGGTAGGGTTAAGTGGGACATCAGGAAGGTCTAATTCCAAAGTTTGCTGAGACCTTCCACACAACTTGCAGAATACCCCCCAGATTCTTCTCAAACCATTTAATCCTCTTCTCCCAAATTCAGACTAAAGTTACTCCCCTGAATATTCTGACTCACTTTCATCCCCCAAATCACTGCCCTTTCCCCCCCAGAACTAGAGGAGATGTTATCTCTTACTTCCCCATACACCCACTCCCACATTTCTTCCAGCTTATCCCTGAAAGCCCTGAATTCCTCTCCTTGACTTTCCATGGCCTGCAGCTTCTCTTTCAACATTAAGAGCATCGTTTCTGGCAAGACATTAAGGTGCTCACCACTTGCCAGCCTGAAAGCCACAAATACCCCATTAGCATCCAGCTTTTGATAGTCCCTCCGTCTCTGCTGCTGCCATGGTGTCTCATGGAAAGCCTGGCTGTCTCCATCTTCTTGGCCCACCTTGGGATCACCTCAACTTCACTCTTTCTACCTGTAGAGTTGCCCACTCAATGCCAAAAGACGGGGCACTGCCTGCTTGGGGACACCACCAAATCCCAAACCTCATATCCCAACACCAGTGTTACTTGTTTTCTTGCCTTTTGGTTGGCTTTTTTTGTTTTCTTTTAATTTTGCTCTAATGGGAACAAAATGAATTCCAAACCAACAGCTGAAAGAGCAAACAGCTACTTCTGACATGGGTGAAAACCAGCCTTGTGGTTCTTTGAACATTTGCTTGGCATCTTCCTGAAGCACTTGACCTACATCTTCCCTCCTACTCTTTCTTTAACTACTGAAATGCATTTGCTGGGGATTTTTTTTTCGTTTTTTCTCTGCTTAGCAGTCATCCAGTATCTAATGAGATGGAGAAAAGCCTCTCAGATCAATCATGTTTTCAATCTGTGACATCAAGCCCATGCCTTATTTATGCAGCAAATCCCCTTCTCCCTTTCAACAAGCTCATGAATTGCCAAAGCCTTTTCATGCTGATTTAAGTCAGATTGGGGGATTTCTACTGAGATTTAAATGGTAACATGGTTTTTGCAGGAGCTAATGAGCTGCTCCCACCTGGTTTGATCAAGAAATCATAGAATCATACAGTGGTTTGGGTTGGAAGGGACATTAAAGATCATCTAGTTCCAACCCCTCTGCCAGTTGGACCCTCACAGCAAAGAACTTCTTTCTTCTCTCCAGCCTAAATCTTCCCGCTTCCAATTTGCACCCATTACTCCTGGTCCTGCCATCCTGGACCCTATTAAAAAGTCTCACCCCAGCCTTTCTGTAGGATGGACACCACCATGGAGTTGAGATGAACATGGTTGTGGGTCAGACTATGGTTTCTTCACCCTACTCAACCCAGGTCTCTAACACCAAGACATCAAGAGCTCCCTTTTTTTCTTTCACCCCCTTCTATCTCTTGCCAATCTTCATCTGCACCTTGCACCAGCCAGAGTCTTCCTGGCTGTGGGTATATGAGCTTAAACCCAAACCAGACCTCCCAAATAACAAAGAAAAGCTTCTGCTGGGGCTGGCACTGCCATGGTCTGCTTGCAGTACCCACCACATGTACAGCTGCCCAGAGAGGCTGTGGATGCCCCCTCAATGCCTGGAGGTGTTTAAGGCCAGGCTGAATGAGGCATTGAGCAACCTGGTGTAGTGGGAGGTGTCCCTGCCCATGGCAGGGGGGTTGGAACTTGATGATCTTTGAGGTCCCTTCCAACCCAAACCATTCTATGATTCTATGACATGACCAGTAGTCACTGCCTCACCTTCTTTCTGCATCAAAAAGGTTCCATCAGCCTTTTCTGATGGATCTTGAACTACGTAACAAAAGTCAAGGGCTACCAGCTCATAGCACAGCTTCTGGTCAACCATCTACCTTGTTTCTACAGGCAACACCACCTACCAAGGGGCACTTAAAAAGGCCAAATTATTCTTCAGCTTCTCACACTTGTGACAGCCTCAGACAGGAAGAGGTACAGTGCAGAAGACCAGCCACCACTACAAAGGGACTTGTGGCATGTCAATCTTTGCAGCATTCATCAGTGGGAGAAGAACCAGGGCTCCATGGTTCCTGTCCCAACCTCACCATCACTTCCTGGGTTCACCCCCTTGATCTTGGGATCCTCAATACCCACAGCAGCCAGGGAGAAGTGAGGTTTTGCAGCTGTGGGTCTCCAATCCCCATCCCAGCACCATCAGGAGATGCTGTCTCTTGTGGTCACCTCCCACTGCTGCTTTTGTCAGCTGCTGGGCATTGATGAAATATGCAGGGGCACCATTGCACAACCTACTTTCCACACACCTTGGGCCACAGTGAGCAACCTTCCTCAGTCTCCTGAGGTAGGAGCCTACTGGTGTTAGCCCTGTGGTCTCCTCAATGATGTTTAACCCCACTACAGGTAAGGAGGTTTGCATGAATGGCTGTGCATGGCCTTAAATAACCAGCCAGCTTCTAGAAGCACTTGGACTAATTCCTAAAATCCACATCAGAAAGAGCAAGTTCCTGCCTCCCCTCCCCATTTCATTATGAATATGAGATTGAGAGGTTAAAGACCAGCTTCTCAAAGGTGACCAACACTTCATACTAGGGCATCTTGGCCCAAACAAGCAGCCAACATGAGTCAGACCCTCTTGAGAAGAAATCTCTTCCAAGTACTGGAGTTGTTCTTACAGACCCAGACCTCCTTTACCTTTAGTAGTAGCCCCATTTCATTATGATATTGAGAGGTTAAAGCTTCTGAAAGGTGACCAACACTTCATACCATGAAGGCAGCCTGTCCTGAACAAGCAGCCAACATGAGTCAGACCCTCTTGAGAAGAAATCTCTTCCAAGTACTGGAGTTGTTCTTACAGACCCAGACCTCCTATACCTTTAGTAGCAGTCCCATTTCATTATGAGATTGAGAGGTTAAAGATTGAGAGGTTAAAGCGTCTCAAAGGTGACCAACACTTCATACTAGGGCATCTTGGCCCAAACAAGCAGCCAACATGAGTCAGAACCCTCTTGAGAAGGCATCTCTTGCAAGTACTGGGGGTTTTCTTACAGACCCAGACCTCCTATACCTTTAGTAGCAGTCCCATTTCATTATGAGATTGAGAGGTTAAAGACCAGCTTCTCAAAGGTGACCAACACTTCATACCATGAAGGCAGCCTGTCCTGAACAAGCAGCCAACATGAGTCAGGACCCTCTTGAGAAGACATCTCTTGCAAGTACTGGGGTTGTTCTTACAGACCCAAACCTCCCATGCCTTTACTAGCAGCCCCATTTAATTATGAGATTGAGAAATTAAAGACCAGCTTCTCAAAGGTGACCAACACTTCATACCATGGCAGCCTGGCCCAAACAAGCAGCCAAAATGAGTCAGAACCCTCTTGAGAAGACATCTCTTGCAAGTACTGGGGTTGTTCTTACAGACCCAAACCTCCCATGCCTTTATTAGCAGCCCCATTTAATTATGAGATTGAGAAATTAAAGACCAGCTTCTCAAAGGTGACCAACACTTCATCCTGTGGTAACCTGGCCCAAACAAGCAGCCAACATGAGTCAGGACCCTCTTGAGAAGAAATCTCTTGCAAGTACTGGGGTTGTTCTTACAAATCCAGACCTTAGTAGCAGCCCCATTTGCTGCTACACGGAGAGGTAACCTCAGGAAGGAGCACAAGAAGATCATAGACCCTAGGAAAAAAAATCATATTTGATCTTCTGATACATCTGAGGAGCACAACCCATTTCTACTACTCCAACAGCTCAAACCTCAACCAGGGCCAGAGGAGGGTGTTTGGAGCAAGGAGGGTATGACCATGACCTTTTTAAGATGTTTGTAGCAAGATGCTTCCACAGGATGTAAAAAACACCTGACTCCACAAAAGCTCTTATTTACAGTGGAAGGACAATTCCCATGAGAAGCCCGTAGGTGTGTGGATTGCTCAGCCCAGACTTGTCTCCTTGGTCAAGCAACTCCCTGCCCAGTGAATGTATCCCATAATCACACCAGCCTCTAACTGTGGACATGGCAGCTCTACCTCTCCCATCAACAGATCACTCAATGAAGAGAAATTAAAGCTCTATCAATAGCAAAGGGTGACATTTTTGGATACTGCTCTCCTAGAGAGAGGTGACAGAGGAGAATTGGGGCCATTTTCCTCTAGGAGACAGAAGTAGGAGGCTGAATTTAGCCAAGCAAGGGCTCTGCTGCCCCAAAGCAGCACTTTCATCTCAAGTTGGTCACACTGGTCTAAACTCAAGGGACATGTTAAGCTGACATGGTGAAGATCTCCTTGCCAGCTTACTTGGCATTCAGGAGAAGACCAAAGCTACACACTATTACCTAAAGGAAGAAAAATTATCAGGATAATTTAATTTCAGTGTTAAAATATTTAGTTTCATAGAAAGGTCCTTTCAGGTCCTTGAGTCCAGCCATCAACCAAGCTCTGACAAGAACCAGCCCTAAACCATAACTCTAAGCTCTGCATCTACCTGGCTCTTAAATACCTCCAGGGATGGTGCCTCAATCACCTCCCTGGACAACTCATTCCAAGACTTGAGAGATGCATTTGGACTCCTGGAGGACTGTTTTTAACACCATGTGTGAAAATACCTTGGATCTGTTGTCGAACAAGACAGATGTTCTCCAATCTCTGCATCTCCATTACCTCACCAGAGCATCCATGGACACCAGAGCAGAATCATCACCCACTGGTGGGTTCTTCCAGGGAACCTGAGATTTGTGGTGATTCCACAGAGTTCATTTGATCTTCATCAAGTTCTTTAGAGCTTCCAAGTACAGCTGAACACTGGATAAAGCAGAGGTGTGGATGTTGCTCCCATTTTAAGTCATTTTTAGTGGACATTGCTCTCATTTTAAGTCATTTTCCTCATGAGAGAGGTTAGCTTTCACAGGTAACCTTAAAAATTCCATGTAGGTAATTCTCAGGAAGACCTCTACAAATCCCCTGATGACTTGCTCTCTGCTGACTTTCTCACTGTCGATAATTATCGTGGTTTGCCTGTCTCCCAGCACAACTCTTCTCACTTCCCTAATTAAAATTCCTTTGTGGCCACCATCTGAGAACTCATCAGCCCCAAGAAGCCAAGGCATTGCACAAACCAGCTCCAACTCATACCTAATAGCAGCCCAATTGCAGCCCAGTCAATGCTCACACCCAAAACCAAAGAACCAAAGGCTGTGAAAAGCTCCTGGGCTTCTCCATCCTGCCTTTCTCCCACTGGGATCCCTCTCACACACAGTCACACAACATCAGGGATTGGAAGGGACCTCGAAAAATCATCTAGTGCTATACCCTTGCCAGAGCAGGAACACCCAGATCAGGTCACACAGGAAGGTGTCCAGGTGGGGTTTGAATGTTTCCAGAGGAGGAGACCCCACACCCTCTCTGGGCAGCCTGGGACACTCTTCTCTCACCCCCACCCTGACAAAGTTTTTTCTCCTATTTCTGTGGAACCTCCTGTGTTCCAGCTTGCACCTGCTGCCCCAGGTCCTATCATTTGAGGTCACTGAGAAGAGCCTGGCTCCATCCTTCTGACACTCACCCTTTCCATATTTATATGCATGAATGAGGTCTCCCCTCAGATTCCTCTTCTCCAAGCTGAAAAGCCCCAGCTCCCTTGGCCTTTCCTGAAAAGGGAGATGCTCCAATCCCTTCATCATCTCTGTGTCTCTGTGCTGGACTCTCTCCATCTCCCATCTGTATGGGTCTCTATGTCTTTTTTTAGGGTATCCCATGATTTAATGAATGCTATTTATTGGAAAAAATAGGCAAAGTTATTCTACCGCCTCAGTCTAATGGTACTTTTCTCTGCCCATGGCAGGGGGGTTGAAAATAGAATCCTAGAATGGTTTGGAAGGGACCTTCAAGATCATCTAGTTCCAACCCCCCTGCCATGGGCAGGGACACCTCCCACCACACCAGGCTGCGCAGTGCCCCATCCAGCCTGGCCTTAAACACCTCCAGGGATTGAGGGGGCATCCACAGCCTCTCTGGGCAACCTCTTCCAGTGTCTCACCACCCTCACAGCAAAGCACTTCTTTCTTCTATCTAGCCTGAATCTCCCCTCTTCCAATTTGCATCCATTCCTTCTAGTCCTGCCATCACATAGATGATCTTTAAGGTCCCTTCCAATTCTCTCCAGGAGTTCCCTGTCCTACTTCAACTGAGAGCCCCAGAACTGGACACAATATTCCAGATGGGTGAAGCTGCCTGCTGGCAGTCCCATTACACACAGGAGAAGAAATGAGGAGAGGCAGAATTTTCCAAGAGGATCCAAAAAGAAATGAAACCATTTTGTGTGCGCTTTAATATAGGGATGTCTGATACCATCTGTCTGCAGCCTTGGGTTGCCTTTGAAGCTAATAATTGGCATCAGGGTGGTGGGTGAGTTTCCATCTTAGGCAGGGTTTTGGAATGAACTTTGGGTTTCCAGACAAATGGGCATTTTCATGATCTTACCCACCACCACATGATGTTACATATTCCTCCTCAGCAGTGGTTGTGTTCAGGTTGGGACATCTCCAGAGTTTAGGTTTCTTTTTTTTTTTTTTCTCTTCCTTAGCTAATTAAGCCTTGTGAGAAGGGCAAAAATATTTAGGGTGTTGGAGAAGAAAGGTTAAACCAGCAAAATATAGGGCAAGCTTAGCCAAGCCGTGCTCAAAGTGGTCGTGGCTTGTGATGCTGAAGGGGTTCAGCCACCCTTGGTTGTGCAGGGTGGGGAGAAGCAAAAGGCAGATGAAATATCAAGGTGTGCCCTTGCAAATGAGATCTTTAAAGCCCACATTGGCCCCTGGAAAAGAACATTGCTCCACGTCTCCAAGAGGCTGGGTGGAAATCATCTCCCTTCTGAGGAAAGGCTGAGGGAGCTGGGGCTCTTTAGCTTGGGGAAGAGGAAACTGAGGGGTGACCTCAGTCATGTCTATAAATATGGAAAGGGTGAGTGTCAGAAGGATGGAGCCAGGCTCTTCTCAGTGACCTCCAATGATAGGACAAGGGGCAATGGGTGCAGCTGGAACACAGGAGGTTCCACAGAAACAGGTGGAGAAACTTTGTTAGGGTGAGGGTGAGAGAAGAGTGTCCCAGGCTGCCCAGAGAGGGTGTGGGGTCTCCTTCTCTGGAGACATTCAAACCCCAGCTGGACACCTTCCTGTGTGACCTGGTCTGGGTGTTCCTGCTCTGGCAGGGGGGTTGGACTAGATCATCTCTTGTGGTCCCACAAGAATCCCATCATTGGAAATCACTGAGAAGAGCCTGGCTCCATCTTTATAGACATTTTATAGACATTTCCATCTTTACAGACATGACTGAGGTCACCCCTCAGTCTCCTCCAAGCTGCAGAGCCCCAGCTCCCTCAGCTTTTCCTCAGAAGGGAGATGCTCCAATCCCTTCATCCTCTCTGTGTCTCTTTGCTTGACTCTCTCCAGCAGTTCCCTGTCCTTCTTCAACTGGACTGCACACAACTCCAGCTGTGCTCTCATCAGGGCAGAGCAGAGGAGGAGAAGAACCTCTCTCCACCTACTGACCATGTTCCTTCTAACACACCCCAGGATGCCATTGTCCTTGGCCACAAGAACACATTGCTGGCTCATGGTCACCTGCTGCCCACCAGGACCCCCAGGTCCCTTTCCCCTCCACTGCTGTGTGCAGTTGAAAGAGCATCCTCATAATTCATATTTACCTTCAGTTGCCAAGAGTAAATTCCAGAGATGTTTTTGTGAGCCTCTTCCAAAGTTTCTGGCTTGATTTCCTCACACAGTGACTGTGGGTCTTCCAGCACAGTCTGGCACATCTGGCTTCATTCATTAAACACTTTGTTTCCTCCAAATTCAGCCAAATCTGGCATTTGGCAAATGTAAGCAGAGCAAATGCAGCACAGAGAGCCTGAGAGAGCTGATGCAGTTTGAAGTTGGGTCCAGACCTGACAAAAAGTTCCATGGACTAAGGGTTTTAGGGGAGATTTTGACACTGAAAGAGTGAACAAGAGTTGGAACAGGCTGTTCAGGGTAGAGATTTTAGGCCCCATCCCTGGATGGATTTAAGAGCTGGGCAGACACAGAGCTTAGAGAGATGGTTTAAGGCTGGTTCTTGTCAGATCTGGGTTGATGGTTGGACTCTGTGAGCTGAAAGCTCCTTCCAACCTGGACTATTCCATCCCACTTCTTTTTTTCTTTAAAATATCCGAGTAAATTGCTGGGGAGCCTTCTTCAAAAGAGATCAAACTCACACAGATTGCTTTTAAAAAGGTGGGGAGAGGAAATGAGGAGAGGCAGAATTTTCCAAGCAAATCCAAAAAGAAATTAAACCATTTTGTGTGTGTTGTAATATAGGGATGTCTGATGGTTGGGTTGATGGTTGGACTCTGTGAGCTGAAAGCAAGGATTGGATTGGTATGAAAATTTTTTCTCCCAGTATTTGGGGTCTACAAAGACTTTCTTTCCCACTGTTACAAATTATTATGGGTCTACAGAGTCTCTTTTCCACTGTTTCACAAGTCCTGTGGCAAGAGGACTCTAAGATATGACAAGGGAAAAGTTTTAAATTAATTTCCATTCTTTTTGAGTTTTCAGAGATCTATCATAGAATCATAGAATGGTTTGGGTTGGAAGGGACCTTCAAGATCATCTAGTTTCCACCCCCCTGCCATGACCAGGGACACCTCCCACTACACCAGGTTGCTCAATGCCTCATCCAGCCTGGTCTTAAACACCTCCAGGGATTGAGGGGGCATCCACAACCTCTCTGGGCACCCTCTTCCAGTGTCTCACCACCCTCACAGCAAAGAACTTCTTTCTTCTCTCCAGCTTAAACCTCCCCTCTTCCAATTTGCATCCATTACTCCTACTCCTGCCATCCTAGACCCTATTCAAAAGTCCTATCCTTGCTTGCTGCTGTGCACTGAGATGTCAACTGACACCAAGCCAAAAACTGACACCAAGCCAAAAACTTCTTTTCACAAGAAGATCTAAAACCAGTTTCTACATGACACCTGCATAAAACACAATCCCCTGTTCCTTTTTGCTCTTCTCAGTAGATGGCAAAATGGAACTACGTCCTTGTTTCTCCACAGACAAACCTAAAACACATCAGTGAGAAGGATGAGAAAGTTGGAAGTAAGTCTCAGAGATGTCCAACTCCTCTTCTGGACAAAGTCAGCAGAAAGAGGGAGGTGGATTTTTCCCTGTGCACTACCCATGGATTGTTCCACCAGGGAAGGGATTGCTACAGAGGGAGATCAAAGCCCAACACAGAGACATTAAACCAAAGGTATAACCAAACCTGCCATAAGCTGCAAAACCAAGTTCCTGTGGTCAACAGAGACCTCCTGACCTCTCACTAGAGTTTACCTCAGCATCCTGGGCAAATACCAGTGGATTCATTAACAGTTTGGCTTTAAGCATCCTCTGCTGTGTGGAGAGACCAAGGGAGCCTCTCCTGCTGCTTGGAGAGAGCCCCAACATCCCTTGATGGCACTTGATTTTCAGTGGACATCTGATTTTGGCTGAGGAGGAGCTTTTTTTAAGTATTTTAAAACCTGGAGGTAGACTTAGACCTTAGAGGAATCAATCTGAATGCACTCTTAGTGCTGTTGGGCCATATTTTCCTCACAGTAATTATGGCAATGGAATAAAAAATAAGGAGCCTTCTCCATTCTCAAGGTCCACATGGTGCCTCAGCCCTTCTCCAAGCTACTGAATCTTCCCCAGAGGAGAATAGGAGGTGACAAGGGTGAAGCAGACAGCTTCACCACTCATCCCAACCCCAACTCACATCAAATTGTCCCAGAAGGATGTAGAAAGTATCTCAACAAACCCAACTTTTTGCCATTTCAACTTTGCTTCATTAGCCCCAAGCTCCATTCAGGAGTAATAATGCAATAATGTACTGAAAATATTAAGAAGGAACCCAAAAAAACACCAAAAAGCCCTTCCAACATTTAGCTTAATTGGTCTAAAAGCAGTAATTTTCATTTTGCCTTCTCTGTGAGGCTTCTGCTCCTGGTTTTTTTTCAGATGTGGTTACCTTGATTTGGCTTTGAATAGATCCTTGTTTGCTCTCTCTCCTCTCCCCTGTTTACAGAGCACTTTGTAGCTGGAGAGACAACCAGAGAGAGGAAAGGACCTTCTAAATGGGAAATAGCAAAGGGGACCTCACAATAGCTTCTCAATACCTGAAGGGGGCTACAGAAAGGCTGGGGGAGGACTTTTGAGTAGGGTGCAGGATGGCAGGACTAGCAGGAATGGATGTAAATTGGAAGAGGGGAGATTTAGGCTGGAGAGAAGAAAGAAGTTCTCTGCTGTGAGGGTGTGAGACACTGGAAGAGGTTGCCCAGAGAGGCTGTGGATGCCCCCTCAATCCCTGGAGGTGTTTAAGGCCAGGCTGGATGAGGCATTGAACATTGAGGTGTCCTGGCCCATGGCAGGGGAGTTGGAACTTAATGTCACCCTCCATCTCCTGCAAGCACATCCCACCCGTGGGACATCAGAGAAGCTGAGTGAGGGCAGGCAAGGATGTGGCAAAGGGAGGGGAAGAAATCCAGAATAACAACAGAGCATTGCTCATCCCAGACTTTTAGGCATTAGACAGGAAAGTGAGAGTTGGGCTTTGATCATGAGAAGTGAGTGTTTCACCCTGGAGGCGATGGCACAGAGACCTGAGCACTGAGCTGGGGGTGTCTTCTCTCTGTATTTCATAACAAAATGGTTTGGGTTGGAAGAGACCTTCAAGATCATCCAGTTCCAACCCCCCTGCCATGGGCAGGGACACCTCCCACTACACCAGGTTGCTCAGTGCCTCATCCAGCCTGGCCTTAAACACCGCCAGGGATTGAGGGGACATCCACAGCCTCTCTGGGTAACCTCTTCCAGTGTCTCACCACCCTCACAGCAAAAAACTTCTTCCTTCTCTCCAGCCTAAATCTCCCCTCTTCCACTTTGCATCCATTCCTCCTAGTCCAGCCATCCTGGACCCTATTCAGAAGTCCTACCCCAGCCTTTCTGTAGCCCCCTCCAGGTATTGATATTTCCTTCCCAAACTGATAAATCACTAAATAACTTCACCATGGCTTCAGACACACACACCCTATCCCTGATGGATAGTTTCCACAGGTTATTTTACCTGGTCAAAACTCCTTGCCAGAGCAAAAAACTCTCCCAGAGAAACTTCTCTTCCCATGCTGAAGTGCAACACCCTCCAGAGACACCTTACCATGGGAAATCTCCTCATCCAACCAGGCTGGGATGTTCTCCAGGAGGAGAAGAGAAGGGAAATCTACTGGATAAGCTGCCCTCACACCCACAGGCTTTTAAGGTGGCAGCTGGCAAAGCCCCTCTTGAAAAGTGAGACGAAACTATTGACCATGGGGACAAACCTGCACAGTAGGAGCGAGGTGCCACTAGATGGTGATAGTGCCCACAGAACTTTAGCTACTCAGAGCTTCCCAAGGACAAGGCCACCCTGAAATGTAAAACTTCTTATATTTTTAAGCTGGAAATCCTTGGCAAGTTTGTGAATACTTCTTGTTTGTGAAGAATGAGGGTTCTTTGCATCCAAGAATGATCAGGAGCACCGGGAGAAGATGTTTTGGTGAGAAATAGAGGAGTGCTTGGTGTGGAGGGAATGAGATGCTTCAGTGTGGCCAGCACCAGAAGCAGATAAACTCCATTTCTATTTCCCTGCACCTCCAGTACCCACAGGACGAGGTTGAGAAACATTTGGGCTGTGTGCTTGATGGCCAGAAGCCAACCCTGTCCAGGGCTGCATCAAGAGAAGTGGGACCAGAAGGTCAAGGGAGGGGATTTTCCCCCTCTACTGGGCTCTGGTGAGACCCCAACTGGAGTTACTGTGTCCAGTTCTAGAGTCACTGACATAAGAAGGACATCGAGCTGTTGGAGTGGGTCCATAGGGGGGCACCAAGATGACGAGAGGGCTGGAGCAACTGCCTTCTGAGGACAGGCTGAAGGAGTTGGGGTTGTTGAGCCTGGAGAAGAGAAGGCTCACGGGGTCCCCCACAGTAGCTTCTCAATACCTGAAGGGGGCTACAGAAAGGCTGGGGTAGGAGTTCTGAAGTGTCCAGGCAGGCAGGACTAGGAGTAATGGATGCAAATTGGAAGAGGGGAGATTTAGGCTGGAGAGAAGAAAGATCTTTGCTGTGAGGGTGGTGAGACACTGGAAGAGGTTGCCCAAAGAGGCTGTGGATGTTCCCTCAATCCCTGGAGGTGTTTAAGGCCAGGCTGGATGAGGCACTGAGCAACCTGGTGTAGTGGGAGGTGTCCCTGCCCATGGCAGTGGGGTTGGAACTAGATGATCTTTGAGGTCCCTTCCAACCCAAACCATTCTGTGATTGATTCTGTGATCTGGTTATACCCACTTCCCTGAATCTGGAGCTGAGGAAGAACCAAGATGTTCACTCACTCATTTCATTCTAATGTCCTGGAGCTGTCTTTAATTTTTTAATGTTAATCCCTGAAATTACATATTCAATCGAATGCAAGATTTTCAATAAATGAGCACTTTTTTCCTTGGTAACCTTTGTCACCTCCCATCACATAAAATGTAGGGCTCTTTTACATTTGGCTGGTCATATTCTTCCTGTACCACTCTCATCCAGAACATGAGGCAGAACCCAGCTTGAAAAAATAACCCTACAATACCCAGATTCTTTAAGAAAACAATAAAAATCCATGTGCATGTTGTGACCTGCTGTTTATTAAACTTGTGCCAGGTCTCACCTTGCCAAAGTGATCACTGCAATTACCACAGAGCAGACAGAAAAATCCACCTTTATTTTTTTTCTTCTGTTAAAGCCACAGTGGGGATGAAAAGAGGGGAAATGATGGGACAGGACTAGGGTCATTGGTAACTCCAGCTCTCAAGGGTTGAATGATTTTTGCAAGAGGTTAAAACCTTCACTTTCCAGTCATTTAGTGGCCTGGGGAAGAGAAGAGCTGGGCTAATAAAAGTGAAAACCATCACAATAAGGTATCTCACACTCACTGTAAAAACGAAACCTGATTTATTCTTGGGAGGTGTTAACAAATTCACTGGTTTTGTGTTGGTTTTGGGTTTTGGTTTTGGTTTTTTTTCCATTTAGAAATGAGTTCTCTTCGGATAAAGAGATGTGGCTTTGTTTGGAAATGAGTAGAACTTGTCCTGTCTCTGAGCAAGGTGGGGATCTGTGATGGGAATGCTCTCAAGTTGTGGGTTTACTCATGATTTGTGCTGACATCAGGCTTGAAAACACCCTGGATGAGAGGAAAAGGCCTCAAGTTGCACCAAGGGAGGTTTAGGATGGAGAATAGGGAAAATTTTCACATGGTGAAGCACTAGAAGAGGCTCCCCAGGGAGAGATTGAGGCACTATCCCTGGAGGGATTTAAGAGATGAGCAGACTCAGAGCTTAGAGATGTGGTTTAAGGCTGGTTCTTGTCAGAATTGGAATGATGGTTGGACTCAATAGATAGAATCATAGAATGGTTTAGGTTGGAAGGGACCTTAAAGATCATCTAGTTCCAACCCCCAACTTGAGCCATCATAAGATTCTCTGACCCCAAGCCAGGTTTCCTGAGTAGATGTCTCCACATCACCCCTCATCTCCCCAGCTCATCCATACTGACACCTCATCTGATGGTGAGAGGTGACACCTCCATTGACCAGCTATCACTGCCAAACCTCACAGCAGCTTCAAAAAGCCAGATGGGAGAAGAGCAAATCAATTTATGGGTGGGTAATTAGTGCTTGGGGTTAATAGGGTCCTTCAGTAGTCCTAGGAGTAATGGATGTGAAGTGGAAGAGGGGAGATTTAGGCTGGAGAGAATAAAATTCTTTGCTGTGAGGGGGATGAGAGACTGGAAGAGGTTGCCCAGAGAGGCTGTGGATGCCCCCTCAATCCCTGGAGGTGTTTAAGGCCAGGCTGGATGAGGCACTGAGCAGCCTGGTGTGGTGGGAGGTGTCCCTGCCCATGGCAGAAGGAACTAGATGATTCCTATGATTCATGGGAAAGGCTGGTGAGCACAGAATCAGCCAAGCTCAGGGCCAAGAAGATGCCCCATGGAGGCAACCAGAGATTCAGGGAAAATCATAGAATAGTTTGGGTTGGAAGGGACCTTCAAGATCATCGAGTTCCAATCCCCCTGCCATAGATAGGGACACCTCCCACTACATCAGGCTGCTCAGTGCCATCTCCAGCCTGGTCTTGAACACCTCCAGAGAGGGGGCATCCACAACCTCACTGGGCAACCTGTTCCATTGCTTCACCACCCTCACTGGAAAGAATTTCTTTCTTATGTCAAGTCTAAATCTACCCCCTTCCAATTTACATCCATTGTTTCTGGTCCTCCCATCCGATATCATAATTAAAAGTCCTTCCCCTGCCTTTCTGTAGGTACTGATAAGTTACTCTGAGGTCCCCCCTGAGCCTTCTCTTCTCCAGGCTGAACAACCCCAACTCCTTCAGCCTGTCTTCATAGGGCAGTTACTCCAGCCCTTTGACCATCTTTGTGGCCTCCTCTGGACCCACTCCAATAGTTCAATGTCCTTCCTGTGTTGGACCTTAAAGATCATCAAGTCCCAACCCCAAAAGTCAGGGTCTGAGGGAGAGAAAGGAGGTGTTGTCAGAATCTGCAACTCCTCACCCTGAGCCAGGCTAGAGATGATGATGAAGATGGTTCTCCAGGTAGAGCTGAGGTCCCAGAGCCTCAGTTACACTTCAGTAGGGTATAGGGTGAAGAAGCTGAGATGGGAGGTACAGGGCAATACAACCCACTCCTACCACAGCAAGGGCTTAAAACCAAAGAGCTCATAACCAAAGAGCTTAAAAACAAACTGCCTGTGGTTGGTTAAATGGAAAACAGACAAGAGTGTTCCCTTCCCCAGAAGGTGTTTGTCCCACACCATCAACACCACTCCTCTGCCCCACACCATCAACATGGCAGAAGGTCATCACCCATCAAATCCATCACCTGCATCCTCCAGGACATATGTGGAGAAAGAAGTCTTGGGATCTGAGACCCCATCTGGACTATTGTGTCCAGTTGTGGGGCCTTCAGTTGAAGAAGGACAGGGAACTGCTGGAGAGTCCAGCACAGAGACACAGAGAGGATGAAGGGATTGGAGCATCTCCCTTCGGAGGAAAGGCTGAGGGAGCTGGGGCTCTTCAGCTTGGAGGAGACTGAGGGGTGACCTCAGTCATGGCCATAAATATGGAAATGGTGAGTGTCAGGAGGATGGAGCCAGGCTCTTCTCAGTGACCTCCAATGATAGGACATTGGGAAATGGGTGCAAGCTGGAACACAGGAGGTTCCACTGAAATGGATGTAAAAACTTTGTCAGGGTGAGAGAAGAGTGTCCCAGGCTGTCCAGAGAGGGTGTGGGGTCTCCTTCTCTGGAGACATTCAAACCCCACCTGGACACCTTCCTGTGTGACCTGATCTGGATGCTCCTGCTCTGGCAGAGGGATGGGACTAGATGATCTCTTGAAGCCCCTTCCAATCTCTTCCCATCCCTTCCAATCCAATTCTGTGATTCTCTGTGATTTTATTCCACCTGTTAGAGCTGGTAAACTCCAACTTTCCCTTCAGATGCAGTTTGGTGCTGAGCAGCCTCAGCAGAAGCCTTGTCCCCACATCAGTTCAAGTAAGCACAATGTCTTCTCCATTTGGGGGAAAACCACTTCCCATGGCAGCCCAAGCTCAGCCCAGGTAACAAGAGGGCTTCATTGTTCTAACCTGCCCCACCAAGATGCCAGTTATTTTGCCCAGACTTCCAAAACCCCAAATTATTTCAATATTTCAGCATATAAACAACCTGATTTTCAAGCGTGGGCTCATTTCTTCCAGACATGCAGCAGAAGATGACAAAGAGAAGGAAAGGGACCACCAAAAGGCATGTTTTCTCCAAGCAGAGAGGTTATCTTGGTTTCATTGAAATCTGTCTGCTGGATCCAGCAGAGGTTGCAAGGGATTTCCATGTTTGCCCCCCTCTTCCTGGCAGCCACAGGGAAATAGATGGAAAGAGGTTGTTATATAAAAGACAAGCAAAAGTTTCAGACTAATTAAAGGGATTTTTATCTCCTTCAGCATCATATCTTGTTTTTTTTTTTTTAAAGAAGAGACATCTCCTTGCCTGTGCTCTAAATAGCATCCCAGCTTATTAAAGCAGAGAGAAGCTTCCCAGAGTTGATTTATGGGATGCTTATTGTTGCAGCCACTGGTTTTTGCATGGCTCCCAGTAGGTCCCAGCAGTAGGTCTCAGCAGCACTTTCTAATCAGGGGTGTTTTTACCTCATCTCTCTGTCCCTGAAGCAGGAGATGGGATGGTCCAGTGACTGGGGCACCAGACATAGACACAACACTCTGCTGCCAACATCCCATGGGCTGAAGGAACTGGGGTTGTTAAGCCTGGAGAAGAGAAGGCTCAGGGGGGGCCTCAGAGGAGCTTCTCAATACTTGAAGGGGGCTACAGAAAGGCTGGGGTAGGACTTTTGAGTAGGGTGCAGGATGGCAGGACTAGGAGTAATGGCTGCAAATGGGAAGAGGGGAGATTTAGGCTGGAGAGAAGAAAGAAGTTCTTTGCTGGGAGGATGGTGAGACAGTGGAAGGGGTTGCCCAGAGAGGTTGTGGATGCCCCCTCAATCCCAGGAGGTGTTTAAGGCCAGGCTGGATGAGGCACTGAGCAATGTGGTGTAGTGGGAGATGTCCCTGCCCATGGCAGGGGGGTTGGAACTGGATGATCTCTGAGGTCCCTTCCAACCCAAACCATTCTATGATGGTGGGCATGGAGTTCACCAACTCTTTGTCTCAACCCAGGTGTAAAACACATCATTTTCCCAACACACAGGGCTGTCCTCAGGCTTTTACTGGAGCTGGGTAATGAGACACAGTCCTCACTTGTCTACACCACCATTATTTATCCAAAAAAACAAAAGGCTACAAAACAATTGATGGGAGCTGTAGGTTGTAATTGCAGGCAGTAATGAAGCAGCAGGGAAGGCGTAGGACTTTGAAGCAAGGAGACACATGAGGGAGCTTTAGTCCCTGGGGTGGAATGTAAATACCAGCTTTTCCAGGCAGACACCCTGCTCCGAAAACTGGAGGAACATTTTATTCAGGCATAAATGCTCTGCTTTAAATAGCACACCACTGTCTTATCTTTTCTTCCTGCATCTTAAGCAGTATCCCAGCAGACTGCCACCACCCTGCAGTGATAATCCTGGGGTATGTGACTGTTGAAATCAGACAGAATCATGTTCAGAAGCTCCTTTTTATCCAGGAAAATCATAGAATCTGAAGGGTCCCTTCCAGAGAGGTGATTTTGCCC
>VZTY01009652.1:0-21160 GCA_013400935.1 Turnix velox
GCATGTGGAGGTCAGGGAGGTGACTGGAAACAGCCATCATGGCTTCATCAAAAGCAAGTCCTGCCTGACCAAACTGTCCAGGCTTTCTGTCATGGAGTGACTACATCAGTGGACTGGGATATCATGTAAAGCCTTTGACACAGTCCCTCACAACATCCTTCTCTCTTAACTTAGACATTAGGAAAAAAATTTTTCTTTGTAAGGGTGGTGAGGCACTGGAACATGTTGCCCAGAGAGATGGTGAAGGTCACATCCCTGCAGACATCCAAGGCCAGGCTTGATGAGGCTCCGAGCAACTTGATCTAGTGCAGGATGTCCCTGCTTACTGCAGGGGGTTTGGACCTTTGAAGATCCCTTTCAGCCTATGATTCTATGACTAAGAAAAATACTTTCTTTTTCTATTCTGGAAAAGAGGTCACAAAAGCAATTTACAAACAGAAAGAAAAACAAATGTGATACAAAGATCCTTCTCCACAGGCTTGAATACACACCTTGTTATAGTTGAGGCTTTTACATTTTGAAGTTAATACTTTTTTTTGCTTCACCCAGCATGAAGAACAGAGGCCAAATTAGGCCCATACTGGATGCCTTTGGTGCAGTAACTACTGGTTAAACAGATACAAAACTTCATTGTGACTCTTCTGCCCTGTAATTGGCTTCTACCTCAAGACTGCTTAACCCACCTTGCAACCTTACCTCCAGAACCTTCAGAAACAGTGAGGCACCCACACTAATGAGTCAGTGAAATTCACCTTCCCTTTTCCTAGGAAGTTCAACCCATGCTAACCAGGTTAAGCATTCAAGAGCATCATTGTCACTCAGCATGATAGGTACTGACGAATTATTTTTAGTACTTAGAAGCCTATCAAGAGGAGTAAGAAAGTACAGAGTGAAATGCCAAATGCAAAAATGGTAAATTGTGTTTTAAACCCCCAGTATGTTATAGAAACAGTTATTGAATTACCACTGTAGATCTCCTGAAACCTCAGTAAGTAGCAGACGATGGAGATTTCTGCTAAAAATGTAAGTTTCACATAGCTATTTCTTATTTTTAAAGTATAAATTAAGTGGATGCAAGCCAAGTTTTCATAAATAATGCCAAGAATGTTTATGTATGAGAAGCTTAAACTATGTGGCTCTAGCTGAAGTGAATGTTTCAGTGAACATGATTTTAAACATGATTTATTCAAATGTTATGTTAAGTAAGCATTCAATATGCTTTTATGTAATGCTGATGCCCAAGTTACATGTAATTATGATGACATTATAGCATCCTTGATCTTTCATAACCTCTCTAGAAATTCATTTTTCCCAGCATCAACCTCCACAAAGAGCATGGAAGTGACAATGTCACATACTATAAACAGTTACCAGAACAATACTTTTCAGGTCCAATTCTATGAAGGCCAGCCAGCCTTGACTCTTTCTGACATCAGGCAGAGCTGGGAAGTTAAGCTTTGCTCAGAAACATGCCAGTGAATTTGCAAGTCTAAAACCCCACGCGCTGGCATTTAACAGCAAGGTAGGAAGGATGAAGTGAGAATATGTCAAGACATAAACACCTGTTTATTCAAATTTTAAATCACTGATATTCTTGAAGGTGTCTAGTTCTAGTCCAGGTCCAATAGGTTCTATATTTTTGTTCACAGAATTAGTTTTCTTTGTTTTTCATGCATTCTGTTTCCAAATATAAAAATTGCATGCAACAGAGGTGCATAAATTTGTCATTATCTTTACAGGAAAGATCTCAGAGTCACTGCACATAGTTCAGTGAAGGTCCCAGCTCTACGCTCAGCAGAGGTCAAATGAATAAACAAGCTCGAAGAACAATCAGGGAATTAACAGAACAAGACTGGATTAGTACAGTACTGTAGAAATATGACATCTGCCCACATCTTAATAAACTTCATGCAGGTCTCTTCCATCTCAAAGAGAGAGATAAAGGAAGAGAAAAGTGTTACAGGGACAATAAGAGGCATGAAATGGCATTGGTAGGAAGAGATTGAAGTTGAGACTATTAAGTCTGGAAAGCAGAGGAGGGAGGAGAGATGTGATAGATGTGTATGAAGTCTCAGACTGCATAAATTATTATTTGTTACCGCTCATACTATAAAAAACCAAAGGAGCACTGGGATGACCACGCAGTGGGTTTAATGCAAGCAATATGAGGCCCTTTTTCTCACAATGCATAATTAAATTGTGGAGCCTCTTGACAGAGGAAGCTGTGGAGGCCACAGTTATAAATGGGCTCAAAAATCCATTAGACAAATGCATGAAGAGGAGCTCCATCAATGGGTATTAAAATCAATGCTGTGAATGCACCCTCTGGCTGAGGAAGTCCGTAAAGCTCAGACTGCTTGAAACTGAAAGGTTATACCTGGGGACGAATTACTTTGCTTTCTATCTGGCCTGTTTCTTTATTCTCCTTCCAAATTATGTGCCCATTGTCAGAGACAGCAAAGCAAATGCAACTTTGGCATGACTCAATACAGGATTTTTTATGTTCAGTGCAATGAGAAATACGTGTTTGTGTTTCACTGTGACCCAACACTAAAACTGTTCTCACATCTTAAACTGTCCTGTTGTTTTCATTACTATATTCTCCACAAATGAACTGCTGGTTTTGCTTCTCTTTCCTTAAGTGAGTGATTATTCAGAAAATAATTCAATTTCCTATTCTTAATTTCTGTTCTTCCATCCCCCGAAGTACCTGCATCCCCTGAAGTTCACCAGCATCCCTTCTAAATCTTAAGAGCTATTGGAGTGCTGTTGTGAAACACAAGCTCTGTTTCAGAAAGGAAAGCTTTCAGGTGTGGTTAAAAAATGCTCATAAATTGTGTAGAAAAAAATACTCGCTATACTTTCAGAGACTTAAATCTATCTTCAGCAAGTGTATCCATATAATAAAAGGCATGATATCTACTTCTTGGTACAAAGATTGTGGAGTGCATTCTGATATTGGTGGCAGGAGAAATTGACTTAGAATGAAGACTACTCTCCCAGCCTCTTCAATTTCTTTTTATTCCTTAACATATTTTTTTCACTTTCAGAATGAAAGTTAATAGTCTGGGTAAAGCAAAAAATAATTCATGAAGAGTAGTCAACACCACTTCTGAAAGGCTCATAACTGTAAAGGCCAGCTCCCCATGGAGGGATTTAGGTTTTTCCAGGCAAAATTACACAAGAGGCTGAAGAAAGCCTTCAGTTCTCATCCTGGCATCCTGGTGTGCACTGTGTCTGTTAACTCACTGACCTGCATTACAGAATGCAGAGGTCACCTTGACCCAGCATTATGACAGTTCTGAATGAAAGTCGGTGTCACTTAACATGCTCTGTGCTGAGCTCCCTGCTGCTATGCAGCAGCCACTCCAACCAGCACGTCTATTTGGAAGGGCCCGTTAGGTACCCCCCAGCTACTTTCACTGATAAAATCTAAGGTGCCCTTGGTCTCCAAAAAAGTTAGGGTTTCTCTGGATCATTCCTTGGATTCTGTAAGAAAAATATTTTATTTTGTTTTGTTTAGAAAATAATCTTCTGTGGGGACAAAAATGAGAAGATACTTCTGAACTGCTGAAATGTAAGTATACTCAAGTATTTCAGTTATTTGAAAAAATATTTTGAGGAAGAATCATTTCCTGATCCATTCTAAACCTCATTGCAAGTGTATATATTGTTACATATACACTAGTACATAAAATAACATTAGGAATCTCCCTGGCAGACACTTCCTGACTGCCTATCTGCACAGACAAAACTAGTGGCCGAATTGTTCATGGAAGAACAATTTTAAGATGATGAAAAAATATATGATCAGATGAAATAACCACCTAGTTACATACATGGTAGTACTTTCTCTTAGGTTGTTACTGCTTTGTAAGTGCAGATCAAAATAATTATTCCAAGTAATCTTTAGCTCTTTTGATTCTTTGGATAGGAAGTCTTTATAAATTCAAAGGCTGTCAGCAGGCAGTGTGTCAGGAAACTTGAATTTAAAGCCCAGCCCTAACATTTACATTCCTAGTCGGATGTAGATGTTAAGAATCTTGCCTTTGGGACCTTTAAGTGTGTTATTTCATAGCCTCAAGCTTAACTTTCTTTAATCCACAACTCCTCTTTAAACATCAGAAGTTTTGCTTTAAAAGAGAAACAAGCTGGTAACAGAGAGCATGTTTTTTTGTATTTTGCCTAAGCTACATCAAATGATATGACAGCTGTAAAGTGTAGTCATGGCAGTCTATGAAAAACTGGAAATATTCTATGAACTGTAGAACATGGAAATGTTCTTTGCTTTTAAAATTATCCAGAAAAAACTATAGCATTTTTACTTATTTGTTTTTGAGTTATGCATCTGTACACCTAAACTGTCCTAAATATACTGGGACATCCCACCATCTGTTCTAGTAGCATTTTATTCTAATTCAGTGCTTTTCATAGACTTCAGTGGAACTTCAGCAGCTAAAACTTTTTTCAAAAAAAATTCAAAATGAATGTCCAGTGACAATGGAATACGCTTGTCTCTCCTCTTGATTTTGCTAAAAAAGAAGGCATTGATTTTTTCAGAATGAAGTGGTTTAGATGCTTTTTTATTCGGGTGGTGTTTCAGAATTACCTCCATCATTATTTTAAGACACTTAAGTCTGAAAAAAGACTGCTGAAATCCAAAGAACACATTTCAGCACCTCCATTTATAAAGTTTTAGATAAACCTGAAAGACACTTTTGTCACCAGTAAAAGCAAAAAAAAAATCTTTCATACCTCTTTATTTCTTCATATTCATTCAGTGCATTTTCATCCACTAGAGTCTCCAAATTGCCTGGATTTGTTCATTATCATCTTTACAAATTCTGGTGTGTGTGCAAACAGGCTAAAGGCTCTAAGATAAATTTTAACTGTATCTGGTGATTTTCTTTCAGAGTTCTCAAATGTTGTGCATGTGTATACATATTTGACAATGTAAAATTGAGGCATCTGAAACCTCAGAGATGAGAGCAGTTATTAATCTCCATTTAAAAATCCCACTCGAGGAATATGGGGCAAACACCATGGAATTAAATAATTTATCAGTGCCATGCAGTGAGTCCTGGTTATAAGGTCTCCCTGAAAGACAGGGAAGAGAATGTTGGTCTTATAGCTCATAATCTGTTGGAAATTCTAGGAAAACTTAAGCAGTATTTTTCCCTAATGAAAGCAGCTCTACATTCAACAACACTCTAGATAACATAAGTCAACAGAACATCCATTTTATAGTGTTTTAGGCATTCTTATAACATTCACTTTGGCATGTATAACTCATTTCTAGATTTATTACATATGATTAAGTATACTTGAACTTTAAACTGTAAGTTCCTGGAAGTTAGGAGTTTCGGAGGAGCTGAATTCCCACTGATTGCAGGCTGCTAGGGAATGCAATTTTGGCCCTTTAGCAAATGAAATACTAATTTCTCTACAACCAGAAAGTTTTTTCTAAACTACCTGCTGATTTTATTTTTTCTTTCACTCTCCATAGATTTTTGGAATTTCAGCACATTCAGCACATGAACCCCAATCAGAAAGTGAGGACTACAAGTGTGACCCAAAACAGACTGGAACGACAGTGGGAGGGATTGGAGGCTGAGGCTTGATCCTCTTGCAGTCTTTCCAGTCTTTTATGACTACCAAGCATGAGGGAACTGCCTGCTCTTTTGGTGGCTCTGTAAGTAGAATCATAGAATAGTTTGGGTTGGAAGGGACCTTAAACCATCTAGTTTCAACCCCCCCTGCCATAGGCAGGGACCTCTGAGGCTTCAGCTCCTATGGCTTAGTTTCCCAGTCGGACCCAGTCGGGTCCATCCATTACAGTGCCAGCAGCACCACAATCCCTTAAGAGGAAAGTGCTGCTGTGTCTGCCCTGGGGCACTCACAGTTGAGCTCCTGGTGTCCCCCTCGCCAGCTCTGCTGATTCCCCCCACCCACTGCCCTCTTCTCACTCACTTTCTGTGCATTTTGATGAAGAATTGCTGAACATGATATTTTGATCTGATATAGCACCCTCATTCTTCTGTGCTTATAACTGTGCAGAGATCTGCCATTTCACTGGATGTCTGTGCATTTAGCAACAGTTTTAAAGTCTTAACAATTTCTCAGAAGGAATTTCTATAATGAAAATCAGCCACAGTTCACTGAACTTCAGATCCAATTTCCCTTTTGGTTTAGAAATCAACATCATATTATGCTTTACAAATTAATTCAAAGGATAAATTCTGTTAACTTTTAGAAAGTTGAAGACATTATTCTTTAAAACAGTAGCAAATTGAACAAAACACATGCTTTGTTAACCTTTGTTCTTTTCTTAATATGATCTTGTCAGTATCAAATGAAATTGCTACAAGTCCACTGTAATTGATGCTAGACTGAAAGAGGAACCAGTAGAGCTGACAGCTTCTGTGTTTCAATGTGGTATATTCTGGTATATTCTGGTGTCTTTTCCAATTTCCCTCCTGGAAAGNTCTTTCACTCTCCATAGATTTTTGGAATTTCAGCACATTCAGCACATGAACCCCAATCAGAAAGTGAGGACTCCAAGTGTGACCCAAAACAGACTGGAACGACAGTGGGAGGGATTGGAGGCTGAGGCTTGATCCTCTTGCAGTCTTTCCAGTCTTTTATGACTACCAAGCATGAGGGAACTGCCTGCTCTTTTGGTGGCTCTGTAAGTAGAATCATAGAATAGTTTGGGTTGGAAGGGACCTTAAACCATCTAGTTTCAACCCCCCCTGCCATAGGCAGGGACCTCTGAGGCTTCAGCTCCTATGGCTTAGTTTCCCAGTCGGACCCAGTCGGGTCCATCCATTACAGTGCCAGCAGCACCACAATCCCTTAAGAGGAAAGTGCTGCTGTGTCTGCCCTGGGGCACTCACAGTTGAGCTCCTGGTGTCCCCCTCGCCAGCTCTGCTGATTCCCCCCACCCACTGCCCTCTTCTCACTCACTTTCTGTGCATTTTGATGAAGAATTGCTGAACATGATATTTTGATCTGATATAGCACCCTCATTCTTCTGTGCTTATAACTGTGCAGAGATCTGCCATTTCACTGGATGTCTGTGCATTTAGCAACAGTTTTAAAGTCTTAACAATTTCTCAGAAGGAATTTCTATAATGAAAATCAGCCACAGTTCACTGAACTTCAGATCCAATTTCCCTTTTGGTTTAGAAATCAACATCATATTATGCTTTACAAATTAATTCAAAGGATAAATTCTGTTAACTTTTAGAAAGTTGAAGACATTATTCTTTAAAACAGTAGCAAATTGAACAAAACACATGCTTTGTTAACCTTTGTTCTTTTCTTAATATGATCTTGTCAGTATCAAATGAAATTGCTACAAGTCCACTGTAATTGATGCTAGACTGAAAGAGGAACCAGTAGAGCTGACAGCTTCTGTGTTTCAATGTGGTATATTCTGGTATATTCTGGTGTAGGCCAGAATTTCCCTCCTGGAAAGATTAATTTAGCTCTGGTGGCATAAATAATTTTTTGAAGTCATGTTTCTTTCTAATCTGTTTTCAAACAATGAATCCACTTAGAACAATAACTTAAAAGCAATAATCCTTAGAACAAGAAAACATTGTTCTGACAAACAACTTACTCTTTATTTTTCTGCTAAATTAAGGGTCTTACATGAAACTATGGGACAGATTGTGCCTCACACAAACATTCCTACTCTGGAGGTTATGGCAAGCTGCACACCCCTTTGGGAGCTGTGGAGCTCCATCAGGCACAGCAGATATGAGACAGATGCTGCAGCTTCTTTGGCCTACAAGGTAACCTCATCTGGGGGTTTGGTCAGTGTGGAAGATGGCTGGGGTTTATTTCCTAGACCAGGAACAGGAATGCCATGCAGAGGCAGCCCTTGGTGAAGTGCATGACCCTGCCTTGGAGGAGGCCAGGCCCCAGAAGTGCACACACACACACACCTCATGTGCTGTAGTCACCTTCCTTGTCCCAAGGACTGGCTAGCATTAGGTTAACCTTTCCCTTAGGAAGTGTCTCTTATGTATGCTTACCAATTAATAAAAGCACTTGGGATTCCCACTGCCTTTAAACTGTGATAAAACCAGAATGTTCAGAGTTTAAATCTGATGTGACCTTACTTGCTCATAGTCAAGGGTCACCCCAGCTTAATACCATTCCCCTTAAAAACAGAGAGATGTAAGCCTCTGTAATGCCACAGGCCCCAAGCTTTCTCCTTTTTTTCCTCTAAAATGTATTAAATATCAGGATATGACTTCTGTTCTGCAACCAACTTCCAAGCTGTTGCTTAGCCCTGAACCTCTACCTAAAACTTCAGTGAATAGAACTGTGCTTAGGTATGAAAACATAGAAAACTCTGCAAGGAAGAAGGGAACTGCTTTGACCATTCTGTCCATTCCTGAGTGGAGAACTGGGATGTGGGAGAGTAGGGAGCTGGTGATAACACAAGTTGAAGAGAATTTGGAGCAAATCTCTGTCTCACCTATGCAGCTCAGAGAGATATAAGTCCAAAACATCTGCACCAGTCCAGACTTCAGAAGAGTCTCCAGTGGAGAGTGTAGTGATGTCATAGCATGGCTACAAGAACCATTTTACTAATTAATTCAATGAATGAATAAACTTACTTTGTTCCTCTTTTGGAAAGGAACCATTTGCCTCCTCTCTGGGGGTGTTTAAGGCCAGGGTGGACAAGGCACTGAGCAGCCTGATCTAGTGGGAGATGTCCCTGGCTATGGCAGGGGAGTTGGAACTAGATGATTTTTAAGGTCTCTTCCAACCTAAACTATTCTTTGATTCTATGATTCTACCAGATAGCATAATCTAACAGCTACAAGTAGATAAGCCTGCAGTGTGGGGAGCACCAGTGATCTCTGAAGACTGATATACCACTTGATATGGAAGCAAGGTAATCTTCCTTAGAATTACGTAGCAAGGAAACTTTGTACCATGGCAACATGGCATATTCTGAAGGTTTTATTTTGTATATTCATTCAGAATATTTTAGCAAGAAAAGAATTTATCTAACATCTGGGACAGACAATTGAAATTTTGTGCCCTATCAAATCACACAGATATCCTTATCAATATTTCCCTCCTGGTACTGAGAAAGACTTGATGACATTGTGGGGTGCATCAATTTGTTTGTTCTTGTACAGTGCTCATGTATTTCCAAGTGTAGATGTGCACAGTTCTACACCTGAGGCTGCTCTTTCCCCACTCCTACTATTCTCTCCTACTTACTAGCTATGTACTGGTACTATTAAAGACCATTTAGTTCATGATAACTGACCTTTTATTTAGAGGAGTCTGAAGTACGGAGAGGGTAAGTCAATTTACAGCTAAGAAAAAGTATAATAAATAAATAATGCTGAAGTCATCTTCTTGTCCCTTCCTAATGGGAAGTTAATCATTAGTTTTTTAGCCACTGGGGAAATACATACAAGGGAAGAATGGGAGGAAAATAATATATATTTTTTTATTTTAAAGAGAAAGACTGAAATGAAATTGCCCACAACAGCAAAGTTACCAATATCATGAAATAGAGAGAGTGGCAGGGAAGATTCAAACCCTAAGAGCCATGTAGTAGCAGCCATATCTGCTTTTATTTGTTTTTAAGATGGGAAATTTGAATGATTCAGGCCCTTTACAGAATCTGGAACATTGCTCAGGTATCATCTTCCAAACATGTTCAACTCTGCATCTCAGCAAAAGCCCTTACACAGCAAAGTACACAGAATAAACTCCTTTCCGCATTAAGTTCTTGTCTTTAATATGTTGATCTGTGTGCAGTCACAGTTCAGTTATATAAACCACAACTGCATAGCTCCTGCTTGCTACAACAAATTTTGGTGAGACCAGGCATCATTCTTATTATTATGACCTTGCTTGCATTACTGGCTCTCATCTTTACGTTACAACTGGTCCTGGGGTGGCAGTAGATGGTACATTCTCCCACCATTCAAGTTTTCCCTGGTCTTGCTGTGACCTTTTCAAAGTACATTCTGTGTTATGAGAGATGACAGTGATCTTTCCTTCCCCTCAATCTCTTTCCCTGACACCAAGAAACAGATATCAGTGTTTTGAATTGGTTTTGATTACAAGCATCAGGGTGCTATTTCAGGAAGACGAGAGGTTTACATTTAACTCCAAGTACTGCGAGGTTACAATAATTATGATATATTCTAACACTGAATTTTTATATTTAGGATTGTCCCTGCTGAAATTCTGCTACTTGCAATTATGCTCATGTTCTGCCTCTCAACAGGAGCATTATTTCAGTGACCGTTTTTGTGGGAAATCATGGTCAGAGACTTTTTCCAGTGAGCAATAACAGTTGTTAAAGAAAAGGGTTGTTGTCATCTGCCCTCTCTTTCATGGAAGAGCTTACAAGAAAGCTCACATGCACATGATTCATGTTCTTCTTGCTGGACTATGTTTTCTAATATCTCTGTGTGCCAAAGATGCATACCTAGCCAATAGGAAACACCAAGGAAAAGATATTAAAAGAAATTTAGGCCATAAGGTTCTTGCAGACAACAATGCAGAGGATGACGTACTTCTGGCAAACTCTTAGCAAGCAGCAAGGCTCCCATGCTCACAACAAGCAGAAGATTTCTTCACCAAAATCTCTTTTACCAGTCATCCCTTTCATATGCAAACTATTTTTAAAACTTCTGTCAGTGTGAGACAGCAAATGTTTAATTCATAAGTGACTAGAGGTAACAGCCACCCCTGACAATAATTCTGTGCCTATCGTTAGTATCCTGTTTATAGCTGGTAGCACCATTTGTAAAGTGAAAAGTAAAACACCTGAAGAACAGAGCACTACAAACATTTTTTTGATGAATTAATCACCACAATATAACTTTGTGCATGGATTCACTTGCAATGAATTCATCTGCCCAGAATTAAATGTGTGCAGTTTGTAAGATCAGAGTCTATAAAGAGCCATTTATGGAAGTAATTTGCTCCAAAATATTTGCTTATTAAGGTTTCCAATATAAGTAGCAAGAAGAAATGCTTTTAAGATATAATTTTGAAATATGCTTTGAGGTCATATATTGCTTTGATTTATGCAGTATATTCTTATTATCTCAGATCTCAGATGTTGCAGACAGGAAAATCAAGTAAATGCCTATAAATGTGTCAAGTTAGAATACAATAAAACATGCTTCTTTATTAAACACATTAAAAGGCTGTAGGTATTATGCAACAGATTATTTGCTTTTATGTCAAGACTACTTCAAATATCATGATCCCAATTTGATATGTGCTAATTTTAAATCTAGCATCCCTAAATGGAGGAGGAGGGAGATTAAACCAAAAAAATCTGTGCATACTGTCTCAGCAGAGCTTAGATCTCCTTATGGACAGAAAAGTGAGTGTGACTCCAAGTATACACTAATGAGCCCCACCAGGGGACCGCTGCCCTGACACATCACATAACACAAATACAAAACAGAGAATGACAATTCAGATCTCCCAACAACAGAATTGTAAAGGGACATTTGGCAGCTTGCTCTGTGGATTGCACATGCATTTAACAGATGCAATAGCAATGGTCTAATAAGCACTTAAATGGTAGTGTTCTCTAACAAAGTTTGAACTGAGGTGTTAGCATACCACTGGGTACACTGTCTTCCTTGCTCATAGAGGTAGCAAAAATCTATTTGTCAGAAGAGGAGCCCTTTGAGGGGATTTTATTTGTATACATAGAGGCAGCGTGTGAACAAACTGAACAGGTCGCCTACCCTACAACTAATGCAACCCAGAAAATGCAATATAAGAATGGAAATATGAATGAGGTGATCAGAACAGACATAAAAATGGGGAAAGATTTGTTTTTCCTGGCTTTCAGGCAGAAATAATTGCAGATGAAGAGCAGATACACAGTCAAAATGCCATTTTTTGAGTGACGTGCTTATGATCAGGTGCAAGTGCCAGACCTAATCATGTGTCTCCATGGTAGACTATTACCTTAAAACACTATGTTGGCTGCCAAAATCAAGTGTTTTAAAGTTGGAGAATACTGAAGTCTACAATGGGCAAAGAGATCTTTATTCTGCTATCCTGTAAATCAGTATTAAGATTTTTCTTGAAATGTGTCTGTGCCTCTCCTTTTTTTACCCCTCCCAAAGAACCTTTTATCATTCATAACGTAGGATAAGGAAGTACTGATTACACAGTACTTACTGAATAAGCAGCTACTTAGAAAAGTAATCATCACCAGCCAGTCAGTGGTGCCTTATTTACTGCACACCCAAAGCCTGCAGTAAATACAGAATTATTCTTTTTTTTTTTTTTTCTATTTCTGGGCCTCTCGTCACTGTAGGATTTGCATGCCTCAAGAACACAGATGAATTTTTTTCTGCTGAGATATAGGAAACCGTTATTATTATTCCCATTTTACAGCTGAAGAGATAGGGACTTGCCTGGAGCTACATAGTGAATTAGTGGCAGAGCAATGATTAAAATTCATGGCTGGCGACCCTGTGCACATCACTGGAGACCACACTGCCTTGCAGTCAGAGGTGCTGAGAAACCACAGCTCTCACTGACTTTGTCTACCACTGCCAGTGCTTTGCAAGCCTTGGGCAGCCCAAGTTGGTCATCCATAAAATAAGATACAAAGTTAATAGTCAGCTGTCACCATATCAGGTTTGTCATCATGTTAAGAAATTAATACCTGAGTCTTGAAGGGTTTTGAACCTTGTTGACCTATACCTGGGTGAATGCCTGAGCTATTGGTGTGCTGCTGGTGGCAGGATGGGTAATTTACTTTTCTGTGATGAAGAACACTGGAACTCAAAATCAGTGATAAAAGCACTATAATCTGATTTCAGAGAAATGGCACTTCATGATAAAACACTTTTAGAGTGGAAAACTAACTGACAGGCTTAAGATCTCTTCTCTTGGATTACTGACCTGAAACTCATTCCCTCCTGCTGTTTAGAGCATACGCAGTTTTCTGCCCCAGCGCTTTCCATATAAAAATCATCTGATCAACATTTTATGACTGTCATTTTGTTCTGTTTAGTAAACTGGGAAAACACCAGTAGATCAAACTGCAACCATTCCAGCAGTCATACTTTATTTAAGTCACTTTATTTTCAGTTTGAAGCTATCTTTTTGATCTTCTTCTGTGCCCCTGAGATGCTATGCTCAGTGACCACTCTCACTCTCTGACTGCTAAAATTAACATGGGTGTTAGCTCCCAGGATCCAAAAGTGATAGTGTTTAAACACATAGGTGAAGTATCTTGAATACAATTGACCAGCAGTCTGTTGTTCCAAGTATACAACCCAAAATGAGGATGATCAGGAGGCTGAGCACCTCTTCTCCAAAGACCGGCTGAGAGAGTTTGGGCTGTTCAGCTGGGAGAAGAGCAAGCTGCAGGGAGACTTCACAGCAGCTTACAGAAACTGAAAGGGGCCTACAAGAAAGCTGGTGAGGGACTGTTTGTCAGGGCATGGAGCAATAGGATGAGGGACAATTGTTTAAACTAGAGCGGGGCAGGTTTAGATTAGGCATTAAGTAGTTCTTCATCATGAGGGTGGTGAGACACTGTAACAGATTGCCCACAGAGGTGGTGGAGGCCCCATCCCTGGAGTCATTCAAGGACAAGCTTGAGATTCTGAGCAACCTGATCTAGTGCAAGATGTTCTTGCTCACTGTGGGGGGGTTGGACTAGATGGGCTTTGAAGGTCCCTTCCATCTCAATGCATTCAATGATTCTACAATTTTACAACTAATCCAGTAGTTTTCAGTTGCTGAAGTTGAAAAGCATACTGACAAATTCAACTCATCTGACTCACACAAGTAACCCCGCTTCTCCAAAATATGCAGCCACTGGAGTTGTGGCTAACATTAAAAAAGAATCAGTCACAATGAGCCTGCAGCCTGGGAACCCAGGCAGAGTATGTGCCCTCTGGTCCATCTGCTGTTTGGCTTCCAAAACCACAGCACAGGTAGTCAAGGAAAATGCTTTGACTGAGCCTAAGTCTGCTAAATCCCACTAGTGCAGACTAGCAGTAGAGTTCTTTCCTTTCCTCCAGCCAAAGCTTTCTTCAGCAAGGGCCAGCACACAGGTACTAATTTTTGCTGTGAACTGACCTGCTGAGCACCCATCACGTCTGTAAAACTGGAACAGCTTTATGAGGAAAGAAAGCAAAATCCATACAAAGTTCAATGGACTAATTGGATGGAAAATCCATGAAGTGTCCAAAACGTTAATGGTGGTCCATAGAAAGGATCTCATAGCCAAAGGATCAAAGCATGGTGATTCCTCACAGCTGTTCTTAACTCTTTCTGCAGCTATATCCTCCTCTGTCATACTATTGACTTTTTTTAGAAATACTAAGACCAAAATGCACAATATGTAAAGTGTTTGTATTTTTCTTTTATTTACCAGTACAAATTATCAAATTTTAAACTGTTCTACAGTGTTTGTGAGCAAGCTGCCTGCATTTTTCCTTGGCTAAATCATTTATCAAAAGGGGAATAAAAACCCCAACCTGTCCCTACCTAACATTTGTGCCACCTCTTGTTCTTCAGATTCAGATGAACTCCCATTGACTGAAGCATAATTACTGGATAACACTCAAGGCATAACTTCAGCTGATGTATAGATGTAGATCTCCTGCCCTTCACTTAGGCAGTTTATGCTACATGAAGATGTGGCTTATTAACTGGAATATGTAATACATAATATATGTTATTATTTTTATCTTTTTTAATTCTGTGCACTGAAACTGGCAAAATATTTCCCCACAAAGCTGTAGGACTGACATAGCCTGCATTTCTGTGGTAAGTTATAATGTTTGTTGTATTTCAATCATTATATTTAACATTCTGTAGTGTTATATATAGGTCATTGTGAAATTTCCATCCCTATCTTTTACAAAACAGGACATTTTTGCATAATGTCCTTTCTCTTTTTTTTTTTCTTTTTAAAAGCAGCTCTGTAAAGTTTCTGTAAATGTTAATTCTAGATGGAACAATTTCAAATCTCATTTTTCTTGAAATTTTATTAATTATAGCACTTGAATCTTTATAACAGAAGTCACATTTAACGGGATTTGGAATTGCTGAGAACATTTATTCCCACCTAACTCTTGCCAATAAATTCAGCCTGAAAAGCAGTATATTGCAAATCCTAAAATAAATGTAAGTTGTGTCTACGGCTTTCCAAATGGTATGCATTAATGTGGTTTTTGGTAGCAGCAGCTAATTATTATAATGAATCATTACAGGGTGACTTGAAAGCATCTGCAAAACTTTACAGAAGTGGAAGCAAATATTTGTTGGTGTTTTTGACAGCTACCTGTGTTGATCAGAAACAGAAATAATGAGTTCTGTCAATATGACCAGCACTCATGTAAACAACACAAAAAAGCAGTAAATATGGAAACTATAGCAGCCAAAAAACCTGAGCTCATCACAACAAATTAAAATGCATTAATCCAATCTTATCTTAGCATTTACACAGCCAAAACCCACTTGACAGGTAGGCTTGAGGCATACATATTTCTATCAATAGGCGTAAATATTTACAGCTTATAACCTAAATCTGAGAGAGAGATACATATGTATGTATAATAAAATCCAGAGCTGTAATGTCAAATAGACTTTGGTACCTCTTGTCTGTAACCAATTTATAAACTTCAAATACTCTGTCCTTAACACCACTAAATACATGGTTCTCTATTGTCCCTAAGTATGTTCACCCTTCATCCATTATAACAGTTGAATACATACTTAATGAAGAATGTACTGACACGTCCCTGTCCATCATACTTCAATGAATTTCTCTATTGTTCCTTCTATGATTTGTTCTCTCCTTCCCGTTAGGAAGGAATTACATGTACAGTAGCATATGCATAAATCTTTGAATATTGATGCATAACTTGTATGCTCTGGTTTAAGCCTGATTAATGTTTCTTAATGAATCATATGTGTGACACTGAATCATTGTGCTTATTCTCTACAAAGTGCTCCCTTACTTAGATGTTTCAGAACACAGAGTATGTTGGATTTGGCCTCAATGCTGTCATCCAAGGAGTGCGGTATCACACATGCAGCAAAGATATGCTGGCATCACCAGACTGGAGGACTGAGGCTTCAAAGATCAACACTACCCTGATGACACATCACTTTTGAAATACATATGTAACTGCTACTCTAGTAGCTAAAATAGTAACCAGTTAATTTAGCCATTTTAAAGAAATTAACCTGGTCTGGTGAGAGGCGTCCCTGGTAGGGGGGTTGGAACTAGATGACCTTTAAGGTCCCTTACAACCCAAACCATTTTATGATTCTATGAGTATTTCATACATGATAAAGGTCCAGTTCAGTGAATAAAAAACTACTAAGCTTATACAGAAAACTTACGAGATGTAAGCATGTGCCACCAGTATTTAACAGTGAATTACCAACTTGAACATATTAATTACAGTTGTCTTACATGTTTAGAGAACTCTCTATGCAAAAGCATGGTATTGATAAGAGGTTGTGGACGCTCCCTCTCTGGAGTGTTCAAGGCCAGGCTGGACATGGTGATGAGCAGCTTGATCTATGGCAGGGGGGTTGGAACTCGATGATCTTTAAGGTCCCTTCCAACCTGAACTATTCTATGATTCTATGTATTTCACATTTGAAAGTTAGATTCTGGAAGATCTAGAAGATTCACAGACAACCACCTGGGAATGACAGTACTTGATGACTTCCAACCACTGAACAAGAACACAGGTGGAGAAGACAAAATGTGCTTCTTTGTGCTCTACTAGGCCTCCTGAGAAGCTTAAATATGTGTCTTTTCACTGTCTTTCCCGTACTATTAGCACAATTTCTATGGTCCCAAAGCACAGAACCTGTAATCAATCCAGCTCAGAGGTGAGCAAAATGTGAGCTTCATACCTGCATCCACCATGTCAGCAGAGGTACATTAAACCAGTTTGTCAGTTTGTCCCAGGATGTCAAATCTAAGAGATCTTCAGGTTATAAAATTTGATTGGATGACATCCTTATATCTCTTTCTGCTTGCAGTCTCAGTCCCACTGGTCCACAGTCTTATCTCTGCTAAAATCACTGTGCCAACAAGAGAAGAAACTGGTGGCAGATTCAAGGTGAGGTAACAGCTGGCATTTGTTTATGGAATGTAACACTCATGGAGGAAGTGACTTGCTGCAGATTTCCTGAATAACCAGCAAAACCCAACAGCTTGTATTCTCACAAAGCAAGGGGAAAGTGAACCAGAAAGTCACAGTTTATATTGCTACTAGAAATTTGTGGAGTGTGTGATGCAAGAGGGCCTTCTGCTAGCTAGGCCATTCCACCTCCTGAATTTAAGGGCACGTTCAGGACATGTTGCAAATCCTTTTGTCTTTCATGGTTTGTACTTCAAGGGCAAGCTTTAAAAGACCCTGCGGGAACACAAAGATTTCACATCTGAACCTGGCAACGATGTGAACAAAACCTTAATGCTTCTATGGGAAAACCATCTGTAAGCAGGTCTCAACCCCACGTTCTAACTTTGCATTTCCCTCCACTTATGTAAAGGAAATTATCTCTCCTCCAGGTCAGAGAAGAAAAGGACTATCCCACTGTCAAGCTGAGCTGTTATGAGGGAACTGTCAAAACCTGTCTGTGCAAAAAGGGGCAGTTTCGGGGTCCAAACTCCACTGTTGGCCCTGGCCCCATGCTCCTCACTGACCAGCTCCAAGCTTTCAACAGTCACACTCAGCCACTCTTTTTTATTTCCCCCCATTAATAATGAGAATTCCTCTGAGCCATCCCTTGTCCACACTGAGCATCCTCAGCTTTCTTAACATTTGTAAGGGAGACGCTCCAGTCCCTTTATAATTTTCTTATCCCCTTTCTGGACTTTCTCCATTACACCCATGGCTTTCTTGTACTGGAGAGCCCAAAGCTGGACCCAACACTCCCTGTTGTGTCTCACCAGGGCTGAGGATAAGCCTCTTGACCATCACCTGTACAAGTAATGAAAGAGATAGGAGTGGAAATGAAACTGTCACTCTGTGTTCAGTTCCAGCCACAGTGTTGAGAGTGGCCAGGTTGGCATTAGCTTGTGGTCAGGGATTTGTGCAATGAATGCACAAATTGATGAGCTCCAGGTGCTCCCTACTGGAAAAAGTTCTGTATCACCAAAAATCACTGTCACAAATGCTACTTTTTGCAGAGTCTTGGCTAGGAGACCAAGAGAAAATTTCAAGAAAGCAATTAATCCTAGATGTCAGAAGTGAAATGATTTTGGAGAATGCCTTTGAAGAGCCTACTGCTTCAGTCAGTACCTACAGCTTATCAACACTTCCACACAACCTCTTGAGCTTTCTGTAGCTCTCCTGGGAGAAGGAAGAATGGCTTAGGCAATGATAGACGTGGCATGGGCAATGACAGAGATTGTAGACCCTAGAGAAACAGGACATTTTCCACCACAGCATGTCACCATGTCAGGATTTGGTATGCATTTCCCTGTGAGCTCCCGAATGTGTAAGTGCTCACAAATACCATGGTAAAAAGTCACAGCCCAATTTGCCTCTACCATCGTTTCAGTCCTGTGCAGAGGATGATCCACCTAAAACTCATTTATCTCTGCAAGTAAGAAACATCATTATTTCTTAATGATGTGGGAAGGAGAAATGTCAGAGAAGGAGCACAAGAAACTTCTCCTAAATACGAAATGGTCTCTTGTGGTCTGTGTCAGTTTTTGCTAAACACCAGGACAGAAAACAAGCAATCAACCCAACCAAACATTCCCTCGGTCACAAGGGAGGGCAACTGTTTCACGCACTACATTCGAGGCGTCCTTTAGAACCAAACAAGGCAACTAAGAACATAAAAGAGGCAAGAATGAATCATGGGGGAGCACCTGAAAAAAAAAACCAACAAAATCCACCAATGCAGAGAATCTCTCCATTGCTCGTAATAACTCCGCTGCCACGGGTCAATGCCACCACCCTGCGGGGACCCAGCCTGAAAAACCCGCGCAATTAATGTCTGACAGGCTCTCGAGAAAGCTCCTTTTGCCCGGGAGCTGAGCACCTCGCATTATAAACAACGTGTTTCGCGTCTACTGCGTCATCAGCTATAATTAGCCAGCGAACCACAACCGGAGCTGTATTGCACTGCCACGCTACAGACGAGTCTAGGAAAAATAATTTAAAAAAAAAAAAACATATAATGAAATAAAATACCAGCCCGAGGCTGCCACTCGGAGCCGCCAAACCCACTTCCTCGCCGATATTACTGGCCGCCGCAGCAGGCGGTGACTGCTCAGCGGCTTGATCGGCCACCGTCCTCGCCAGCTCATGGACTGCCACCCCCGCGACCACCAGTGCCCGGTGGTCCCCGTGTGGTGGCGGGGGAACTGTCACAGAGCACGGGCGCCACCACCCGCTCCGGGGTCGAGCGCTGCCCCTCAGCCTGCTCCGCCTTGCGTGGAGCTGGGCTGCCCCCTGGCGGCGGCGGGGCGAGATGCGGCCATTTGCTAGGGTCGCTGTGAGGGGTGGGATGTCCCACTCGGGACGGGGGCACCGCGGCACAGCCTCGCTGTTCGCCTTTTGGCAGAGAAAGGTGCTTTTTCCTTCAACATCTTTCCTTTTTCTTCAATGTTTTACCTCACGTTTTCTTCCTATTTCACGTTCCTCCCTTTCCTCCCCCCAGGTTCCGTGGCGCACGGAAGATGGGGCCACCCTCAGAGGAGCCCTTGCCTAAGGAAAGCCCAGGCCAACATCTCCACCTCCAGCTTTTATGATATTATTTATAGATCACATCTTTTTCCCACATCACCTCTGCGGAGATATTAATAGTTATTGTGCCATAAATCAAAGCACTGATATAAAAGAAAAAAAAAATTCTGATTTAAACACTTTGAGGCTAGAACATTACTCCTGGCTCTCCATACTTTGCTGGGATATTTTTAAGCTCAGAGAAAGCTGTTCCAGCAGCAACATTCATTCACAACTTGTTATTTATTGGAGTCACCCGGGAAAGACACATGTCATGGGCTCAGAAATTAAGATCATTGCTGGAGAAGCTAAGCAGCCATGTATAACCAAAAGATTAATTAACATTTAAATTCTTAAGGACTAGTTTTCAATGTGAACTGTGCAGGACATGAAGGAGGCATGACTACAGATAGAAGCAACCTCTGTGGCAACGAGCTGTGGAATTGATACTAATTTCAGGGGAAGCATTCATTTCATGCAGCTTTTTTATGGATACAGAGAAAAGACAAATGCTCTGTTGAACAGTAATGTCACTTGAAAGACAGAAATTACCTTGTTAGAGCTGTTAAATTAACCACCAAGTTTGGAGTGTTGTTTTGAAAATGTGGGCATGCTACAAAATGTCCCTTGCACCTCAAAGAATCCTGAGGAACTGGGACTATAAAACATTAATTAATTAATTAATTTCATCTTTTGGACGGTTCATAAACACTCAAAACCTTCCACACCTGCCAGCAGGATATGAATACATGTCTAGGACATTCAGCCAGTGTAATCATCTCCAGGTTGAGTTTTTCTGGACAACTCTAGCACACACAACCACAAAGAAATCTCCAAGTTACCACCGGCGTCCCAAAATTTCTAATACTGATGCTAACCATGGATGTCTCATTGTCAGGGCAGAACTGTGGAATCATGGAATAGCTTGCGTTGGAAGGAGCCTTAACGATGAGTTTAGTGTAAAGGGGTAACATTGCAGGTATGGATCTCCAGCATTTAAGAGTGATGATGGTTTAGCATAGTCTAGCAACTATGGAAGAGGAATGGAGATACAGATCTCATGTGTGCACATACATACATACATATATACGAATATATATACATATATGTGGTTATATGTTGTACACCAGCAAGCCTCACTCACTGCTGACCCATGGTGACACAACCCCTGCTCGGGCTGGGCTGTGCCCGGGGCTCTCCCTGGGGGGGCAGGGACCCTAGGAGGGGGGACNTGCCCGGGGCTCTCCCAGGGGGGGCAGGGACCCTAGGAGGGGGGACCAGGGGGAACTTGCGGGCAGCCGCGGCAGGGAGCCCCCGGTTTCCTCCGCTTTATTCCGCCTAAGCCGGGCGCGGTTCCCCCCGGGGTTGTCTTCCCCTCTGGTGTCCCAGAGTGGCGGGCGCGCCCC
>VZTY01009652.1:21929-84193 GCA_013400935.1 Turnix velox
CTGTGCATCAGCAGCATGAATTCCAAGAAGCAGTAGGTGTTTCTTGGCATTTCAACTGGGATTTTGGAAAGGGAAGATGGGTATTTAATGGGAAAAAAACCCCTGCGATGGAAGGGAAGGATGCGGAGGCTGCACACAGCAAGCATGTGGAAGTTGTGGGAATAGGTAAAGGGTCAAAAGCGGCATTTGGAAAATGGTGACTCTTTCCTTAGTTACCTTCATGACGGACAAATGTGAGGGAAAAGTGGGCCGCTAAGAATTTTTACTGTTTTGCAGTTTGCTGTCAGCAGAAGGTAAAACATGTCCTTGAAGATATACAATTTTACATAAACAGCTGATGTTTACATAAGCCTAGATAAGTTTGTGAAAAACACAGTAGCAGAAGATGCGACGTTCGCTGAACTCGGCTGTCCTGCTGTTTGTCCATGTAATGATTTATCTTTTTTTTTTTTGTGCGTGTGGTGTATTGTTGCAGCGTAAGAACAAAGTGAGCAGCTGCACCTTCACCCAAGCAACCACTTGCATTCCTCCTCTCCTCTGGAATGGACAATGGGATGGCCTCTGGCTTTATCATGATCAAAAACTTCTTCCTCTTCTGCATTTCCATGAGTTTAACCAGCCACTTTGGGTGAGTTGCCAATTACCTTTGAATTTTTTGCTGTAGATTGTCGTTGTTTGGATTTTTTTTTGGAAGGAAATTAAAAATCTCATGGTGTGGAGCAGCCGATCAAAACAAGCAGGCTTTGCATTTCTTCTTAATGTGTCAGGGGTGGGGGGATGGACGATGGAGCTATTTGCTTTCTTGCTCAGATTTAGTGTCTCTTTTCCATTCTTCATGCCTATAACACTCTTGTGGGAAGACTTGAGGGACACAGGAAGGTTTGGGGGGTCTTGGGGAGCTCAGACCTAGCCTGCAGCTGCAGAGTGCTCTGACCTGGACGTAAGTGACACACAGTTGGAGGAGGCTGCGATGCTGCCAGTCTCCCCTGGCTGCTATGGGAAGGACTTGTACTTTCCCTCCCTCTCTCAGGCTCTGAAGTGGCAGAAGGACTCACTGGTACAGGCTTTCATAGTGAGTAAGCGGTGATCGTGACTGCTCAGAAGGATGGCAGAGTTTGAAACTTGATAGGGTATTTAGGGAGTGTGATTTCCCTGAAGTGTATAGCAAGGGATCCTGTTTCCTTATTTTCTGGCTTTGGATGCTTTCCTGGTGGTGATATTCTGAAAACTGTGTTGAAGCAATACTCCTACTACAGCTCTTGGGGAAAAAAACCAAAACACCACCAAACCAAACAGAAAAGCCCTATATGTATGGTATTTTTCCTGAATTCTGAGACTTTAAGAACTTTCCAAAAGTGAGATATGCAGTGGAGTTTAGAAAAAGCATTTCACAAGTGCTCTGGAGACGTAGGTTGATTCTTCTTTGTGGAGGAGAACAATTATTTATGATTTCACCAGGAAAAAAAAAAAGAATCCTTCCAACGTGCTGATTCACAAGCACACCCATCCATTCCTTGCTATAAGAAGATGCAAAATGGTGATGCAGATCAGTTTCTGATTTCAAGCAAAGTGATTTCTTTTCCAGATTGGAACTGGGAGAAAGACCAGACTCTGAGTGATGACTGCTTATGCTATAAGCAAAATTTAGCCCTGTCCACAGTGTATGTCCCATGCAGGCAGGCAAGAAGGCTGTGACCACAGTGCTGTATGTGAGTGGGTGTAGGACTGCATCCTATAGAGGATGCTGCACACTGATTTATTCACCTTGGGAAAGCTTGATCCAACTTTCACTGTGGTCTAAGACAAAATTCTGCCTGGATTTTGTGATAGAAATGAAGAAGGCTTAAATAGGATGGGACTGGCTTTGAACTTGTCTCAACATGGTTCTTATTTGACAAAGGACTACCATACTGAGAAAATCTTGAGAGCTCTAAAGCCGTTCCTGACTGACCATCATCCCTGCAGAAGGCAGCACACTGCAATAGTTAAGCGTGACCTGTTTGGAGTAGGGTCCTTTCACAGAATCACACAGAATCACAGAATATCAGGGACTGGAAGAGACCTTGAGAGATCATCTAGTCCAATCCTTCTGCCAGATCGGGTCACACAGTAAGGTGTCCAGGTGGAGTTTGAATGTCTCCAGAGAAGGAGACTCCACAACGTCTCTGGGCAGCCTGATCTAGTGCTCTGTCTTCCTCACCAAGAGAAAGTTTTTTCTTTTTAACTGTGTTACTCCTGAGATATGCAAGGCTGTGAAAAAAGAGAGGCTTTAACTCTCCCTTTTGACTCCAAAGCAACTACCAAATCCACATCCCAGGTAGGAATTGGTGTGACCTGTAACCTGGCAGATAATCAGAAGAGGACAGTTAGGGGAAACTAGGACACTTGTTTCTGCAAGTTACTCAGAAAACTGTGCACTAAAATGAGATCATCATGTAACCTTCCTTCCTCCTCCTGCCCCCCATTTCTGATCTAGTAGTTTTAACCCGGACATGCAGAGATAAGCAGCTCCCATTTGCTGCACCATTCACATGCTGCCTTAGGGCTGAATTTTGACCCTGCTCAAAAGACAGATGATGCTCCAGCACTTCTGTTTCAGAGGCAGAAGCAGTTTCGGAGTGTAATTTGCTAAGTGCTTTGGGACTGACTGTTCAGGACAGAGCAGTACAATTTACATGTGGGCTGGTATATTAACTGCAGGAATCTAATACTGATAATACTTGCTGTTGCTACCAAGTTCTTTTTTTATTAGCTTCATCTGGGTTTGGGCTGCGCAGTTACAGTGAAATGCCTTTTGTGATGTGCTAGAGAGAAGTGATTGGTCTAATGAGTTCAAATTAAAAAGCAAAATACAGCAGGACATTACAGACGAAGGCAGAGACTTGTCCATGGTTCTCCATAGTCATTTCATATTTATATGGAATCATAAATACAGGGTTTGCTGACATAGCCAAAGCCACCTTGGGGGAATTTGATGCACAGTGCCTGATAAAATAAACAGGAGTTATGAATCTCAGTTTCCTGAGCCACTTCAGGAATCTCAGCAAAAGTCTGTGATTAATGTTTAACATAAACAGGGAATGACTATTGAGAGTTATCCACATCAATAGGTAGTAAAGAGGGACCATAGGCATAGTTAGCAGAAGTTATTTAAAGAAAAAAATGACAGAATTAAAATTCAAAGATACGAGATTAGGATATGAAGTCGTCCCTTTCTCCTTCCCTTTGTTGGTGTAACAGTTTATGAGTCTCTCTCTGCAGAAACAGTCCAGCACAAATCAAGGCTTTTTCAAGGTTGCTTGAATTCAGCCTTGGGTTGTATAATGCTCTAACGAGTTCAGGTATTTCACTGAAGGATTTCAAGGTAGTCTGTGATTGTCTTGAAAATAAACAATAATAAAAGAGCTAAAGAATAATTAAAAGTTATGTATAACTCTGAAGAATTATCTTCAGGTGAGACAAGAAGACAATTCCTCCCATTTCTTTCATGGGAAGGACTGAATAGAATTCATTCTCGGTTTTGTGAAGGCAAGGCCCATGGGGTCAGGCTGGTGAAACCAAGCAGAAGATCCGTGTTCTCCTGGTGGGGAGGGGGGAGTCGGTGGAAGCACAAAATAATTTGGACCTTTCTCCCTTCAGACTGATGCCTGCAGGAGGAAATTGGTGTAGGCAGGTCCTGTCCTGCCTGATCCTGTGGGATCTGTGGCACTGCCCAGCATCTCGAGCCTCCACAGTCTTAGCCCTGTGAGGGTTGGGGTGGTGGGTGACTATCTGCACCAAGATCTCCCTGGGACAAGGTAGCATGTGGTCAGCCTCATGACAGCCAACTTGACCACATCCTCACTGGTTTTTTTTTGTTTTTCAAGTCCTAGACTGTCCACAGGGACATCTCTGGGGACATGCTGGTGACACACAGTCCGTATGCATTTTATGTGTGCCATTTCAGAAGACTGTCCAAGAGCTGAAACCAGTGGGGACTCGGACATTGTTGGTGTAACCACAATTTAGTTGCCATCTGCTAATAATATTTGTAATAGCAGAAACATGAAATACAGAAGATCCCAATTAAAAGTAACCGACGCAAACCTTCACTGTACACTGTAAGAATTCAGCCTGTGGTGTGTCTGTGGTTTCACATACTTTTCTACTAGCTCACAACCCTTATCAGTAGGAGTACAAACCTACTATTTAGGCTAAACCTCTTCTTCAGGCTGTTACCTCAGGTTAGTCTCTGCAACCCTCAGCAGTTTGTTCTGCTGGGTTACCCTTTCTCAAGACCTTGCAGAGGCCAGGGAATTTTTTTTTTCATATTTTCAAGACTAATGTTGTAAGAATTACCATATGCTTATGCAGTCATGCTTATCCTTTTTTTTTTTATTTTAAATTCTGTTTTCCTTTCCTGCTCCATGTCTCAAAATTGTGTTTTGAACCCAGTAGACAATTTTAATGATTGAAAACAAAACGTGTGCCTATTGCTGCTTGGAGGAGGCAGACAGACATCAGTCAGTCCCTCTTCTGAACAGAAAGCTGTGACTTCAGCATCTGTGTTTAGCTAAAGGCTGGCCCAAAGAGCAGACACCTTCCTGCTGGCCATCCAGCACATGCTTGGTGCAGGATCAGCCCTGTTGGCATGCAGGAAAGCTGTAAATTAGTGACCTGGGGGAGCTGGGAGTACTGGAAGATGTTTAATGACTGGGAGAAATTCAAGGTATTGAGAGAGGTGTTAAGACGCAAGGGAGTGAGGAAGGCAAGATGTTGCACTACGAGCAAGGCTCTTGCTAAGCTGCACACAAATTGCTTGTTCCCAGAAGGCAGTAAAATACTGTTCTTGATAAATGAAGGAATTAAATTATTCTTCCAGGATCTGCAAAGACCATAAAAAATTTATCATTTAGGTTGGTCCTCTCTCCTGTCCTAATCTCATGTAATCTTCATTGCACAAAATCACAGAATATCAATGTTTCAAGATCTTAAGATTCTGTAAAAAAGGGATGGTGAGAGAGTAACTTTGTAAATCCTTTGCTATCTGACCAGCTGATAATATCCAAAAATGTGCAAGTGCATTCTCCTCTGCCTTTTTCACAAACTGTTATCTGATGTTCTAGTGTAATTCCAATCCTATTGAAGCAAACTATTGGAAACTCCTCAGAGAGAGGAAAAAATACATCTTTCAACTGACTATACTCTTTAGTTATTTTTCCAGTGCCTCTTACTTTCATTTTTTTTAAGTTTTGGGTTAATAATATCTACCATACATTTTCCTTTTATTACTACTAAGCTATGAATGGTATATGTCATGATTTTGACTAGATAGCAAAAAAGACAGTGATGTTTAAAATGGTAAACGATGAGCTCTTTGGAAGAGGAAGCTGAGAATCTTTAGAGAGTTATTACAGTTTACACTGATGGGCCCCTTCTATGGCTTCTGATTTTTTTTCAGTCACCCTGGAATTGCAATATTAAATAAATGTGATGAGAAGTATTCCTGGTTGATTTAGTTTATGTTCAGTAATGAGCTTTAAATGTAATTATCATTGAATTTTCTTATAATTTTCCTAAGATTCTCTTCTAGTTTTATTTTTTATCCATAACTGAAAATGTCTGCTATAAGAATATTCTTGGTTGCAGAGAGGCAATAATGTGCTTACCTGCTAATATGTTGATAACACCTAATCTTTAACTGTGTGGAAATAATTTAGGATATCACCTGTTTTCTCACTATTCATAGAGCTATAGATTCTAATACACACGTCTAACATTGCAAGTACAGTTGAATGGTCTCAAGTCATGAAAGACAGCCTCAGCACTTACTCCAAAGCATGAATTGCTATTTCACCAGCAATCTTAAAAATAGAAATTAAACACTAACAATAATGGGAAAGGTAAAGTATCATTTACATTAGTGGCAAACAGTAATTCCCTTCTACAAATGCAGCTTTTCATGATACTGACATTTCTCTGAAATTCAGCATCAGATGCCTTCTTTTTCAGGTAAAGTGATCTGCCCAACCTAAATTGGATTATATGAATTTTTACGAATCTTCACCCTAGTTGTTCCTCCCATGTTTTTCACCTATTAATTATCATTTCTCATGGAGATATGAAAGTATTTCAGTATTTGAGGTGTGTATACTGTTCTTCTGAAAGATATACGTAGCTGAGATAGAAGGAAGCAGCATCGATTACTCTTGTTCAATTCAGAGGAGCATTTATGAGAACTAAGTCTGTTTCGTCCCATCCTCACAAAAATAGTTCAGTAGCAGTCCTCCCTCTGAGTTCAGCTGGCTTTGAATTAAGCCATAGGCACTAAAAATAGCAAGCTTTTGCAAGAGCAGAGAAACTAATAATCTTTTTGTCCTGTGCCCCCAGCACCATACCTTTGCAATGATCCCAGTGCCGTATTTGCCATCCCTTGTTCCAGTCTCTCATTGCCACACCTACATTTTACTCTGCAGTTCTTTCCTCCCAGAATCTTTCCTAATCACCCTATAAGTCTCCTCCATATCTCTTAATTAGCAGAGAGGAGGTGGGCTGGTTTTGCTGAGGCTGTTCCTGAGCTGCATGCATGCTGACTGGCCCAGTCAGTGAGCCAGAGGGAATAGATGACTGCTGACCTCACATTTTTACTTAATGAGGCACTAATTTAGATCGTTCTCCCCTTGTCTACTTGCAGCTTCTCATGAAATTTGTCAGAATGAAATGAAGTTTGATCTCTCTGCTGCTTTGTTGAATACATGGGAAAAGGAAAACAGGTTTCTGTGTTGATACGGTGAAGCAAGCAGACAGCATTGATGTGTATCTCTTTCTTATAAAAAAGGCTAAAATAAATGAAAAAGGTTCAAAATAGCACTCCAGAATTTTAACAAAGTGTTTTTTATGGCCACTCCAGGCTGCTGCTGGTAAATATTCACCTTTACATAGTGAAACCCTTTGATTGCCAACAAGGTGTATAGCTTTTTGCCCTGAATGGTCCAATATGCAAGGGTGTCTGATGTTTTGGTTGTCAGTTTTGCATCTGCTAGATTAACCACCTTTCATTGCAGTCAAACACGTCCACAACATTATCTGCCTCAAGTACTCATTAAGGTTTGTGGTCATATCATAGAAAACAGAATTAATTTGATCTTTCCACCACAGAGAGAAGGAATGGCCAGGAAAATGTGTGAGATTTGTGGATATGCCTCTGCCTGCAGTGAAGGGGAGCTCCGTCTCTGGTGTTGAGCTTGTTGAGGGTCATGGCTGTGCCAGTGGCAATCAGGACATGGGGAGCCCCCTTGGCCAGGTGCTTTGCATGTGCTTTGATGTTCCTCAGAACTGTCTGTTTCCCTGAGAGGCTTTGCAATCCTTTCCTTTTCCAGCAAAAGCACACAACCTGTACAGGGAACAAGCATCAGACTGTGAGGAGCTGTGTGCCCACAAGCAGCTTTCGTGAGCCAGGTCTTGTGTTACTAAAACTTCCAGACCCGTTACATAGGTGTCATTGAGTCCCAGTAGTGTGCAACTTCCGCAGGTAAAACCATATTGAGATCCCTTGTCTTTCTTTGTGTAAGTCTTGTTCATTTAGGTAAGCCTAATACATATGCTACAGGGATTCTGCAAAGCATGCAGCTCAGAGAAATGCTTTGAGATTCTCTCTTTATTTTCTGATTTATTTCTCTGGGGACTGGTTGTAAATAAACACGGGGTATTTCTTTTCTTTCTTTTTCTTTTTTTGATCTCTGAGTGACTCAACTATGTTGAGTTCAGGTTGTTGGAGTGTAAGTGATTCCTGTGTGCTGGCAAAGTGCATGAGGCACGGCACGGTCCTTCATGGGACAATGTGTCCTGTGTCACAGCTGGAGCATTTGTTGGCAATTTCAGCAGAGACTGGAAACTTGAATGAGCACTGTGTGCAGGCAGACTTATTGTGTTAAGAGGTGCTCGTGGCTTGCTGCAGGTGAAGCATGCTTATGGATGAACATACATGACTGTTCTTTAGGTGAGCAAAGGCATAGTAGGCAGGGGATTCTCCTAGGCATTGTGAAATGATGTACTTGAAAATTCAAATTACAGTTGGGCTGTGAGCAGCGTCCTAGGTCAGAGCCATGGATCAAATAATGAAGTAAGAAAGATTTGCAAATAAAAACAAATCTGGCCCAAAAGATATGGAATGAGGCCAGCCCCACATTGCTGTTATTTGCATGTTACAAGGGAGGAACTAATATATGCAACACAGAGAAAGAATGAAGAACTGTGTCTTCTGCACTGTAGATACCCTAGTGATCTGGGGTGAGATTTTTGAAGTCAGCGGGAGCTCATTATCCTCAGAAAAGGTCAGAGTTCATCCTTTGTTCTGGCAATAAATTATATACACTGTGGAAATTAGAAGCTGTTTGGCATGTAAGGATTTAAGAGTACCTTCAGGCAGACTTGAAGGAGTGTCCCCAGGCAAACCCAAGCAGCTCCTCTGCCAGCTGGTGCAGTTCCCAAAGATGGAAGAGCCAACCGAGGGAAAAGCCACTAACAACTTTTGCTGGCCCCATGAGCTCCTGGCTGGGCATGGATGCATGTCAGCACTGGGGAAACAGTACAGCTGAGATGGGTCAGGGCAGTGCTGGAGCTGGAATCTCTCTGTTCATTACAGCAAGAGGATCAGTGGACTCAGGCTTCCCCTGATCCAGTGCCCCAGGGCTGTACTTCCATGACCTGTATCTTTCCTTGGGTCTTTCTCCTCCAAGGAGAAGGATTTATGAGTGCTTATAGCAGTGGTGGAATCACTGGTGGTCCCTGTGCTGTGCAGCTGGGGAAGCAGGATAGGACAGAGGTTTGGAAGCTCTACTGTGAAGTTCCTGTGAGACTGGAGCTCCTTGAGGCTGGTATGGCTTTTGACCTCTTTTTGTTTGCTTCTCACAGCTTCTCACAAACACCAACAGCACCAGGAAAAGAGGACACCAATGATAACATCACAATATTCACCAGGATCTTGGATGGTCTGCTGGACGGCTACGACAACCGACTGCGCCCAGGACTGGGAGGTAGGGTAATGTATTCACTGGGGCTGGTCTCCCACTGTGCAAGACCATCATATACATGATGTCCTCCTGAATGGGTACCTGCCCTCAGCACAGCCCTTGATGAGGTGATTGTGTTTCATTAGCTAAAAGAAGACAGTAAAATAGATTTGTCTCCTGCCAAATGGAGCACAAGGCAAAGTCTTCTTTCAGACATTGAGGTCATCTGAGGTAGGGTTAGGAGAGTATGTGTGATGCATTTTTTCTGTAACTGAATATAGTCAGGATTTCTTTTCTTTCTGGTGCTTCCTAGATTGAGGGAAATGGATGCTCACAGGTCACTGCGAGTTTCCCTTACTGGTCAGGATGTATAAAATTACACTGATGACAAATATCTCTGTTAAAAACAGATCCCCAGACAGTGCACTTTTAGACAGCTATTTAAAATCTATATTGATATGTCATTTTGATAACCTCTACAGCAGCTATTTTAAACCCATAACATGTGAATAGTTGCTTGCCATCCTAACCTTGTTGAGCCCTCCTTCAGTTCTCTATCCTCCAGATTTCTCTCATCTTCTCCCCATGTGTAAACCATCTGTTATGTTTCTTCCTGGCCCTTTTTTAATCTGGCTACCCCCACCCCTTCCTCTTTTGAGACCAACACATTGCTTTCATCCCTTTCTCTCCTTCTCCTCTCACTTTACACAGACATGCTTGAAAATAGGGCTTCATGCTCTTATCTTATGTAACAAAGTTCTAAAATTTCTGCCTTTAAATTAAATTAGTCCTGGATTTGAAAAGATGCCAGAAAACTTAGAGTCTTGAGGGTAGAATTAATTTCATGTAACTTTGGACATCTATAATACAGTTCTCTGAAATTGGGCTGATCATTCAAGCCAGTGGAGAGAAATAGGTCTTCCCAAAGATACACTTCATCTCATCCTGTTGTAGGTATCAAGTATGTACTGGCAATGTGCACTCACAGGCCAGAAAGTCAATCATGTCCTGGGCTACATCAAAAGCAGTGTGGCCAGCAGATTGAGGGAGGTGATTGTGCCTCTATGTTCTGCTCTCATGAGACTACCTGGAGTACTGTATACAGCTCTGGGGCCCCCAACATAAGAAGGATGTGGACCTGTTGGGATGAATCCCGAGGAGAGCCAGAAAGATGTTCAGAGCACAGGAGCATGTATCCTGTGAAGACAGGCTGAAAGAATAGGGGATGTTCAACCTGGAAAAGAGAAGGCTCCGAGGAAATATAGCAGTCTTCTGGTACCTGAGAGGGGCTTAAAAGAATGATAGGATGAATGTCTTTGATCAGGGAGTGCATAGTGATAGGATAAGGGGTAATGGAAGGTGTTCCTATCCATGGCAGGGTTGCTGATATTTAAGGTCCCTTCCAACCCAAAGAGTTCTGTGATCTATGATCAAAATATGTCTGTCAGAGGAATCACACCCATGAAGGGCCTGTTTCTTTCCACTAATCACAAGAAGAGAGCCTGAGCTCACAGAGGTCGATAACTACATATGATCAAACTCCTCCTCAAACATTTTCTTAATTTTAAGCTACTGGTGATTTTCAAGTGATTCAGAAGCTGTTAAGAGAGAAGTGCATCACAAGCATGTATTTGCATCTTAAAACAATTACTAATGCAGAGCCTTTATTTATTACAGAGAGAATAACTCAGGTGAAAACAGACATCTATGTTACCAGTTTTGGTCCTGTGTCAGACACAGAAATGGTAAGTTTGAGCAAGTGGCTGCTAACTTCATTGCATTTACTTTGATAAAGTCAATTTTGGAACTATTACTTCTGTTCAGAACCTGCAATACCTCTGCTGTTTCTTTTTGCCAGGAATACACCATTGATGTTTTTTTCCGGCAAAGCTGGAAAGATGAAAGGCTGCGATTCAAAGGTCCAATGCAACGCCTCCCTCTTAACAACCTGCTTGCCAGCAAGATTTGGACCCCAGACACTTTTTTCCACAATGGGAAGAAGTCTATTGCTCACAACATGACAACCCCAAACAAACTGCTGCGCCTGGAGGATGATGGCACTTTGCTATACACCATGAGGTAATAACCAGAATCCATTCCTTTTTATGATGACGATTCCCAACTAGCTCTGCAAATATATCACTTCCCCCACTCCAAGTAGAGCTGGGTGACCAATCTTTCACACATATTTATGTGAATATCAAGCGAAATGGAAAACATAATCACTGCCTACAAGCACCAATTAATTTTGTAGCTCCTGAATGCTGTTAGTGCTTAAATATTTCCTTTGATTAAATGGAAGGCATATTCTCAACAGATTTGATGATTCAGTCCAGCTTTTTTATGAAGGTCTGTTCTCTCTTGCTGTTTGTATTTGCAGCTGCAGTGCTGATTGCAGAACTGTCTCCAAGGCCAAAAACTGAGATCTTGTTCTGGGGCAGTACATCTTGAACCCTTGGAGCTTTTGTTATTTTACTTTTTTTTTGATTCCACTAATAGTGCTACAAGGCAAATCATAACTGGGGGAAATTAAATAAGCTAGCAGCGCTGTGAAGCTGCTTTAGCAAGTGCTTTCCTGAAAACAAAGCTGGCACATTATATTGGCAGAAAAGCAAACTGATCTTTAGGGTCATGCTCTTCGTCTGATTAGAGGATACTGTCAGGCTTCATCAATGCATAACCTAGATACAGTATCAGTGATGTTGGAGGATTGTCTGAAAATTCTTCTCAGGCCAAATCCCACATCAGTGCATGGCAATTTGCTCATTAAAGGTAATTAGCCTGTAGTAATTAAGATTGCCGTCTATCTTCAACAGGGGTTTTTTTTGAAGAGTCACACACTTTACAAAGACATGAAAAAAAAAAAGTACCAATCCACAAATTTGTGAGCTTTTCATATATGAGACCAGAGTGGTGCCTGACACCCAGAAAATTACTTGAGAGCCTGAGGTTGGGTAGTGAGATGCCTGGATTTTCAGCAGAGAGACTCTAGTGAAGGCAATAGGAGATCTGTGGTCCTGCTGGTGGCCTATCTCACTGCAGGGCTGGCTATTCAGGACAGAGATGACAGCCACTGTCAGCTGTTGGGAGGGGAAGCTCCCAACAAGCTTCTGGGCTCCAGTGATTAAGGCTTTCTGGGGCTGAATGGAATTACACTTTCATATGCAGACAGCTGGAGCTTACCAGTTTCTTTTCAGGTGTTTTTGACTTGATCAATAGATCTGTCTACTTACCTACTTATCTATTAATTTGTCTATTTTGGCCCTAGCCTGAAATCTCTTTTCTTCTGAAAGTTAAAGAGATTTAGGAGAAGTAAGGTATCATTATGTAAGTCATTACAGCATCAGAGCATCACAGTTGTAACTACTAGTGCTAAAAAGACTTAGATGTGATTGAATTCCTTTTTTAAAAGAAGGGAAAAAATCTCTCATTTTCTCTTCTGCTGTGTGTATCACTAATCCCTAGTTAGTGATATCCACAATAATAAGCTCCTGAAACAACATATACCTACATGCGTAAATGAAGTCAGAATAACTATCGGAGAAACCCATAGTTCACAAAAATATTGGTAATGCTAGCCTTAAAACCAGTCTCACTGCCTCTAAGACTACAGCAGTACCACCCCAGAGAGCTCCACAGAGGCAGTTCCTGATTATCTGTGTAATTTACTTGAGTAAGTGAAGTCCAGAGCAGGCTAGCAGTCAGCCTGGAGCAAAAACGTTGCCTCGTGCGGCAGATCCGCAGCTGGCATGTTCTTCCTGGGCAAGCACTGGGTTTTGCTGCGTTAAGGAAATGCAACTGATCCATGAGATGATGAGCCGTGCCACCTGAGGTAGTGGAGCAAAACCCAGGTGAGCTCACTGCTGAATCTGAGTTGTTTTGTGGAGGTGCCTCCATATGGCATTAGGAAATGCCACAGGCTATGGGTATACTGAGGAAAAGACAGTACTCTGCTCAGCATATGCAGTCGGGGGAAAAAATCTGGGTTTGGCACAGACTCTTTCCTCATCCCACTCAGTCCCTTTCCCCCTAGTTTTGGAATTTTTGTTTCTGTAGGCTACAGAAAGACACAGAATGCTTTTTTGTAACCTATAAAAAACCCATGCAATATAACTTACTTTTTTTTGGTAGAGTATAGCGTGTGGGTGTGCATGTGTGTGTGTGGAAAAATTCCCACTAACCATAGTGTATGTGCTAAGAAATGGAGCGCAAAGCTTTTTAAATAGCTTTGCCTTCCACTATTGCAAGTAATGACTTCAAAAATAAAATACTGTCTATGCTATTCTGCTTAAACACAAGTCAGGATGACTGCTTTTGTAACGTGCACAGAGCTGTGCTACTTTAGAAACAGCGATTTTTTACGATGGGCATTACAGCAGTGTGAGTGATGCTCTGCCTTGGGGTGGCTTGAGGATCCCCTCCCAACACATGCAGAGGTAATTATGACATACAGTCAGGCCCTTCAACTGCCTTCTCACACTCTGATGAAGGTAACATCTCAGCAACACTATCTGGAACAGTTGTCCATGGAAGGATGGGCAGCATTGGGGTTTTTTTAAGGGAAAGCTGCTTGCCTCAGTAGCTGAAGGTACTGGGGTCTCAGAAAGGACTTGAGCCCCATCTCCTGGAGCTTCCATCAGGCTTACTCAGTTCTCAGTATCTGGGGATGTGGAGACAACCCTCTGTTAGCTCTCCTTGTTTCCAAGGAAGAATTGCAAGCTTTCCAGACTGTACGTAGGAGTAATCCATGTGGGGAGGATTGGACCCTCTGTCATTGACAGAGATGCCTGAATTGCTTTTGCAACCTTGCATCTGGCTGCCTGAATGAAGAGGAGGAAATGCAGGCGAGCCGATGCTGACCTTCCATCCTATTTGACTTCCAAATATGCCAAGAATAATCATCTGAGCAAATTTCCAGCTTTAGCACTAGCCAAGTACATACATTTTCGTGATACATGTGTTTACTTGTAAAGAAAAATGTGTTCTTTGCATATTGCTTTTGGTGATACATTGTCTAGGTCAGAAGTTGATGGGATATATGTTACTCGGGGAAGCTAATAAATGGGCTTCTTTACATGTCCAGTATTGAAATCCTGTATGAATACAGGAACACAGCATTCTCTTTAGGAAGATTTAATTGGCAACAGTGACTGACTTCAGAATTCTGATTATCTTAGACTTGATGATCCCTATTTTTTAATTTTCTGAGGTCTTCTACGAATAGCACTCTAATGAATTGAATGCTGCAAATTCGGTTTCTGCCCCTAGAGGGGAGCATTGTCCGTATCTCTACTTTTAAATTTTTATTTTATGGGCTTTTTTAGTAAGAGCACTGTGGTTAAAAAAAAAAAGCTCTACTTCATATTTCGCTGATCTGTATTGAAAATAGCTTTGAAAATGGAGGCAAAAAGTTGTTTCTTTCTCTTTAAAACCAGAAATTTATTTAATTTATCCTATCTGAGAAATAAATATAAAAAGCATAAAGCTCCTTTGTTCAATTAAGCTGTTCTGAGAAATGTGGACAGTGATTTAAGCAACCTTTTTTCTTGAAGGAGAGCAAAGAATCACTATGTCTCAGTAAGCTGCATTTTTTCATTCTTTTGGATTTTGACTATAAAGACAGATGCTCTGATAAACTTGGCTGTAGGATGCCAGAAAAAAACCCTGTGAATCTGCCTTTTTTTTCATTTTTCCTTTTTTTTTTTTTTGGTAGAACTTGTATGAAGAATATCATCCTCACTGGAGCTAAAGGTTTAGACCATAAATGAAATTTTGGCAAGAAGTTCATAGGGAATGTTTGATGATTTCCTACCACCTTTGGAGACACTGAAAAATCTTTTTGTGCTATCAGAAAGGCTAGGCTCTTTGGAGTCCCATTCTCATCATCCTTTTGGAAGGACCCCAGGCTACTTCTGTTACTGCTAGGGAATGCAGGCATCTGATATAAATTAGGAGATTTGAAGTATGACATGGTCATATGCCTGAAGAGTGTACAAACAGATTCTTCCTATGTTATTTTGGCACCTGAAGATTGCTAGAGGTCCTTGGAGTCTTTATGGTCGAATCTGTGCCATTAATCTGAAAATGCTTAATTTACCAGCTGGAGTCTGACTACATTTGTCAGTGTAATGTTAAAAAGCTACATTTTTTTTTTTTAGTACAGCCCTGAAATACAGTTATCTGCCACTTATGGAAGGCATTTAAAATTCAGTAACGTATAGGATGACTATCCACTTGGTGGCAGCATAACCACACTGCTTTCTGTCCTGTAGCAAATACACCGGATTAGCGGGGCTGATAATACTGTTTCTTGCATTAACACGGAGCATTAAAATTGTACGTGCAAGTGTATGCATGTCCTGGGTGCATGTTAGCACAAAGTCTGCTCTTGCATAAACCACTTCATTAGCAAGCTAACCATTTCATGCTGTAGAGTTATTGATTATAAAACCAGCTGACTGGAAGATGCGATACTGCTTTCAAGACTTGCACTCAGAAAGCTGTATTTTGTTTGCATGGATTTTTTTTAAGGGAAAATTACTTTATGAAAATTGTGTGGGTTCTCAAGCATTGTATTTTAGAGAATTGTGTTGGTTCAAAGGCACCTTTCAGATCATCTTCTGCAGCCATCAACCTAACTCTAACAAGAGCCATCACTAAACCGTAACTTTAAGCAGTATGTCTACATGTCTTTTAAATACCTTTAGAGATGGTGATTCAACCACCTCCCTGGACAGCCTTGGCAAAAAGGCAGCCTTTCTCAGATGCAGGTTTGCTTACCTGGCCCAGAGGAAGGAATGACCAACAAATCTACACTTGAAAATGTTCCCTTGTTTTTCATTCAGCTGTATAGAAACACTTCTGTTCAATTTGAATATGTTGTTCGTATTTCAAAGGGAAGATTTCCATTTATATTTACAGAAAGTGATCTGGCAATGCTACTGGGTATTGTATAAATATTACAAAACTAATTAGGAGCTATCAAGCCATACAAATAAGCATTTCCTTTCCCCCTTGCTGCCTTTTCTTTCATATTCAGGCTTCAAACTGCCTGGAGCTGGAAGAAAAAGAAAAATTAATTCTTCGTATTGGGCTGAGTCTTGCAGAGTGATGAAAAACTACCGTGGTGGCAAGGACTCTCAGCTGCTTTTCATCAATTCAGATTTTGACAGAGTGAGAGAAAATAGGGATATACAAAGTGAAGGGCCCTTCCCTGAGGATAGCAGCAGGATTCTTGTTTTAACACCAACCCTATCAGTTCCCGTCTCTCTCCTTTGATTGCATATTGCCCCACTTCTCAAAAGTTGTCCTTCAAGGAACTGAGATTTGTTGTTTTGAAAAATCCATGACTGGAGTTACCCACAGGGAGAGAAAAGCATCAGAGCAGACTGCAGCATAATACATTCAAAATGGGCAATTATGATCTGCCCAGATACAGTCCCTATATAGAATATGTGACAATGGCCTATTCTGCTGGTACTAAAAGCGGGCAGAGCCCCACAGAGATTTCCATCCCAAAGATGAGAACTTGCACAGCAGAAGCAGAACTGGTTAAAAGGCAAAACTCAAACCAGAACCAGCCCATCCTGGCATGAGGGTGTTACTTGCCTGGACTTTGAGAGGTTACAGAAGTTTAGTTCCAGATCCATACTTAGTAAAGAGGCAGAAAACAGCTTTCCCTTGAGGATACCTGGAATATTTTCAGACAGATACCTTTGAGCTGCCCCATTTTGTAAAGATGAAGCAAGAGGGTTAACTTGATGTCTGTCAAATGTGCACGGAGTGATGAGGTGACTGAACAAACAGACACCAGAGGGAAGCAGTACCCTGACAGGTATCCTTCAAGCACCTCCAGAAAAGCACAGCTGTGTTGGTGACTGTCCAAATCTGCAGGCTTCTGCAGCTGGGGGCTTTGGAAGGACCTAGTAGATGCTGAAGAACTGCTATGACTATGTTATTTTATTACCAGGGGAGGATAACATAAGAGTGAATTCCGTAGTCGTTTCACTTAAACTGAAATTAAAATCCTCATCTGCCTAATCATAAGTACAGTTCCCTAAAGTGTATTTATGTCTGTGGTGAAACATCAGACTGCCAATGAGCAATCTGAAATAGGCAGTGGTAGCATGCACCAGGCAGGATGGGTGGGATTCACCTCAGCTAATTTTACTCACTCATCTGTAACATCTATGGCTACAACTAATCTTCTTGCAAAATCACTCCCAGTGCAGGGGAGAGGCTTCCTTAAGGAGTTAGGTGTCTGCATTAGTTCAGATGTCTACTTCAGTATGAAAAAGATCCTTATTTCTCTCCACTCACACTTCAGGGAGTTCCTGGTTTTGTCATAGTGGCACAAACAGGAGTACAGGGTAACTGCAGTTACAATTGCTGTCTGTGTCCCATCCTACTTACTTATTACCACTGGTGTTTCCCACCACCATGCTCATGTGGCCTGGAGATGTGTAGTGTAGCAGCTGCCTAAGACTATGCGATGTTCTGACCATCATCTGTTCCTGTAGCTCCACTGTGGAGACTCGTGCAGTTTCTTCTCTACACAACATAAAGCCTAAGTCTGTGCAAGTGTGGTACATGTGAGCACTTCCATGTTTGTCTTGGTGGATGTGGGAGGGAATATAGTGTGTCTTAGGAGGAGCTCAAGAAATGAATAAATAATAATAATAATAATAATAATAAAAGAATAATGGAAGCATACACTCATAGAATTTCTTGAGTTAGAAGGGACCTTTAAAGGCCATCTGGCCCAATTCCCCTGCAGTGTGCAGAGACACGTTGCACTAGATCAGGGTGCCCAGAGCCTCATCAAGCCTGGTCCTGAATGCCTCCAGGGATGGGGCCTCCAACCACATCTCTGAGCAACATATTTAACCACATCTCTGGGCAACATGTTTTGAGGGAAATAGAACCCCACCAGTCATGATAGAAAGAGGGAGCTGTGTCTTTATCCTTGGGAAAACTGTGTGGAAGGAAGGAGGCAAGTACATTGTTGGACATGGTTTATCATGAGGACAGTCAAAATCAGCTGTTTCTTCTCTCAGATTGCACTGCAGCAAACAAGTGCTTGTGCTGTAGCAGATGCTATTGTTGTTGGTGTAATAAATAGCAAATAGGTGGTAAATTGAGGCCTGTTTAATGACTGTTCATGCTGTTAACAAGGATCACAGGGCTTTTTCCCCAGAAAGGTGAGAATCCGCAGCTTGCCCCTTCACCCTGCATTTCATGGCTTTACTGATCAGGAGCATGTAGCATTTCAGAAGCAAGGGGAAAAAAAATGAGACAATAATGTCCTGCTTGGATGGCTGAACAACTTCCTCCATTTATCTAGAAATCAGCATGTGCACATTTCACTGACAAAGAGCATGCCTCGACTGTCACATTGCTTGACGTGTGCCCCTTTCACGAGAGGCATGGAGGAGCACTGAAGTTTCACAGAAGGCAGATGATCTTGATGACAGGGGACTTGGGAGGTGGATATAGAAATGTGAGGTGAAAAAGAAAAGGCTGGAGTTAAATGTGGGTTGCTGAAATGAAATTTGGAGCTCTGCATTGTTTTCCTGAGCTGTGGAAAATAACCAAGGATTTCAGCTTTGTATTTGTTATTGCCAGATGATAATCCTTTCTACCTACCCTCCTTTGTCTGTACATCCCACTCTAGGTGTGAGAGAGCCCAAATGGGCTGGTACTGCCCATCCAGTGTCATCCTCTACCCTCTCCTTATTACTTTTTTAATTAATCTTGCTTTTCTCTGTAGAAAATGTAGCAATTTTGTGCCTGTCCAGACAAATACAAAGGTTGTGTGAACTGGGAGGAAGGAATAGGAGAGCTGTATAGCCAGGTAACTCTTGTCCAAAGGGGAATGTATGCCATGCTTACAGGCAGAAATGGAGGAACAAAGCCCATCTGGCCAGACAAACTGCACCAATCAAGACTTCTAACAGATGGTGTAAAAACTGGAGGATGAGAGCACTGAGCCCATCCCAATCATTAGCCTCCTTCAGCTAGGGTGCATGAGAGAGCTTTCTGTGCTTCCTTCTCCCTTATGTACTTGGGTTTTCTCCTACTGAAAGCAAGGGTTTGATGGCCCCCTGTGTGGTCCGGGTGGCACTGGGCATTGCTGTCACTGGCTGGTTCTGCTGGTAACTGGGACTGGCCTCTTTTGAGAGCCACAGAGAAGCTCATAGTTGTCTTACACACCACTTCAAGAAGAATTGTATTTATTCAAGTTAGCACATAGTTGAACATGCCACCAAAGGGCCATTCTGATGAGGGGGTCACAGTGCATCGTGTACAGACTTTGGGAAATGTGTGTGGGCTGGTTGAGATATTTCCCATTTTACCCACATCAATAACTGCAGCTTCAGCTGACAGTACTAATCAGAATTTTGGGGTTTAATTCAAGAATTCAGTAAAAATAGAAGCTGGTGGAGAGAAAAGATGCATTTGAAGGCCTTTCTCATGGGATGTCAAGAAAAATTCATCATGAATAAGGAACTAGCAAGGAGAGAAATATTGAAAGGTTTTAAAGTGAAATTGCTGAGCAGATGAATGCGATACTGTGCTGTATCATTCATAGCTGAATAACTATGGTCTGGAGAGTCTTTAGGAAAGCAGGATTTGCTGTCAGAGAACCTAAAGAAAGAGCGTACTTCCAAAAAGATTTGGCTTTTCACTGCAGAGGTTAGTCTGATGAAAAACAGAGCATCTTCCAACAGGTTTTATTTTGCTTACAGGCTTCATTAGACACCTTGGATGGCAAGCATAACTTGGTCCTCTATCCACTGGTTTTAAGAACTTTTACCAGGAGCTGGAAGTATGATTCTTTCTATAATCCTCCAAACTCCTATCAAAGTTCAGCTTATTTAAGCATCCTAATGGTTATTATATGCCTTTCTCCATTCTTCCATCCCCACTTCCCTGTCTAAGAGTGTGCTCTGGGTATGCCAAAGTACTCCACATCCAGGAAGGTCATTCCTGTAGTGGCACAGCTTTTGAGACCAATCTTGTCTGCCTCAGATCATCTCAGGATGACCTGGTCTGCAGTACAGCTAATCTAGGAAATTAAAGTCTTGTTCTCTCACTTCAGCATAAGCTACACTGAGGATGTGTTTGCTTGAAATGTGAGTTTTGCTGTAAAGAACAGCATACTTCTGAATTATGTATTCACAGCTCACAAAAACATCAGTCAGTGGAGTGACACAATACTCTTAGTCTTTCACAGTCCCTTCTCTGTGACATTTTCAAAGCATATTTCAGTATCAAAAAAACTGACACATCTCAGCTAACACATCTTGGGAAAGGGTAATATTCATATCAGAATGGTCATGAATCAAAAATGGGCAAAGACAGAAATTTCTGCAGACCACCTCAAACAAGCTTGTGGCTTTAATTTCTGTTGTATGTTCATTTGGTATGGCTGAATCCAAGGAAATAAGTGTATAACAGGTTTTATAAATAAGCAGCAGTGGTGAACCATCTCCACATCCTATGTAAAACTACAAAACAAGGTCTTAAGTTGGTATTTTGGACTCATATCCAACACAGTGATAGAAATTCATAAGCAAGGCAGTGTTAGAGTTACTGAGAGCCCGGCCACCAGCCCGGGGCTGGTTTCAGGGTGACATTTGCAGCCATCAATATCATGAATGAGTGTGTTTCCACATCCTTACACCTCTGTGCTGTCTTAGGTAAACCACTATCACCAATACCATCACAGTTTGTTAGGTCTGTTTGGGAAGTTCTTCAGAACCAAGAAAGATCTTTACATACATGCATTTATCTATCTCTCTATGCGTTTGTGTCTCTGTGTATACATATAAAGTCATATAAAAATGACAGAATCACAGAACCACCCTGGTTGGAAGGGGCCTTTCAGATCAACCAGTCCAACTGTCAACCTAACCCTGACAAGAACCATCACTAAACCATCACTCTTGGCACTAAGTTTACCTCTACCCATCTCTTGAACACCTCCAGGGACTCATCCACTTCAATGGACAGCCTGTTCTAGTGCTTAATAACATTTTCAGTGTATAAAAACTTTTCCTAATATCCAATCTAGACCTCTCCTATAAGTACACATTACATTTATTTAGAAGATGTCAGTTCCCTGCATGCTTGCTGTTCCAGGACCTGGAACAAGTTTTGTTTCGAGGCTTTTTGAAAGGATTGATATTTTGATTACAGAAGTGTTCTCAAGACATCACAATGGGTGAATAGTGTGTCCTGAGTCAAGGCTAAATGAGTAATTTCACAAACCTAACAACGTGTTCAGTTTGAGAAAAAACAGCCAAAACCAGCAACTCTGTTATTCTCTTGGATGCATGAGTATGAGAGTGTATTCTGGAGATGCTGCAAGGGCTCATATTGTTCTGCAGAACAATACCTGTAGGAGCAGGTACCTGGGGAAGCTCCTCCTGGAGTTAGTTCCTGTGAAGGGTCTGACTCAGCCCTGAAGTCTCCCTTTGCATGGAGCCAGCCAGGCCCTTGCAGTATGGCTTGGGTAAGGCTCGATCCACATAACTCTTTTTGGGCATGTTGGGGAGATGTTGAGATAGGTTTGAGATGAGTTTCAAGCAAATATTTTGCCTTTTTTAAAGGAAAATGATGATGTGTGGTCTTGTGCTGGGAAGGGCACTTTCTGCACCCATTCTGGCCTGAGCCCTATCATGTTACCAGCACAGGTAGGGCCAAAGCACATGTCTAAAATGTTCCCTTTAATCAAGGGCAAGGGCAGTGCACCAAAATAAACAACTAATAATATAGTGCTAGTATGGGGATTAGGGTGAATGAGAAGAAGAGCTTTCTGTCTCTCCAGCCCCAGTACCTCTGAGCCAACAAAACTTTCATTGTGCTCCACTCATCAGTAAGTTGTTATTCAACACTTATCTCGACTTCTCCCCAAAGCCACTGGTGACTCAGTCTTCCTGCTCCCCTCTCCCTCTTCTAAAGCTCTCTGTTTTAATTTGTTTGCATACTAAAGCTAGTAGCTGATAAGAAAAAGCATGTTTCTGTGGCTGGCTGGTGGCTCCCAGGGCAAGTGAGTGCCCTCACCTCCTGCCTGGGAGCTGCAGATAATACTCTGCAAAGTGTTTTCTGCACTTCCAGGGTAGCAGAGAGATGATGCCTTTGCTCAATCTCCCACCTCTTTTCCCACCAGTAGGAGCAGATGCCCCTTGTACGAAGGGAAACCATGGGAACAGTGGGGAGATCCCAGCCCCCTAAAATAAACCTATGGGACAGAGTGACTTGTTCTTTCCACACAGCCCACTTGCTGCAAATGTCTGTCTCCCAAACATCTGCATTTATTTCCTCACATCCTTGATTTTAACACCTCCTTTTCCCCAAACAGTTGCTTAAAAAGCAGAGCCTCTTGAAAGCATCAACTTGCTTAATTCTTCAGTGGGAAATGTTGAAGGTAACTTTTCTGGAGGAAAGACTTGCTGCTTGAATTGCTGTGCTTTTCTTAGATGGGTATTCACTGTATTTTTTTTTTTTTTGAAACAGAGCATCAGTAATCACTTTATGTTCTTAAAGTAAAGGCTATACATAATGAAGCTTTGATGAAACTTTCATGTGTAATTATGGATGATGATAAGTGAAATAATTTTGTAGATCTGACTTTTTTTTCAGATAGTTAAGGTATGTGGTAGTGTCTTGTTGGTTGATTAATGTTTGGATAGTGATGTAAGTATTTTGGAGCATTATGAAAGTGAAATTTTGTCATTAATAATAAATTAGCAGCTGTAACCAGGGAGCCAGGGAGAATTTTACCATTAGCTTCAATAAAATCAGAGTTTCATCCTCCCATTGTAAAGGACCTTTAACAGTGACTTATAATCTTGTCAAAAACTCTGTTTGAGTGAAACTCGTCCCATAGGGCTTTTATTAACACAGAATGATGGTGGAGGAGGGAAGCTCTTAAATGCTTCTGTTGGAAAGAACTGCAGTTCGTGCAGTGACAGAACAGAAAAATCCTGGTTTGGAGAGAGTGTAGCTCAGCTAACCATGCTGTGGTGAGCACAGTGGGATCCTTCTGGATCGACCATATTACAAGCATTAGGCAGAGGCCGTTTCATATATGCATGCCAAGGCCACCTTTCTTTTCTTTCAATAAATGCAAACAGGGAGTAATTTTGTTATAATCAGGTGTGTAAAATAGCGTACACAAAGGATGCTTAAGCTTTAACACAGTGTTAAACACCAAACTGTGCAAATATCACCGCAGGTGGTATTTGAAGGAGCACTCCCAGATATCAATTTCCCTGCCACTCCTGGAGCTATGATGGGAATATATAGCTTGTGCTTTGCCCTAGGGGAAGATCTGTTTGCGGTGCCCCATGCCTACAGCCCCCAGAGGGTAAGAGATGTCTGCTGCGCTGCTTTTTGCTTCTGCATGTAGTAAAAAATCCAGTCTCTTTGAACAAGGATTCAGTTTAGTGCCTCTGTTTTTCAGGTTTTCACATAGTAATGAAAAAACCAGCTCCAGCTGGGTGCAGAGCTCATGTAGAATTCAGAGAGGTGATTTTTATGTAAGGTATCAGAACTCACAGTTGAATCTTCTGCGACATTGCCCATTACAAGACACTTCACAAGCCTCAGCTAATTCCCACTTTGTAAAGAGGAAGCTAGAAGAGTGTTCACCCAGCATTTAAAATGTACAGAAGTGGCACAGCTATGTACTTTCAAGAACAGTGTGTAAAAAATAGGTGGTGCAGCCAGTCCATTTGTTCATGATGGCCAGGCAAGGAGTGGCCCTAGGATAGAGGGACAGAAAAAGTAAAGCAGCATGTAGTAATCATCGATAACTGATAGAAGGAGCTTCTTATGCAAAGAATTCACATTAATGAAAGGCTGTAGCCAAGTACATTAGCAGTTGCTAAACTCAGTTTTCCCTACCCCTGAGCTAGACCCGGAAGACTGCACTAGGCACCATTCTTGAAAGGGAGGTACTGCCTTTTGCTGGATGAGGAATTCAGAGTGGGCACCACCAGGATCTTTACAGCTTCTGAGACAGCTGCTTTCCAGCCTCATATCCTGCCCTTTCATTTAAGACAGGCAAAAAAAATTCTGGAAGGGCTTAATTAAAGTCTACTAGATTCTAGTCTCTCCATGCTTCATCTTCACTTCTCCTTCACATTTACAGCTGAGGAATGCCTACAGCCTTCCTCATTACACACAAGGGTTATTTCCAGAGATGCAGCCAGCAGCATACAATTCATGGGACAATCAGATGAAACAGAAGGTCTGATTCATAATTCTGCATTGGATTTTCCTTCACTTCCTGATTCCACAGCTGCTCTCTCAGTAAGATGGATGTAGTGATTCCCTGCTCCGATGGCTGCAGATGACAAGTGTATGTATTAAAATGTTGTCAAGCTGCAGCCTTTGAAACAATGTATTTGAGACATTAGCAGATAAAGAGACAGGAGATGGACTGCACTAAAACACTCCAGCTTTCTTATGGCACTTGGAACAAGATTTCTGAATTTAAGAAGAAAAAGGAATTTGCACAGAAAATATAACAATGCATTAAAGGATAGCAGCCTTGCTTTCAAGTACCCATTAGAGGGATTTTTAAGAAAAGGATGCAGACTCAGGGCAGAATGCTACTAGAACCAGCATGTTAAATTCATCCATGTAGCACTCTGTGACTGTGGCTTTTCTGGCTTTGGTGCCTAAGGGAAGTCTCCACTACAGACAACTCTGTGTTTTAGTGATTTTAAAATTTCATCTATGAAAATAAAGTCCAAGATCAGTTTTGCCCAAGGGCAAGTATTTCAGGTCTAAGTAATTTCTATATTGTAGACTTCTTGCCTGTTCCTAACAAATTACCTTTTATCTGAACTGGATTTCTTTTCCTTTTGCTTAATATGGTGTATTACCTTTATATTTTCTATTACTGTTTGCCTTTTCCCCTCTGTTTCTCAGCTCATCCTCATGACAGGATCCCTAGCCAACAACACTATTGCATTTCTCTGTGCTTATTTTGCCATTTCCAGCTACTGGTAAAGCTCCAGAATTTCTGTGCATTGGCAGAGAGCAGAGCTGTTTCCCCCAGTTTGTTGTCCATGTAGCTGGAGCGCCCCAGCAAGGCATCATTGTGTTGTATTGAGTTGGACTGGCTGAACACCGTGCCATCTGTACACAGACAGATTGTTACCCTTTATGATCCCTTTGGATAGCAGTTCTTGAGTGGGAATACTCACTTTGGTGTGCTATTATGAAGGGGTGAGCAAATATATAGCTGGGGAGTATGACTACGTGTGTCTGTTGTGATAGGAAAGGGTATCTAGCATTCTGGTAGGGAGTTGTTACGGATTTCTTGGCAGATTTTGCCCCTCCAGGCAGCAGTATGGCAAGCAACCAGGCTGTCCTCCAGCAGAGCCCTGTGTCAACCCAGTACCTCACTCTGAGGCTGTGAGTATCTCTGGTTTATCTCCTCTAAGGCAGAAAAGAGTCATAAAACAAGAAAGGCATAAGGGTAATCATAAAGTAAAATGGGATTTGCATCCTCACTATCCCACGCAAACAATCTGTAGTATGCAAATATCAAAGTGGCCTAATCAAAACCAGATTTTCATTGTGCTATGTGCTGTGTGCACCTAGAAAAGTAAGTCTTGGATTTCTTGCTATAGTTACAGCAGTGTGACTGATGATAGTGCTCTGCTCAGGAATTTACCTTGGACTTCTTTCTGTTTTCAGCTCAATCTGTCAATCATAAAGGACATACAGGATATGTCTATTCCCACTATAGCTCAAGAATTTCAACTTAGTGGCAGAGTGGTCCAGAATAGAATTGCTTTTACGGAGTGGAGAAATAACCCTGTTGGCTTTTTTTCCTGACAAGGTGCCCAGGTAGTTCACATTATGTTGAACTGAAATAAACTCTCCTGATACCATGGAGTTTCCACAGAAACTAACTGCAGTGCTATATAAAGTCATGTGTATGCATGACATTGACATTATATATAGATATAAATAGTTTTATATACATTAATTTGTTTTAAATACTTATTTTTATCTATTTAGGTAATTACATCTATGTGTAAGATCAATGCTTCTTTATGTGTGTAACAGTGCTGTACTCAGGAGACTCCTAGTCCAGTTGCAGTACCTACAGAAAGCAGATAAAGATAAGATGTGTGGTACAAACTCCAATACAGGAGATCTTTCACATATGAATAAGAAAGAAAGATCTTACGGGAACAGCTTACATAATTAAAATCAATTCACGTGTGGCTAGATAAGGTCCACAGTCTGTACACACTGTGGTCCACCTAACTTATCTCACATTCATTTTAACTGGGGGTTGCTGTGATTTCAGCAGCAGCAAGAAGCCTTCAGGAAAAGCTGGCCTGTCAGGACTCAGTGAGAGGCTTAACAAGAAGGCACCAGAAAAATATTTATATGTTTTCTTTTACTCCCTCACAGATTGACCATCTCTGCTGAATGTCCCATGCAGCTTGAAGATTTCCCCATGGATGCCCATGCTTGCCCATTAAAATTTGGAAGCTGTAAGTTGCCTTCTTAATTAAGATCTGGAAAAATCCATTGGTATCTGGCTTTTCAGATTCCTTCATTTCTCGTGCAAATTGTTCCCTCTTTCCCCCACCCTTTCCCTCTCAACATTGCTCATTAGGACCCCTGCTCTGCTTCCCCTGCTGCTGCCCTGCTGCTTGTTTGTGGGGCTTTGTCTGTCACCGCTGCGTTTTAAGCTCATGATGGCATGTTCTGTGATAAATGGTTGAGCTGATTTTTTTTTATATATATCTGCATATATATCTTATATATCCACATCAAGTCTAGCAGCCGTTGTTAGATGGAGTAGTAGATGAAGACAGCTGAGTTGACATCTTGGCTTTTGCATTTCTAGAAAAATATAGCTTCCATCAGGCAGTATCAGATCGAAGTGCCATTTTGGTATTTACATGAATCAGACTGCAGTGCAATATCTCTAGAATATTAAAAGAGGAAACATCTTTCCATTTGGCTTTAATAAATCCAGTCCCATATCTTGTTACATGATGTTGTATATATAATGTATTTATATACATGTACACATTACTCTGAACTGTATGATGAATGATGCTTTTTTTCCTCAATTCCAAGCCTCTAATCCACCACACTGCTGCCTTGCCAGAAGCTTACTTTAAAAATAACCTCAGGGGATCAGATGGTTATATTTAAATACAAAGCTCTTAATTAAAGTACAGATGAGGCTACTACAGTAGACAATTTTTATTTCGGTAATCAAATGAGAGGTTCCAGGTGCAATCACTGTCTCTGAAGACTTGAAAATTACCAGGCAAGGCATTTTGCTAGTTCCTGAAGTCACCTAACTTAGCATTTTTCAATGTTTTTTAGTGATATCAATTTAGAGTCACTAATCCTAGCAAGATTAAGCTTTGCCTTTATCATCTGTATCTATCTACCCTGGTTTAATACCAGCTATGCATTGTCTTCTAGTGATCACACTAAGAAGCAAAAAACACTGTTTACAGTAACAAATACCAAATTACCAAACTTAAGATGAACTGATTTCCCTTCCCTCTTTCTATCCAGATAGATCCAGCTTCATCTGAATAGTCACTAGTATTTTACAAGGTCGCTGAAGGTTCAAGTGTATCTCTTTACTTCAGCAATGTTAATTTATGGCAAAAGCAAATAGTAATCTGAAGTTCTGTACCTTTGACACTCAACTTTTAAAAATTACATACTCTGTATTTCATTCTAAACTTAAAAATGGGAAAACATCTCACAGGAAATTTGTAATGTAGGGCTAAACAAAAACTACTGTTAAGAAGAATTAAGATGAAAAAAAAATAAATGGCCTTCCTGGCCTTTCATATTCTTTACTGTATTGATAGACTAAGTTGAATTCACACCCATTGGGCCCTAGTGCAGATTACAGGACTGGGGTATTAGATAGTTTTATGTAGTCGTGTAAAATATGCAATATGAAACTAAAATAAATGTATTTATTCTGACTGAATAAATAAAAGCCTGATTCAGAAGAGATCTGAAGCTCAGCCTTAAAGTTCAGTAGATTAGGTGCAGTAAGGTACAGATTCTAACTCTCCATAAATAACAAAAGCAACCCCATAAACATTCAAGTGCAGGACATAACCTTACTAGTTAAGTTTCAAATACTTAAAGGGAGTACAACCTGGAGTAGCATTGGGAAAAAAAACCCACCACTCTGAATTCAATTACATGTTCTCCTAAAGCAAAATGCGTAACATGTTGATCACCTATTAGCGTGTAGACAATTTTAACCAAAGGAAAAAGCAACACTGTAAAATCATATTTTATACTTGTGGGGGCTGAATATGGTTTTAGTTCATGCTTTTTGTCACACTCAGTATATGATCCTGGGTATGTTTTATAATCTATCAAAAGTCACCATGAAGTTCTTCCACATGTATAGACATGGAGACACTTAGCCTGTGCTAGTCTGCACTGGTAGCCTCTGCAGAAAGTAAATATACAGTGACAAGTTATAGACAATCTCAGCTTTGGGAGTATTTTTGATATGACAGATTTTTAGTAATTTATTCATATTTAATATGCAGATGTTTGCAGAAGTAGCAGCCAATAAATCAGATTTTATTCAATTAGCCCAGATGTATTTTAGGCGAATACAATATTTATACCCTATTTAAAGTAGAATGGTTTGCATTAAATTGCTCTCAGGTTTGCAGAAAGACAAAGCCTACAGGGGTATATTATACACAACCACATGCCCCTTCTGCTTTAGCTTTCCTCCCTATCTTTCCTCAAGGGTTTCTTTATAATGACCTTCTTTCCAAGAAAGATTTTGCAAAGCCTCAAGGAATAGCTTCAGAGTAAATGTTAAACACATTATCAGCAGAGCCGGGAGGGTGGAGAGGAGATGAGTGCCAACTGGTCAGAGGATGCAGAGAGCAGGGCAGCGAAACAAAGCAGCCGACACATGGGTTGATCGGCAGCGGAAAGGATGCCAAGAAGCAATTGGTGCCACATCAGAGGCAGGAGCAGGTTGTTATTTTTTCTGGCTGCATAAGCATCCACTGTGCTTGCTATAATTCAGCAAGCGACAGGGAAAAAAAGCCCCTGACATTTCTTTCAGCATAAAAAAGAAGGAGCTCACACAAATAAAGGTAAAAGTAAAAGATAAATTCTTCTATCCCATTTGAGTGGTTTCTTGCTGTATTAGAATTATGAGGAATTTTATGCTACAAGGCAGCATTATATGTACCAACAGAATATTTCACAGGAATAATTAAAATCAGGATTGAAGGGATATAAAATTACATGTGCATAACACCAGCCTCAATACTTGCTGGGCAGTTCGAAGGCCAACGGCAGAATTAATACTTCTTAATGCTCTATGTCACATTATGAAAAGCTATTCTGGCAAGAGGTCAGAAGTTCAAGGATGGCTTTGAAAGAACTGAAGAGAGCAGTTTTCAGTTGTCCTCCTCTTTAACTACAACACCACAGCACTCAGAGGTGGCAAGATCAGGTGAATCTCCTCCAAGAGATGCCAGTACTGAGGTACTCTCCCTCTCGACTTGCATACCTGCTAGCCCTGTCCTGCAGCAATTTTATTTAGAGGTACAAGAGAATTGGGGGTGATGCATGAGCACAGGCTTTCAGGTCTCTGTGGACAGGCTCTACTGCCTTTGAATCAGGGACACAGGGTGGAGATGGCCATGGCAGCCTCTGCATTATATCACGGCATCACGGGAGTGATGCTGGCTTCTTCCATGGCTGAGCTTAAAATAATCTTTCTGTTGCAATTCTAGCACTGACCTGTACTCTAAATAAATTTGCTGGTCAAACAGGATCTGATGAAATTTCCTGATGCCAGCTACAGTTTTGCTAGCAGCGTCTTAGCCTAAGAAATTCCTCCTTACCCCAAGCTATTTCTGGTGTAGGAAGAAGGCATTAGATAAGACAGCAAAGACATTAAGGCTAGGAAGCTTTAAAGTTTCACCTCTTCCCCTGATAGGCCTTAAGAGTACATTGAAAGTATCGTTCAGTACAGTTTCCAAACACCCATGTGTCACTGGGTAGGTAAGCATCATTATCTCTAGGGCAGCTGAGGCAGAGAAGTTAATTGACTTTCCGTAGGGTCACACAGCAAATCAATGTCAGAAAAAGGATTAGATTCAACTTCTTTGGTTGGAGAGACAGATGTCTAATCCACTAGACCATGAAGGCCTCTGCCCAGGCAACTGACTTAACTCCTAAATCTCATTTTACTCATGCGTTAATTATATCAGTTTTACCTAGCTCGCAGGGTTGCCCTGAAGATGAATTAGTTAATGACCATTAGTGAATGTTAACCAGTGCATTGACAAAGTCAAATACTGTGAAGTGGAGACTATTTATGGCAACCATCTCTTGAAGGCACAGTGTCTGAGTACATGCAGTTATCAGATCTTATATTGTAGAACAGAATAATGTATGAATTTGCTGCCCACTAGTTACTCAGCTGTGAAAAAACTCGTACTATTTTTAGATTAAGTAGAGAGTCTAATGAATATTCTGAAAATAATGAGATCCCTTAGCTCATGAGTAGAGGAAAAAAGAGGCCTGGTGTTTAATTTGGCCACAAAGATCACTGTAGATCAAAAAAGGGAGCTTGCAGACTGTGAGAAAACAACACTAAGTACATTTTGTAGCGTCTGAAGAAAGTATTTAACACAGTTTATGTACAAGTTCCTTTTCAACATCACAAACTGAGTCATGGTGTCTGCTGTGGTCTTTGATAAAGGAAAGAGCAGGAGACAAGATCAAATTATTTTCCTCTAAGAAGACTGCTGAAATCAGAGTAATGAGTAGACTGCAACTGCAGCGATATGCCAGGATTTTATTGCAACACTTAACATTAAGGCACGCTCTGTTCACAATCTCACCATGCACCTGCAGCCACCAGCTGTGAAATTCCTCCAAAAAAAGTATTTTAAGAAAATTCCTCTGATGGTGACATTTCCCTGTAATGCTGAGAATTAGCAGAGATAGCAGTGTGAAGGCACCTACAGGGGTTTTTTTTTTCATTTTATACTTCTCCCTTTTAGCACCTGTGAAGGTGCAGGAGAACTCCAGGAATGGAGGGAGAACTTCAGAACAGAGTCCTTCTAAACAGACTGTAATCTGATTTAGTAAAATGTGATGAAGTATGTATTCAGCCTGTCAAAACCCATGGATAAGAGTCTTGTATAAGACTATAACTACATGAATAATAAATAAAGGCAAATGTTAATTTTAGGAGACTTTGAAAAGGGTACATGTCTCCAGGTTTTTCTAGGTTGCTCCTAGGGAAAGCTGGAACTGCAGTCTCACATGTGGAAGCAAGGATTTTTCTGTTATCAGTTCCAAGAGTGGAGATAGACAGGAGAGCTTGTTGACTTTGATGGAAGGTTTGTAGATGCTTTCTTCATGGAAGGGCTCATGAAAAAAGCCAGGGAGGCTCTCTGTGAAATGCTGAGGGGCCAGGCTCAAAACTAAGTTGTGATTTTGCAATTTATAGCAAAAGCAGGTTAATATAAAAATGACAGGTTTGGTCTTTATTCATGTATAGAACTTTTTCTTGAAGTTCAGAAGAGGCATGGTACTTGCTCATGTTCTCATATTTTCCTAAGATTTATCACAGTTTACACAGACATTGCATGACCTATTCAAGAAGCTAGATGAATACTACAATTCATTGTTTCTTAGATATTTAATCTGTTTTTCTGCTTCCTTCTCCTGCCACATTTTACCACCAGTTGCCAACCACTATTTTGGTTGGAATTCAACTTCCCTTATTTTTTGGCTGTTCAGACATGCATTAGACAGTCTAGACAAACTAGCTTGGGTCAGGGTTGTGATTTTACTGAAGTTTAGCTACTAAAGCACAGGCATCTATCCTGAAGTAATTTTCCATTCAACCCTTAAGAATGAATGGAGAGGATGGGAGCCATCTAATGGTATCGCTGTTATTTGCCTCTAGTTTCTTTGAAATCATGAACGTAAGACTAGCCATGGGGCTGAGTTTTAGGTCTTTTAGTTTAGAAGTCTAAATCTTTTAGTTTACCCGTTCTTAATACTCACATTCCTGACTGAAACATACTAAAAAAGTCATGGGGATTTACAAGAGCCATGAGGCTTCACTAGACTCCCCCAGATCTTCTGCTACTCTGCTGACCTGTTCTGGGATGTGGAAATGCTCTGTTGCAGAATGATGGTTTGGCTCATATCAAAAGCCTTTCATCTACAGCAAAGTCTTGGAAAATGGACAGGATGGATCTGTGACAATTTTAGACAGACAAATATGACACAGCTAGCTACCTAGACTCCCTTTGTGGCTGCCAAAATGAAATAAGTACCTCTGTAGCACACTTTATTAGAACTCTTTTTGAGACTTGCCTAAGGATGAAATGAATCATGTTTCAGAAGTTCCGAGCAATTTTTCTGCAATCCTAGATGAGATTTATGTAAGTGTATTGTACCCTGGTCACAGTAACTTAGAAGTACATTTTTCCCTATATCACCAGTTCAGAAATACATGTTCTGTTGTACATTGTTCAGAAGAAACAGTCAGTGCTGTAAATTAGGTGTTACATATGTTGATGAAGAGCTTTTGTATCACTCCTGGGTACTATTTTAGCTATTTCTGCTGGAAGTCTCATTTTTCATGGGATCTTAATAAAACAATCAGCAGGGGTCTTCAGTGTAGGGACAACTTTACCCTTTCTACAGTCATCACATATGAGCCATGCTGTTTCTCCTGCATGGAGGGTATTATACCAATAGATACTTGAGCCTTCTCACAGGGGATGCCACTCAATTGAGATGTGCATGTAGAGTAATATACACCCCCCTTTATTCCACTATTTTGAGCTCCCAAAGGCAAGAGCTTCAGTGAGTGCAGTGCATAAAAGAAATTCTGTCACATTCAAGTATTTCAGAGATCTAGGAAGCTTTCTTAATAGGAAATCTACTCAGAAATTGACATAAAGCATCTTGGGTCTGGACTGTGTGGTGCTAGTTTCTGTGGCATCTACTGTTGTGGGACTCCAGACTGCATCAGAAAGGGTAAATAAATTTGGCCCTTGTCTGTTTGGCCCTTTCTCACTTGTCTGGTAGGTTTCCCTTAGAGGTGATGTCTTTTTGTGTGACAAAAAAGGAATAGGGCCCTTCTAAAAGCTCCCTAAAATTAACAGGTTTTCTTCACCCATTACAGTGACCCACATTCAGGACTTTCCAGAGAAGGCTGGAGAAGCTCTGTTAGTATCCTCTTTAAGCATTTGCATTTACTACTGTTAATTAACTTTTGGAAAGCTTTGTCACACATATTTCGTTACTGTTAGCACTGAGATAATTTTGAAATGCATTAATATTACAGCATGTACTATTTTCCAGTCTCTTGGGTATGTGGTTGCTTCCTGGTGAAATGCTACATAGCTCTGTGACAGTCACTTCTCCTTGTCCACTCCCCTGTTCTGAAGCCAGAGCAGTTTCCTCCCCACCTTAGGTTTGTAACAGAGAATAAAAGGGAGGCACCACCCCAGGGGACTCTGCAGCAGTTTTGTGGACACTGTAGAAAGCCCCTTAGGTGGCCATTCCTGGGAAACAGTATCCTCATGGGGAGGTGGACCCTGGACATTAGGCTTTTTGCTCAGAAAGAGCCCAACTGGTAGCATTCTCAAGCTCAATAAAAGCTTAAGTTAAGGCAGGAGAAGGGGTTGGCATGGAAATACTCAGAAATACTCAGCAGTGATGGTCTTTGTTTCACCTGAAAGAGGTCTAGACACAACTGTGGCAGAATAGCATGGAGATCCAGGTGCTTTGCTGATGGCACAAGCATCAGCATGCATTCCCACTCAGAAATTTCAGCCTAAATTTAAAGGCTGTACAACTGCCTCATTACAGGAAAAGAGTGATTCAGTTTGAATTGTCAGCAATAGAAGAACATGCAGAGACTATGCTCAATGTGCTCGACCTTTCAAATGACCCTTGGGTGCAAAATCTGCAAAGACACTGTTGGGCTCCAAAGTCACATCAAGGGCTTATGGTTGCCAGCCATGGATCACGACTTTATGCCACTTGTAAATGGGATATTATTTTGTAAATGGGACAAATGGGTAAATGCAGCTCCATTGCTTTACAAGCCAGATTTTTAATGGTTGTCTTTTTCTAAGGTGGCTTTTTTCATGGCTTGTAAGCATTTTTCATAAGTGTTTCTGAAATCATTCTCAGGATGCTGGTGTGAGGGTGGCAGGTCTCTGTCGCTTGAATTTTGCAGGTAGGGACAAAGAAGGCAAAGAGCAATTACAGTCCCTTCTGAACAAAGATAGAGTGGTTCATTACCCGCTTTTATTGCCTCTGTCATTATGGGTCCCCAGGTTCAATTAGAGTCTCCCAGTTCTACTGCAGTACATTAATGACAAAATGACTTGCCTAGGGTTTTTTTGGGAGGGGCTGTGGAAAGCTGCAAGACACCGCTGAAATTTGGATTTCACTTTTCACTCTGGCAGCTGCTTTATGACACCTTGGCCTCTGGTGGGCCAGAGAGCCCTCCCTCTACATTGCCACATCCCACATTAGCCTCCTCCCCTACACAGAAAGCCAAGTTATCTCAAGTTGTGAACTTCCACTGCTGCAGCCTCAGTTCTGCAAGCTTCTTCAAAGGAAGCAGTCATTTTGTGTTTTCTCCCATGAAGAAATGTGAGGGAAGGGGGAGTGGGAAGAAGGAAAGCCTGAAGAGCCTTCTATTTTCCCCCTATTCCCACATCATTCCCATTGAAAGTCTCCTCAGGGCCGCCTGTGCTAGCAGCTAGATGTTTTGCTGAAAGCATCCCAGCAGTAAAACTGTCAGTAAAGCTGGGATTCCTTCCTCCTAAATTTATATTTCTGCAGAGTAAATATATACAGCTGAGCTGATCACTCTCACCCTCTTATAGTCAAGGGAGAGATGTAGATATTTTTAGGTGCAGGTTAATCTCCTCCTAAAGCAGATGACTAAAATAGGTCAGCCAATGGCTACAGATAAGGAGATGTTTTAGTTGTGGTCAGGGAAGATGAGACCATCTGCACCTTTGGGCCTGGGTCTTTGTGACTGCAAGGGGATGGTTCCCAAAGAAGAGACCTGAGTGCTATATCAGACAGCAGGTGAAATGGCAATGCTTCTATTGAGGAACAGCTCACCTCAGAGGGGCATCTTGTGCCCACCATGGGGACTGGCAGTTTGAAATGAAGAGCTAGGGAGGTTTTTTTCCCCTTCTCTTAAATTAAGAGCTACCCTACATGCAATGACAGGAGTCTCTAACCTGGCTTCTGAGTTTTGGATGACTGCACCTCTGGTGTAGGGAATACCTGCTAGTGATTGCAATCTCTGAGCAGTATTAAAGCATTTGAATAATAACATTTCAACCCTCTATCTCTACATACTTACTGATTCCACATTTGCACAGTGTTATTAATGTAGCAGTACTTCTGAGATTTGTAAATGTCTTCATTAAGGAGCTGGTTTCAGAAACAAAGGTATATATTTAGTCCTGCAAGCTGTTCCAGTCATTCTTGGCTGCTTTCAAGTCATGCTGATTTATAAGTGAAGGTGGTTTGTATGGTAAACTCAGCAGATGGGCTAACCATGATGGGTGAGTTCCCGAGTTCCTGGTGCCACTTGAGTGGGTAGGAAGAACCTTTGTTAATTATGATGTGGTCAGGATTTTCTTTTGTGATGTTAGTTAGATGTGGCAAAAAAATCACGTTTGAGAAGGCACACTCCACAGAAAAATTAAATTTTTCCAAGCATTTCTCCAAGACCAGCAATACTCCTGGAAAGCTGCTCATGTTTGCTTTCCAGATGAAAAGCCATAGCTTGCAAAATGAATGCACCACTGCAAGCAAGGTTGCTTAGAGAGTAAGGTACGATTGCAAAGTGAGTAACGATGTCAGTCACACTGTAGAGAATACTTTTGTTTGCCTTGCAAAAAGTAAATTGAATCTCTAACATATTCCTCATGACCATGCTGCTTTTCCTAATGAAGCAGTTAATATAGCTGCCTAATAATGTGGCTGCAAATTCAAAATTCATTAAATGTTAGTACAGCACTCACACCAGCCAACTGATTTGGAATTACCATACGCCTGACCTACAAAGACCATCACAGGGTCAGGAAAGTCCCAGGATATTTCAGATTTTTTAAATGTCATCCCAGAACATCCTACTGCTCTGTTGCTCTAGGCCTCTCTACACTGGATAAAGGCAATTCTAAAATTCTGTGATATTTATGCTGCCTTGTAGGAGACAAAAAAGAAAGCATCAGATGCTGGAATACCAGATTTTGACCTATTCCATAACAAAATTAATTATCTAACCACCATTAAATTTCGTGTAAAGTCAATTCTCAGATTAGTTCCAGATCAAGGCAGCTACCACTAGATCTGAAAATAAAGCAAGAAGCTGTGTTACAAATGCTGACGGCAAAGAGGGGAAGAAATGGGAAGAGGCAAAAGAAGGAAGGTATCAACTGCTCACTAACATCAGCTCTCAGATGAGAACGGGGACCTCGGGATGATGTCCTGGTGCTGCCTCGTACCTGGGAACACCTGAATGTGTAACAGCTCCGCAGCAGACCCTGTTTAGTCACCTCTTTCACTCAGCTTGTGGCAGGCATTCCAAGGACCTGCTACTCTAGGACATGCAGCTCTATTCCATGTGCTGTGCCTGGGTTTTAATCCCGGTGCCTATACTGTTAGATTTCCCAGCGAGGAGTCAGTCTAGTTAAGGTGGTCACATTGCCTGGGGAAGCAATGCACTGCTCTGATGTCTCCCCTGCGGCCACTAGGGCAAGTAGCATGAGGCAGGGAAGAGCTGATGCTGTCACTGCGTGGTGGCAAGTATTCACACCTCTTTAAGGTGCTTTGCTCAAAGTTCTATGCTGTTCCCAGAGCCATCCTTGAGAGATATTTGGTATTACTCTGCACGCCTCCTAGCTCAGGGCTCATTTTAAACAGTGTAATCGCTTCCCATGAAGGTACTGTGAGTGAATTATCAGGACAGCTATTTGTGTTACATTTATCATTGGAGTGACTGTGATTTAGTGTACCATCTTGCAAGTAATGAATTTATTAAAGCAGTCAGCAGCCTTGCCTAAGCTAATCATGAATCACACCTCCAAAATCATGAAGTTACTTTCATGCAAAATCCTGAGGCTTTTTTTTCCCCCTTTATTTTTTTTTGAACTCTAAGTTGGTTCATATTTAGAATTTTCTCTTGCGAACCGGAACTTCTAAAACTAAGCAGGACCTTTCACCCTGTCGCTATCTTTGAAAATCCAAAGAAAATGGCTTTTACGAAACTGTGTGTCTCAAAGTGAATTTCACAGGCATCTTCAGTTCTGTATGTCTCACCACCTCATGGGTACAGTCTGTGCTTCAATTTAATTTCCAAGCCATAGACACTTCTGTCACATTCCTATTTCCACCTTTTCCTGAGGTGACTTACAAATTACATTCTGATACAGAGTCATTTTGACCTAACTTAGGGATTTAATTTTTTTTTTTAGCAATGATCAGTATAGCATATTAGTGTTGCTTAGTAATGAAGTCCCTTGAGACCTGTCTGGCACATTTTTAAGAACATCCTATTCTATTCCCTGCAGAATGTGACAACAAGATCAAATAGAACTAAGTATCGAGAAAACATATCGAATACTGCCTATGTTATCCAATTAGATTTTTACTGTAACTTCAGGAGAAATAGAAATGATCATTTTAGTAACGCTGAACTTCCTACAGCCTGTTTCACAGCCAGTGGTGTCCTGCTGTCTTTTTTCATCAGTTTTAATCCAAAAATTGTTTCAAGTCCGTGAACAATTTTCTCCATAGATGTTGTCCATTGTCCCATCTACATGACACTGTGTCATTCCAAAAAAGTTTCATTCTGAGCATTTCATTTATACTCACGTCTGGCACTGTGTCCCATTCTGAACTCTCAATCAAAGAATAATACAGACTTTTGTGGAGTGAGTCTGGCTCAGAGTGATAAAAACCATTTAAGGTCTGGAACACCTTTCATATAAAGAGGCTGAGACAGCTGGGACTGTTCAGCCAGGAGAAGAGTAAGCTCAGGTAAACCAAATCCATCTGTGTTAATACCTGATGGGAGTGAATGAAGAAGAGAGAGCCAGGCTCCACTTCAGTGATGCCCAGAGGCAGGACAAGGAGAAGTGGGTATGAATTAAACAACATTAAATTCCATCTGAACACAAGAAAACATGCTTTTAGTCTTAGGGTGACCCAAAACCTGACTGGACATGGACCTGGAAAACCTGATTTTGGTGTCCCTGCTTGAGCAGGGACTGGATGATCTCCAGAGGTGCTTTCCAGCCCCAGCTGTTCTGTGATTCTCTGTGATGCAAATTTGTAATCCTGTGTATTTAGTCACATTACACTTCTTGTCCATGGCACATAGTTAAAAGCATGTGTGCTGTTTATCCATATGCTGTAAGCTCCTGCCAGTTCAAATGATCAGGCTTAATTCTGATTATTTCAGGTCCCTTAAGTAATTTCCATCACCCTTAAATTCTCCCAAGAACAGCAGAATTCATCATACTATGGCAAAGTCTTCATTTTAGGCTCTTAGTTATTATATGTATGAATACATTTCTCTTATTATTTAAATAGCTATTTTACTTTAATAACTTACTGTTATAAAAAGCTATTTCCCCCTAGACCCAGTCCATGCATATTTAGTACCATGCCCTGTTATTTTTACATTTAAAATTACATTTTTACTAGATCTCTTTCTGACTCCTTCCTATAGAATGATCTCATTTGTGCATTGACTCATTCTTATCAACTCAATTTAATGAGAAATTCCAATTACAGAGCTCAAATCTGGCCTCAGTTGCAGCATTGACAGATGCTTTGTAATGGGTTAAAGAGTGTTTGTGCACAAGCCAGAAGAAACCCAGCCTCCAAGAAGTCTTTTGAGAAGCTGTAAATCTGGATCTCTACTGAGATCCAGACAGCCTCTACTGACAGCTTCTAAGTGACTCAAATACATTAATGGATAAACAGGGTAGAAAGATAGAGATATGTATGCATATTTGGAATTTTAATTAGAACCTCTAAAAAAGTTGATAATTTATGCACATCTTTGACAATCAACAGGCTTTGATGGGGATTAGCAATGTGCCCAAGACTAGTCAATCTGATGAACCTGTGGCATGTACTAAATATCATCATGATAAAGGCTAAGCCTGTAACTGCACAAGTGTAAGAATAAAACTGAAAACAAGCCAAAACTCATCTTCCTACAGTGTCTTTTAAAGTGAATTCAGCCTCTAACTTCTGAAAGAAGAGTTGCAGTTGTGGTTTGTGGATAAACAATTGATTTAATTGTGCAATACAAATCGATCATGGAGGGTGGGCACTCATACACCCAAATCCCCTTTCACAGGTTGCCTTCTCTTAATTATGCAGGCATTGCTTTTATGGCTGTGAGGTTTGTAAAAGGATTGGGGGGGGAGGAGTACTGCAGAGTACACATTTTCTTTTTTTCCTAAATTATTTTGTGGCCTGTCTTGCAGATGTGAAAAATTACTGGCAAACATCAGTGTTAGGGTTTTTTTCATGGGTGATACTTTCAAAAATTCAGTTCTAGGTCCTATGGGCTCAAAGTTTGGAGCTGGCCATCCACAGATGGGCTTATTTTAAATTGAAAAATATCTCTTCCCCACCCCTTCAGATGTTTATTCCAATGTAGTAGGGAAATAAAGTGGATGAGGAAGACTGCCAGTAGCCACAGGTGCCACCGCTGCCGTGCAGTGGAGGTAGTGGCAAGAGACGGCTCCCTGCTTGTGGGCTGCTTGTCAAATGCATGGGAGGAGGCTGCACTGCTGTATCATCACGTGCTGTATCATTTGCAAATGAAAACAAGGAATATAGGGCACCCCTTGGTACCAAGGCAAATGGCAAAGATCCTTCAGGTCCTACCAGTTGCGTGCTCTGCTTTTGTCAGAGTAAGTCTCACTGTATTTCCTTCCTTGGGCTGTGGTTGCTCCCTTCCCTGCTGTTCACTGGCTTAGGAAAGATCATGTCATTGCTTTACTTGCCAGACGTACGAGAGCAAGAAGAGAGAGGGAGAAGACCAAGGGAGATGTTTGCCCTTTTTTATATTGTTTGGTGCGTGTTGGACATTAGAATGTAGAAGAAAATGGATCTGCTTATCAATAAACAGATAGGAGAAGAAATTACTTATTTCATCATTCTGGTTGGTGATAAGCCTGCAGCCATTTATCAAATGTCCACTAGAAATAAATGTCTGTTGTCACTTTCTCACTTCTAATAACATTATACCTCTGAAATTTTAGCTATTCATCTCAACTCCTACATTTTTTTTTCTTTTTGAAAGAATGAGCTTAGAAGAGAAAGAATCATTTAGTAAGTCTTTCCCCTTTGTTTGGCAAGCCAGCAAAATTATTGTAAAGAACTCCAACTTAATTATTTGTATTCAGAAAACCAGAATAAACCCACTTTCTTAAAGCTGAATAAACATGGGGCAGTCTCACTTGGATTTTCAGTGGCTTTCAATTTGAGTTTGCTTTTACAGCAACACCAGCAGCCCTCTCCCAGCTTGCTAACCCGAAGCTTCTACTGTATTTTTCTGTCACCCTTTGGGAGACTAATGGTGCCTCCAGTGTACACCAGAGAGAAAACAAGGAGACCTTATTCTCTCATCAGCAGTAAAACTTTCTTATAAGTCTAGAAAACATGAGCTGAAGGACTTCAGTTCTTCACTGAGGCATGGCTAGTAGGCAACCTACTGGAATTATTCTTATTATTCTGCAGAATTTGTTATGGCACTGAATAACACCATCTCTCCATTAGCATCTGCTCTATCCTGATAGCAAGATAACATTATTCACCCACACTTTCAGCTTTCAGGATGACTCTATCTAATTATACTGTATGGGTTATCAGCAGCAGAGCTGGAGCTTTTGATAGGCAAGTTTGGGATAATTGGAGTTTGAGGTTTCTGGACTGATGCAGCAGAAGTTTTGAGGTAGGAAGATAACTGCCTGCTACAAGCTGATAGATTTATCAATGTGGGGGGTTTATCTAGATGTCCAGAAAATAGATGGACAGTGCTTTAGCTGCCACATCAATTTGCAGGGGATGGCCTTTTCCAGGTAGAGCTGTGTGTTTCTTGCAAAACTACTCATGAACTACGGGGGTAAAATGATAGCTGTATCATTTTACATTCACATTCGTGTTTTAACATTTTTTTCCGTTTTTCTCTTTCCCCCAAGGAACCTTGGATGCTTAGAACCCAACCTGTAATGAGGAAAGGAGGCACTAAGCCCGAAATTTTTATTAGAGCTTTTTAAAATGCTGATCATGTTTTCATATGTCTGTGTGGAAGATGACTGAGAATCATAACATGCATGTGATCTCTAGACTGGGTTAAATTCACATTATTCCTAATGTGACAGAGTTCTGTGGAGGGGGGGGACATCTCTGCAGGCTGCCTTGGTTTGTGTTGTGCTATCCAGGGACTAGCTGCAAGCTCCTACCTGCCTGAGTACTCTCTTTCCTTGCCAGCTGTCCTGGTATAGACAACCTCCCTTCCCTGCCAAGGTGTGGAAGGAAAACAGCCTCACAAAATATTGCTTGGGCATACCTGTGGGACCTGGGTGTTTTTGCACCTTCTGGCTTCTGCCTACATAACAGGTATTTTTTTCACAGAAAGAGGTGCTGGCCTTCTCCAGAGCAGGAGCTTCCAATCCACTACAAGTGCATTTATTTAAGTACCTAGTAAAGGCTGCAATTTAAAGCAGAGGGACTGATTTATTTTAGGATCCACGAGGCTAGGGAGAGCAGAGAACTGAAGCATCTGAATAATTGTTAAGCCTTGCAGGCCCATCTTCCTGTGTAGTGGCAATTTCAGTGGAGTTTGGTTACAGTGCTCTCACCAGGAAGCATCTAGTCAGGCTGAATTACTGTGTTGGCAGAGAACAGGACAAACCCAGTTATGCCTGGGATTCTCAGCAGTACAGGGAACTGCTGAGCTGGGATACATCTAGATCATCTCATCAAGAAGTCCAATGGTGGTTTTTTTGCATAGGAAAAAATCAAATTCTCTGACAATGACAAATCTGGCTACACAAATTCAGCATTCACTGGGGAATGCACATGAACAAGACACACCAGATAAGCATTTAAAAAGAAGGGTTTTCTGCAATACCTTTTTAATTGACCCATCTCTTCCTACTTGCCTTCTCCAGATCTAGCTTTCAAATTATTTACAACATGTTTTGAATTTATCATAATCTCTGACATGAGAAAGTATCTCTGCTCTAAAGGGAAGCTGAAATTCCATCACTTTTTGTGGTGCAAATATTTTTAAATAGGAAAGAAATTACTTCTTAGCCTTTCAAAGCGATCGTGAGATGTAATTACAGTAATTTAACTGCACAGCTACAAATTCAAGCACATGGAAGGCAGGTGGGCAGTCCTGCATGGCTAACAAGGGATGGAGGATTTGTAGATCCTCACCTTCCAAAGCTTGAATTGGTTCCAGCCCTGAATTTAGCAGCAAGAATGGTCAGATATATGGCAAGAAAGATTTTGTCCCATCATCTTTCTAGTGACAGTAGTCCATTTTTTTCCTCGGTAGTCCATTTTTTTTCTCAGAAGATTATCCACTGTTAGGGAACTATGTTCTTCATCAGACGCTGTCTGAAACAGTCTTTCAGGCACTGAATTTTCTTCTCCTTTTGTCAGTAGTTCATGAAATTCATCCTGCTCTTAGTTACCTTTTCTGGATGCAGATATCTGTACTCAGAGCTTAAGTCATGTCTCAGCTTATTGTCAGTGAGCTAAGTAAATTGAGCTCCTTAAGCTTCAAATCATGACTTGTTTCTCAGTCCATGAGATATTTGTGACCCTGTTTTGAACTCTCTCCCCCTCTCTGCCCTCATTATTTCCTTATTTTTTCTGAAATATAGATAACAATTTTTGAATAGCCAAAAACTGTTAGACCAAAGGAATATCTAGCCTAGTGTCTTGTCTCTGGCAGCACGTCCCACATGTGCTACAAGAACATGAGCAACAGTGAAAACAAGGTGTTTTTTTCTTCCCTGCTACTTGCTCCAGCATCCAAGTGATCTGTGGCTCATTGTGCTACACATATATATTCTTAACCTGAATCAGGATCACTTCCCATTTTTTGCTTGATTTTCCTGGTGATCCAGGGATCACCTTTGCCTGTTTCTTGCCACTGCAGTGCTTCAGCTCTTGTTGACCCACTGTCTGTAAAAAAGTTTTAAGTCCTGCGTGGAGCTACAAATTTTCAAGGCAGTTTACAAGCACTAGAAAACAAACCCCACAGTCTGATTGAGTCAGTTTACATGATTCTTCAAGCTAACATCTTCCCTTTAGCTCTCAAGTCCTTGCCTGGAAAGCCACCCACTGTGTGTTGCCTCCTGCATATATTTCATTGAACTAAGATGTGCTTTTTTCCAGTAGGACACATTCTGCATTCCCCAGCTTACAGAATGCAGAAGGTGAGATACTAGTATTCAACGTCAGACTGTCCCCAACTCTATCTGTATTTCACCTCCATTTGGAAAGTAAGCCTTGTCTGCTTTCCAGAGATTTTAGTACAGTGGACTTCAGCCTATTTTAACATACCTGCAGTAATTTTATCTGAAAGCTTTCAATGATCAGGATGCCCTAAAAAACATGAGATCTACTGATATTACATAAATATCTATTTAAATGTATGATTGGCTCCTTGGTTTTTTTGAGACTTTATCTGCAGAGAAGGCAGATAAAACCAACACTGACTGTCTTGCTAGAAGAAAACTGAGTCTTCCTCATAGCATAATTACTCCACATATTGAGGCATAGAAAAATAATGGCAACATTTTTAGAGGAAGGAATGAGTTAGCGGTCCTGCCACCACCTTTATTTCTCAGGAGTTCTAAATGAAAGTGAGAGAAATGTTATCATTTTTGCATCCCCAGGTACACGAGAGTTTCCACACCACCATCTGATTGCTCTGGTACACGCACTCCTGCCATCCTTTCTGAGGTCTCACTTCTGAATCCTGTCTCTGCTCCTCAGCATCACAGGCGCAGGCATTCACATCCCAGCTTCTTTCACCTGCAGCCATCCCTCTGGCATGCAAGATCTATCCACCTCATCCACACTCACGTATCCCAAAATCAGCCAGACCCCAGACTTGCTCATGGCATCAGTTAATATTTCAGCCAGGAGTCAGAACAAAACACAGAAAGTCTGTTGTTCAGACAAGGAACCCTTTTGAGGGTGTGTTGGGGTTGAGGAGCTGCCAGAGAGGTGAGTATGGGTCTGAGCTGCTCTTTCCCCAGTTGAGGAGTTGTGATGGATTATATTTACACCTCCACTGTTACCAACCTCCTCCAAACCATCCCACACATCTGTTGTACTACAGATCCACACAATTGCCCAGGTTGGAAAGGATCTTTCAGATTGAGTCCAACCATCATTGGCACCTGGCAGCACAGAGCACAAAGGCTTCAACCTACTATTTTTTTTTTTTTAGCTGGGCATATGGGAGAGTAAAATCTTTATTAGGTTTTCTTCCTTCATTCTCACTTCTCCATTCTTCCCTCTCCCCACTGTTTATGGTTTAAGGAACTGCTAAAATATTACAAAGTGTTTTAGACTCATCATCCTCTTTTTTCCCCCACCTTTCACTGACAGATGCTTACCCCAACTCTGAAGTTATCTACGTGTGGACTAACAGCACCACCACATCTGTGGTGGTGGCCGAAGATGGTTCACGACTTAACCAGTACCACCTGATGGGACAAACTGTAGGGACTGAAAACATCAGTACCAGTACAGGTAAAGGAGAATATTTTTATCCTGTGACACAGTGGGAGGGGAGCTTGGTCAGCACTGGGTATTTTGCCAGGAAGATGGGGAAGCATCTGTGGATGTGGGGTGCTAAGGAGGTCCTGGGAAGCATATGTGGGGTGCAGGGTGCTGGGAAGCATATGTGCAGGTTCCTGGGAAGCTTATGTGGGATGCAGGTTGCTATGGAGGACCTATGCAGGGTCCTTGGTGAAGGCTCTGGGATGCTGAGACGGTTGTATGCTGGCTCTAAGGTACACCGCAAGGCTGCTGCTGAGGATGCATCACAGTCGACGGTATCTGATGGAAGCACTGGAGAAGCTGTATCTTGGCCACTGTCTTGGCCGCAGCTGCCAGCTCTGTTGGCGGCTCATGTCCCTCTGGGAGGAACCACCCGGGGAGGGACACACCACCCACGCCTTTTGATCCCTTTCAATCATCGCTTTAAAATGATTTGCTTGATGAAACCGTGCCGAGGGGAGGGGGGCGAGGGGAGGAGAGAGGAGCCCGGGGAAGGAAAGGGTAGGGAGGGTGAGTGGGTCTGTGGCTTGTGGCGTGGCTGGGCAGCGTGTTCCCAGGACACCACGTGGCCGGAGAGGAGGTGCAAACGCCGAGGATTCCCATTTCCTCCCCGGGGCTGCGAGCGGAGGCGCCAGATGTGGCAGCATTAGGGAGGCAAAGCAGCTTTAATCGCAGGCCCACGTGAGCCGTGCCCCCCTGCTTCTTAAGACTCCCACGCAAGGGCAGCCCTGGGCGTGGGGGGGAGGGGGACTCCCCGGGTGGGGGGGTCGAGGCTGGGACAGGGCTCACGTGGGCTCAGCAGGACGGGGCTGAGCCAGGTTACACAATGCACTCGCCCGCTTGGTGGCACCCGGTTGCGGGGAGGAGATGGGGGGGTCCTTTGGCTGTAAGGAAGGGGGATTTCCAGCGCCGCGGTCGTGTGGGGCTTAGGAATAGTAATAGCAAAGGGGAAAATCAACAGGGCTGGGAGCAATTTCTACTGCCTTGAGACCGAGGCTTCTAGTGAGGCGCGGTGTCCATAGTGAAAAACAAGAGGACAGGGTTCGAGACAAAGGGTCGCAGAGGACCAGTTACGTATGGAGTTAAGAACCAGCTACAGCTTGAAAATGTACACATACACACGAAGTTAGACTGAAACATGAAGGCGCATGAAGCTTTCTGCTCCCAACTGTCCAAACATGGGAAATAAAGGGGGGTGGCTGAGCTTGCTGCCTTCATCCCAAACAGGAGGCACCATGAGGGAAAGTTTGCCTCGACCTGCACAAGGGAGCCACAAAACACAACCTCCATTTCCATCCTATGGAGCTTCGCTCCCTCACTCCCCCATTTCAGGAGACACAAAGCTGTTGCTAAAGCAAAGGCTCCTGAAGTCAAGCACAGCACACAGAAGGAGTCAGAAAAGCCACCACTGCAGAGAAAGGACAAGTACACTATCTCCTTTTAAAGATTAAAGGTGCTTTTATCCTTACCAGTTCACCATCATAGCCGCATTGTTTTCTGCAATGAATGGCAGCTCCCCTCTTGCCTTCATCATCGCCAAGAAAAAGATCCAGAAGATGTACTGTGGCATCTCCTACCAGCTCCTTCTGCTCCTCAGACCAAGAGAACCATCCAGTCCAGGCAGTGAGCGCTCCAGCGTGTCAGCTCCAGGGCACCTCCAGTTTGCAGCTTTGCCCTTGAAAGCTCCTGGTACTCCTCAGTCCAAGGGGAAAACAGGGGGCTCTTCGGACAGATCCCAAAGTTTCTGCCCAGTAAACACCTCCCTCCTATGTCTTGAGATTTAGGCTAATAAATGTTTGCTTTCCAACGTCAAGATTTCATATTAATGTCCTGGGTTACATCTGGGCTGGCTGGATTCTGATTGCAGGATGGATCACAAAGAGCGGGACACAGATTGTAACCGGGGATTAGCAAAATACAAAAATCCGATTTTGCACAGGGAAAGCATCAGTCAGCGATGGATTTTCTGGACTTCATCAAGCTCGTAGGAGGCCAGTAATCAGAGTTACTTATGAGCACCCGTCTAAGGCATTTCTTCCTTCGATTGAATTGTTGAGCATGGAGAAGAAAACTCAAATAGCTATTGCACAAATCCAAGGGCTTGGATTTTTTGTGGGTTTTTTGACAAGACCTTGCAGTTGCACAGGAAAAATGTTTGTGTATATCACAGGACATTTATACTCTCCTTTCTGGCAGACTATTTTTTTTTTTTTAATGCAAATATGAGACCTACATCAATCCAGGATTTTGTTGATTTTGTAGGCAAGCTTACCTGTCTTCTGAGAAAAGATATCCTGGCAGTCCCGATTCACACAGTCCTGAAATTGGGAATGTTTTAGCCATGCCACAGAAAATAGCTCTGACATGTGTCGTGTATTTGGAGTTTGGTTTTTTGGTGTTTTTTTCCCCCAGAAGAGAAGATATTTGACTACTCAAACTGCTTCCAACAGGCCCAACATCTGTTATGTTGTGGTGGTGGAAGTGCTGAAAACAGTTGGAGATGGAATTTAGGCCCAAGTGGATTTTGCTGCTTTCTGCAAATGGTCACCCAGTTCTGCTCCCCATACCCAGAATCTCTCATCACTTTGGGATCTGTAGCACCATAAACCTAAACAAAAACTCACTCTTTTATCTTCTGTCAGCAGGAGCCTGAGCTCTGAAATACCCAATGCCTAAATAATAAAAGAAGCATTCAGCTTCTTATTTTGCAGTAAATAGATATGGTATTTTTTATCTTGAGATGAACTTTTCCCCTGCAGCACTGCAAAAAGGAAACAGGCATTTCTTGGGGGCTGAAATATTTGGATGTTAGCATGGTGAGAGATCTGGCATCAGAGACCTAATGTCAGGATCTCATTGGAACAGCTGCTGATACACCTGAGTCCAGTTATAGCCAGTAAACAAACAAGCCTGGGGGCTGGTCTATCCTCATTAAAATACTTTATTGACTCCCAGAACAATGGTGATGGAAGAATGCTTGTAAGATCCTGGAAAATTTGTAAGCATGACCTTAATAACTCAGTCATCTAGGTCCCAAAACAATACTTGTAGCAGCTTTTAAAGCATAAAAAACTCCAACCCTTAAGAACAGCAGCATCACAGCAGCATAGCTTTATAAAGAAATGTAGGCATTCCTGCTCTAGGGCTTTACATTAGTGCTAAATTTGTTATTAAAATTGTTTTGTGCAGCAATGAGTGGACCTTATCAGGAACAGGATTCTCTTTTAAGTGCTACATAAACCTATAACAAAAATTAGCTCTTGCTCAAGAAAGCTTATGGTCTGAGGATAAACAGTGGCCTTACAGAAGAAAAAGGGAGCTTCACCGCTCTGACAAAGCCAGGATTTTGTTCTCTATAAACAAAAGGCCAACTCAGGCAGCTTTTAACTTTACTTTAAACAGTAGTCCCGAGGCATTCAAAAAAACAAGCTGTGGGGCTTACTTAAGCCCTGAGTCTGACAGAGGAAGCATTCCTCGCTTGGCATGTTTGAAAGGGACACCATGGGAAATTGGAGAAGATGGCAGTCAAATGAAGAGCAAGTAAGAAATCTAAATTATACCATTATTTCAATGGAGTTTGATAGGTTAAAGAGAATAGTAAGGTGAAAATCAGCCATGGAGGGCCATCAAAATGCAAGTTTTCATTTTCTGCTATTCAGAAAGGACCAGAAGGGATTCTGTTGCTCTGCAGAAGCTGTGTAGATGTTTATTTTATTCCCACTCCGAAAGCATACTGTCAGAATCAATAATGCGCATCGTCACTCCTTAGCGAGCAGGGAAGCTGTGACTCAGACACATCCCAGAGCAGCAGCAACTGAGAAACAGATTACAGGCACATAGACCCTGCTTCCCCTGTCATATTGCATGGGCAATCCCCAAACTGAATGCTCCTTAATAAAGAGCAAGGGGGGGGTTCCTCCTGAGGCCACAGCATGTTCAGCAGCCCTGGTTCAAAATTACACTAAGTAGAAAGAAATCAGGGATTCACAGGGATTTTCTCCCCAGTTGCACAGCATTCCCTGTCCATCTCCATCTCTCTCTTCAGGGATNGGCCACAGCATGTTCAGCTGCTTCAAAATTACACTAAGTGGAAAGAAATCAGGGATTCACAGGGATTTTCTCCCCAGTTGCACAGCATTCCCTGTCCATCTCCATCTCTCTCTTCAGGGATCTGCTTCACCAGAAAATCAGACTCCAGAAGAAAGTCATAAAAATTGAGGCAGGCTGCCACCTGAGGTATTTCTGTGCTATTCCAGTTTTTTTTCTGTCTAAAATCCTCAGCGCAAACAAGATCTGTCATCTTCATGCAGAACTCCTCCATCCTAACATCTCAGTGCAGCTCTACCTGCAAAAGCCCTTTTACTGTGGACCTGTTCTCTGTTAATTAGCCATATTGTCACTTAGAAATAATCTGCCAAATCTAACTGCTTAGCAGTGCTGGCTGCAGCTCAGCTCAGGCTGTTCACTCAAGGCAGATTCAGTGTGTTATATATTTCCTTCTGTAGCTGGTCCCTAGAGACTAACAGCCAGGCCTTGCAACAGAGATTGTAGCTGTATGAGGTATATTCCTGGGGGACAAGCTGTCTTTCAGAACAAACATTACTCCTATTCATCAGTACCCAGTTGAATGATGCAAGCTCTAAAATGAATTTGTTATCAATGTGAGTGAAATCTGTTGGGGCTTGGAGGAGTTGGTTGGTTCATATTCATACAATTTGGGTTTACTCTTTTTTTTCTTAGACAAACTAGCCTGTTTTTAGCTAGCAAGATTTTGGCTTTGGAAAGCAGTTGCCATCAATGAATAGCCTTCAGTAACAATCATATTGTTTTACAGGAACACTCTGAAGGAAACAGTTAAGTTTTCTCTTTTTTTCTGATACATTAGGGAAGGTGACAGCTGGTCTGTCAGTTTTGGAGTGCATTTTTCTTAGGCTTTTATTGAAATTCAGAAGACCTGGAAGAAGCCAGATTAAGGCAATGCTGTGGATTTGGCATATAGAAGAGTCACAGAATTTAGCATTGCTGGGGCAGTTTTCGGTGGTTTCTCCATGCAGGCAGTACAAGGGAATAAGGCTTGGCACAAAGTTTGTCCAGAAACGTTCTCTTTCCAAGAGCTAAAATGTACCAAATTCTAGGAGAACAGCATGCATCGGAGGGATTTTGTTTTGTGAAGGAGCAATCTGATGGATTTGGGGACTGATATCCACAGGACCTCCCAGGATCCATGTGCAAAGCTGGATTTCTTTGCAGCATTGACACTATGACTTCAAGTATAATGCAGAGGGAGTTCACATTCCAGAAAACCCATGGCTTGGCAGTAACAGTTGCCCTAATGAGGTTAAGTCCTGCTGCTAAATCAGGTTTCTTAGAGTAGATGGCCTTAATCGTTGCTCTGATAAGGCAGTTTGCAGGACTGAGTCAAAACTAGGCACTGCGATGTGGATTTTTTTAAGCCTGTGAACATCAAGGCATCCCAGATGCCTAAAAAGGACTGGGACCTTTCATTGCAGAAGGAGCTACAGTCTTTGTTGTTTGCTTTTGGGGACTCAGCATGAAAATCAGCAGGATCTATCAGCACCTTTCTTTTCATCCCTGGTTTTCAGCAATTAATAAAGGCTGAGTGATACGCTTGAATAGGTGTGGGTGGAGCTGGCCTGCTTAAGTCTCTAACTTAGAATCTCCCTTGTTTTACCCACATGACATTTTTCTCCTTCCAGGTGAATATACAATTATGACAGCTCATTTTCACCTGAAAAGAAAAATTGGTTATTTTGTCATCCAAACGTACCTTCCTTGCATCATGACCGTGATCTTATCACAAGTGTCGTTTTGGCTTAACAGAGAATCTGTCCCTGCTAGGACTGTGTTTGGTGAGTATTCCCTGCTCTCCCATAACATGGGAAGGAATTAATACGGCTTGTGGAAGTGATTTGCATTACTTCAACCACAGTGCACTGATGTTTATTTCTGCTTGAGATGTTCTCTTCCAGTTTAAATTCAAAATCCATTAAAAACCCTGTTTGAATTTTTTTTTTTTTCTAAAGTTGTGACAGAAAGTGCTCAAGAATCGGTTGTATGAAGGCTAAGGACAGAAAACAGATGAATCAGATTAGTGTGATTTGCAGGGTTTTTTCCCACTCAGGTAAAATGCTGAATTGTTTAAAACTAAAAAACATACATTTTATCATACTTAGTGTGTAGTGAAGCATTTGAAATGTATTTCAAAGAAACTCTGGTTTAAGATGTTTATCTGTGAAAGCAACATAGAGGTTAATTTGTGACAATTATCTCTATTACCATCAAACAAATTAATATGGCTTTGCATTTAGAAAATGTGTATTTAGTACAAAAGTTGTCATGGAAAAATCCATTGCGGTCTCTTTAATGACTCGATTTATCACAGGAAGATTGCAGAAAATAAACACAGACTTAAATGAGGGCTAATGAAATACAGAATTTTTCTCTAGATGAAAAATAGGGGGAGTGGGGTCAGTGTATTGTTTAAAACTTCTCAAGAGTCACGCTTCTTTACAAACCTACTGAAATCAATTGGCAGCTTCAATTAAAAAAATCAGTTCAGCAAGCTGTATGGAGAGGATACAGGCACCAGCATCGCTTTGCTGACCAGTCATATTCATTCTAGGTTTGCAGAGCTGTAGCTAAGAGTTTAAGTTTGTCCTGTTGGGGGCATCCTGCCACAGATTAAAGTAGTGGCAGATCGGTCGTTTACTAGCCTACCTACAGTCCAGAAAATCATAAGCAAACAATTTTGTATATAAAATCTTCATGTAAGGAAACATTTATTCTGACAGCTACCGCTAAACAGGTTGCTCACTGATTTTATAATGTACAGCTTTAAGAGGGACACTCTATACATACCGTGCATCAGAGAGAAAAAATACCAGTAAGGATTCAGTTTATGTAACAGCTGGGTTTGCATTACTTCTAAAAATACTTACTTAAATACTAGAGATAATCAAAACATCACAGAAGTAAACATCTGATGGTGAAAACTTTAATTCTTCCCTATTTTACTCTTTTGGACTGTAGTACAAACACTAACTAGGTTCATGTGGCTGCCTTAGGTATCCTGCTGAATTAGGGCCTGCTCATAACTCATTAAGGAAACCATAAAGGCTACCAAGCTCACCTCTGCTTATTTCTGTGTTGGTTTGTTGTTTTTTTTTAACTTCTTTACAGGAGTAACAACAGTCCTCACCATGACCACCTTAAGTATCAGTGCCCGTAATTCTTTGCCAAAAGTGGCCTACGCTACTGCAATGGACTGGTTTATAGCTGTCTGCTATGCCTTTGTATTTTCTGCACTGATTGAATTTGCAACAGTCAACTATTTCACCAAGAGGAGTTGGGCATGGGATGGCAAAAAAGCCCAGGAAGCTGCTAAAATTAAGGTCCTTACCTTAAATTTTTTAAATATCTAAAATAAAAGCGGTTCCTCCACACAGCTGAAATAACCGAATGGGTAATTTTCAGCTTCTTTGTGGAAAAGGTATTTTAATAATAGGGGAAAATCTGCAAGGAATTATGCCATCTTCTCTTTATGGAGATGAACTGTCAGTCCACACCATTTCTATAGAGTGGATGGTTTTCTGGAGGATAGAGGGCACTGAGTACACATGGCATGAGATTTCAGTGAGCAAACTTCTGATAATCAGACATGCACAAGGAAAAATGTCTCTGCAGAGCACTCCCTGTGCAATATCACAAATAAATGCAAAGCTCACACTGACCTCCCCAAGTCAGACTCTCACCAGAGCATCCCTAGTAAAAGGAGAGACAGAAGAGCTGTTCTGTGCAATCTTGAACTTCTTTATTTCACGGTGAAAGTAAAATTTGAATAATGGAATGATTTGAGTTAGAAGGGACCTTAGAGGCCATTTAGTTCCAACCCCCTGCCATGGCAGGAGCCTCTGTGGGTTCAGGACTGCATCACCCTCATAAAAGAAACTGTAAATGCACACACCTATGTGGGATCTGGGGCCACCCATATGGTTTTAACTTTCCCTGACATTAGGGAAAGTTTGACCTCCATCAAAGCTATAGAACAGAGGCACAATCACCTGTTTGGGTGATAGAGTTGGAATAGCCAACAGGCATTTGTTAGCATGAATGATTATGGTACATAGATTTTCAGATTAATGTCTTTAGAACATGTTTCCACTTTCTGTTCTTGTGATCTAACTTTCTGTTCTTTACTACTGTAGAAGAAAAAAGAACGTGAATTGTTGGGAAATAAATCAACTAATACTTACACCACTGGGAAGATGACCCCTGCACCAAACATGCCAAAGGACTCAGCTCCATCTGTCATCTCAAACACTGTATCTGCTCCAGTGAAGCCTGCAGAAGAGAAGCCCGCTGAAAGCAAAAAGACTTACAACAGCATCAGTAAGATTGACAAAATGTCCCGGATAATTTTCCCAGTGCTCTTTGGAACTTTTAACTTAGTTTACTGGGCCACATATTTGAATAGGGAGCCTGTTATTAAAGGTGCCAATTCTCCAAAATAAACTGAAGGACTCTAAAGCCACATGTGAGCCATACTTACAAAGCAGATGCCACCAAGGAAAATTTGAGATCCAGACGACTTTCTACATTCGGGCAATATTCTTCAGGAAGTTTTTTGCATGTTTAATAATATGTACAAATAATATTGCCTTGATTGTTTCTACATGTAACCTCAGATGTTTGGAGACGATTATATTACTTAACAGCAACCAATCTTTATAAAAGATCAGAAGACATTGAACATGGCTTCTTTGCTGCTGAGTATCTTGCATTGATAGTTTACAAATAAAATAAGTTATATTTTTTAACTGTTCAAGTGTATTACATATCGTGGGTTTTATACTTCAGATGTACAGTCAAACAAATGTAGGCTTAACTTATATTTTACAGAAGAGCTCCATTATTGTCATCTGATTAGGTTACTCAGTAAGGCCAGTTGTAAATGTGCCAAATTACTAAGTGCAGGGCTATGTTTGAGCACCTTTACTGGTTTTAAGTAGCACATTACTCCACAGATGAAACTGCTCAGCCCAATTTCCATCAGAAGTTAATACAACACAGTAAATCCTAATTGGGCTATGCTGGTTTTCACTGCTTGAGCTTCTAACTTGCCGTGAAGTAACGTAGGAAGTAGGATGCTACTTGTGTAAATAAAGGTGGTGGAATTTTGCCCATAAAAGAACATAAGAAGTTTGTTTGGATTATGCATTTCAGGGAAGTTCCCCTGATGATTCTCAGTATTTATTCCAAAAATTAGAGATATATTGCATGAAATTAACATAGATTAGGAACATACTCGTGCAAATAAAACTTTCAACAACAGCAGTAGACATTTTTATTAGGGTGAAGTAAATGACATTTGGACGTTTTCCCAAGAAGAAGATTGTGTTATATTAGCAGAGATTAACAGTAAAGAATAACAGTAACTCTGAAATAATTATTACTTGTTTCCCACAATGAAAACCAGTCAGCCAACACTAAGAAGTGTGGTCAGGAAAAATTATGTGCTTCATGACAGCAAGGTGTTTCAGTGACAATATTGACAGGAAGGTCTTTGTACTGTCCATCTGAAACTTTTCTATAGAACGCCTTGCTGCTGCCAATGTGTTTGCTTTCACAATGAATGAGAAAATGCAATCTGAGTTTTCAGCTCTTTCCTCCTTGGCATCCTTCTTTGTTCTGGAAGCTTTTGTAATTTAATCTTAATGTTTAAATAAAAAACGCATTCAACATTTGCTTGCAAAATGTCGTTCTTATACTGGTTGTCCAAAGAAGTACCACAAGAGCTGAAGGAACTAACTGGAAAACACACACACATGCACTCAGTGACATGTGTATGCATGACACATCCTTGGTATTGCCCAGGAAGGTCCATACTGAGTGAAGACAGTAAATCAGGATGTTTCTGAATTAGGTGTTTTCTTGATATTGTGCATTATCCCCATGTTCAACTACTCTATGATTCTATGATTTTTGCTTCACTTTGAGATGAGGGTCTGGTCCATGACTGGGGAGCTGTCTGGGCTTCTTGTGTATCTTGTCTGCATCCGCTTTGTTCCTAAAAGTTGCCAGGAATAAGCAAGCCTCACATGCCTATTCCCTTTTGCAGCTTTTCTTTTGACATTGTAGAATTAGAACTCTGCAAATTCTCAGTGACTGTGGAGAAGTCATGGAACTGAGCAGGTGACTGGAAGCTAGTAAGGATGAGCAAGTGAAGGCCATGCCTATCGATTAGTTATCACACTATCCTGAGCCAAGGTGAGAATTTGGATCTCTGTTTTCATTGGCTTTAAAGGTCCCTCCTAACCCAAACTACTCTATGATTCTATGATTTTTATGTACACATTGTACACAGTTGTCCCCAGTGATCCCCAGTGATTCACTCAAATGAGCACCTCCAAACAGTGCTATGACACATGCAGCATAATGCACCATATTTTCTTCAACCAGGTGTCTGAGGATGGTGGGCAGGCTGATGAGGACTCATCAGGATAATCCACATGATGACTTGCCCTTTTTTTGACCCCATATGTACACGTGCTACCATGTTGTGGGAAGATATACTTGGTACCTGTTCTCTTCCTAGTCTTTCTCACTGCCTGCAAGTGGCACAGGGTCAAACTGTTTTTATCACACTTCATTATCCATTATAATATTTGCATGATAATATGTCCATGATAATACTTGAGTTCTTAACACTTCTTTCCCCCAAATACCAAACATTTGAGTTACCTGAAAAACATGGTGAGTTTGTTGGATTTGCTTGTTTGTTTGTTGGTGCTTTTTCCCCATGGGAAGATTAGGTAGTTTAAGGGTTTTAAATAAGAACAGTTAAGGAACCAACAGTACAGTTACTGGCAGAAATGAGGGCTTTAGCACAGTTTTCTAAATAGACTGAAAGTGTATCAGGATCCTGAGACACTGATTATTAGAGAAGTACTTGGGAGGAATACAATTTATATGTGCCCTATTTCTCTTATTCTTCCCTAAAGCCCTCTGCTTTTGGACACTCAGAGGAAGGATACTGCCCTGTCTGAGCCTTTGTCCTCACTCCTACAGCTTCTAAACAAATGTTCTTCTGCAAGATAAGACTGGAGAGCAGACACTAGGCCATAAAGCATTTGTGAAAGTGGCACCAGAGTGCTTCTGGGACAATCCAGAAGTTGGGTTTACTACACTGTTAAAAACTGTGAGTAATCTGCTACCCTCCAGAGGGTGCCCAAATACACATGAATCCCAAAGCAGGAAAGAGAAAGAATAATAAGTTGCTTTCCTCAAACTCCCACAAAAAGCCTCCAGTGTGAGGCTTTTTTACTATGTGCACACAAAACTCTGAACTATCTATACAGCATCTTCTCCAGGGCCATTCTGCCTGCCACAGAGGGTTTTTGAGTTTATTTACTTACACTCAAGTCTGACTTTTACTCTGAAAACTTAAGTCTGACTCTTACCCTGAACACTTAAGCTTGACTCTTACCCTGAATGGCTGAGCACTGTTTTCTGGTCTGCATTGCAGAACTTAGTGCCAGGACCTCTAAATCTGACCAATTTTACTTACACAAAGGGTCCACTTGTCTTGATTGAATATGGTTTTATCTGAAAACAGTGGAGTTGCATGATTACAGGATCAGTCCTTTTGCTTTAGCTTGGTAAACAGTTTACTGGAGTTTCCCTGATGTGGAGGTAATCTGGTAATTACATGACAAAAACATATGGCACTACAGACATTCTGTAGATAAATCACTTCCAGTTGTGTTGATTGTTGCTTTCTTGTGTTTGAAAGTAAAGCCAGAAAATAATGAGTAGAGCTCATTCTGTTATCATAGACTTGAAATTTCCTGGGGAAAACGTCTGTCTTACATTTCTTAGAGAAGCCCAAGCACTCCTAATCCTTGTTGAAAACTGAAATGGTGGAAGACGAAGCCACCTCACAGTTTGTGCTCCTGCTTGAACACTAGGTGATGTCCCATACTTTGGGAGATACTTCAATAAACCACTTAGTTTCCATCTGGAATACTGAAGTACTACTGTCTTGCACTACACACTATCTAAAAATTGAAATCTCTCTGCAGACAGTGGAATTGTTTGTGTGGGAGACCATTACTCATTGATGGCATCTGAACTGTGGGAGATAGAAGCATTTCCCAGATCCTGGCTCCAAGTAAAAACGCCTTGGTCTTGTCCTGCTCCAGGCAGAGGCAGTACCTGAATGTGCATCAGCCTCATCTGGTTTCCCCAGGAGGGAGCCTGGGCTTTGAGGAATTGGGTGAGCTGTGTCAATGGAACCCTGTAGGGCACATCTACTTCACAGCTTAATCACAGACAAAGAGAGTAATAAATAGGAATTGCTTGTCGCTGGGGTTTTTCTTGTATGATTTCATGAAAAAAAAAAAGAGTTGTAATGTGAATTACAACAATTTAGCATTGGAGAGTAAGAGTGTGCAGTTCTACTGCCAAATTTCTTCACTTGTGCCCATTAGGAATGAAAGAACCAGTGAAATACAATGGTAAAGGCTTTTATTTCTGATATTTGAGCTGTGCCAGCTTACTCCAAGGATGAATTTAGGCAACAATGTATTTTCTAAAGCTTAGACGTTTTCTGTTACTTCAAATTGTGTTCTGCTTTTTTCTAAATGGAATGTGCCCTCTGTGGAATAACTAAACTTATTTGTACAAAACTGAGAAAGGTATATTTTTCATGAAATAATCATGTCTTTCAAAACCTCTTGCTGAATGTATGAGTTAAACTTCCAGAAAACTGAATGAAACTATTTTGCTATTCCATTTATGTAGACAAGATGAATGTAGCACTTGCATAGCTATTTGTATTTTAAATGTAGAGATAATGCTCTTTGTAATAAGGATGTATTTCCCCTAACACCCTTGCTTCTCAGATTGGACTTGACACTGGAATGTTAAAAGGAACCTAAATCATTCTAAAGGAGTGTGCAATCAAATTACTTGAATTCTTCCTGTCTTTTCAGGTGTTGTTATGTCAGTAAAAACACTCAAATATGGCCATTGCATGGGAACAGTCTCAGGTGACATCCTCACATTGGTGGAAGTTTTCCATCTTCCACTATTTCGTTATTGACATCTGCTCAATTTTGAGAAAGAAAGAATGACATTTGGTTTTATGAAGCCAAATGGACTTCTGAGGGATCTTCTTAGGATTACCACTAATTTGGACTCCTGTGGAAATATCCCATTCCGTACTGCATTATTTGCCTTTTCATTGCCTTCCTCAAAAGCAATTATCACTTCTCACAGCCATCACATCTTAAATGTTGGTGCTTAAATTGGCCCTGGCTAAAAAGGAAGAAAACTGAAATTAGGAACGTTGAGTGAAGATACCAAGTCGTTTCAGTGAGATGAATTTGAAGATTTGTTGAGAAATACCAGTAGATTGCAATGCACTCGACCAGCAATGATAGGTTGCATATGTAGGTGGGAAAAACTGATTACTCCACAGAGGACAAAATTATACCACATAACTTGTCACACACACACACAGATATATATATAAAAAATAACAAATGCTGAAATCAGTGACTCACAGCCGTCTTGGCTTCAGTGGATCTGAGCTCATTCTTCATTCACTGTGTTACTGACACCCTTAGAACAACTGCTCAAGGGTCATCTGGCCTCAGAGGTCCAGGCGTGCCTGCCTTGATGTCTGTGCTTTTCCAAGCAAGTGTACATCAAAGCTGCTGAAGAGCTGCAGCATCAGGAGGGATTCTCCATATCCTGCCTTTAAGGCAAAGAAAGTCCCACGCTGAAGGACAGAGCTTGAGGGCACACAAAAGGTGCCTGGACCTCTGAGGTTCAACTTCCTTCCTCAAGGTAGATTTAATTACTTGTACAAAGCAGAGTGCTTCCAGCAGGAGAGACCTTCAACCACAGTGGACTGCCTCTAGTCTCTAATAAATCTCTAATAAGCCTCCAGATAGAGGACTACAGGAGTTGTAGGAAATAGGTTTCATCCCTTCCCTGTTTGTCTTACAGCAGTGCTAGCTCCCTCCTGTGTTGCTCAGGGTGTAGGTGGCAACCTCTGCCAGTGGGCTGCCAGGGAAGACACCAGTGAGGGCTCTCTTTCGGCATCTAATCTCAGGAAAATATCTGTACTCAGTATCAGGAACCTGTTCAGTGTTTGCAAGAGGATACTCAGTTCCAGCAAGTGAAACACTTGGTTTTTGAGCTTCATTTCCCACCCCCACACACACACTTTGCATTTCCCTCCGTATTTATTATTACTATCTCCCTTCACAGTAGCTTTTGGAGGCTTGTACTTTCTCCCCTACACAAGAAATACTGGAGAGGCATCCCTTTGGAATTCTGCAGGCTGAAAATACAGTCATTCTCTGAAAATGCAGCCAAAAATAAGTTAAAAGGTGTATCCATTTCATTGTGCTAGAAAAATGCAAACATTTAATTCACAGAGTATGATAAAATGTTCTTTTATTAAAACATCCACTAGACAAGCATGGTCCTTACCTGAATGTACAATTTGAAAAGGCACAGAAAAGTATGAAGAAAAGTGGAAAAGTTGAAATGACTGAGCTACAACAATGAATGGTGCTGAATTATTCCCTGGGCCACCGAGGACAATGGAAGGAATATCATCTTAAAGATTAATTGCTTTTTGCTTGGAGCCTGAGGAGGAGGAGGAAAAAAATGAAAATGAAGCATAAATGAAGCATAAACTAGAACATGGTTTTAAACTAGAGCAGGGCAGGTTTAGATGAGACACTAGGAAGAAGTGCTTCACCATGAGGGTAATGAGGCACTGAAACAGGTTGCACAGAGAGGTGGTGGAGGCCCCATCCCTGGAGGAATTCAAGGCCGGGCTTGATGAGGCTCTGAGCAACCTGATCGAGCAGCCAAAGAGAGGAATAAGCAGACCAATACCGTGCGGACTTTCCCGGAAGATGGTAACGGCACATGGTCGCCCAGCAGTGAACCAAGCCTTCTGCCTCTGGCTAGAAGCAGGGATGAGAACGATTTATCCCCATCCCGTCCTTCCTCTGCTCGCCGCGCTGCGCTTCCCGCCGCCGCCACCAGAGGATCCCGCCGCCACGGCAGGAGGCGGCGAGGGCGGGACGGAGCCAGCGGGCGGGGAGGAGGAGTAGGCGGAGCAGCCGCGGCGGGGGAAGCCGCTCACAGCAGAGCGGAGAAGCGGGACGGAGGTGCGGGTGGTGCACCCGGCTCCCCGCTCCTCTTCGCAGGTCGCTGCCGGTGTTACCTCTCCCGCGGGTGACTGTGCCATGGTACCATCTGGCCTATTTACACGGGGGGGTGGCAGAGGGAAAGGCGGCAGCGTCGTGTTCCCCCCTCCCACGGAGCATCCCAGCCAGAGCGGCCGCTCTCCTCGGCCCAGGACGGCGACCGGCCCCTCTGCTGCAGCATCATATCCCCGGCAGTTTTCTCTGCCGGGGGCTCGTTAGGCTTGTATTTATTAGACTTGAGTGTGTCTGTGGGTGAACACAAACGTTTTCCCACGTGTGTCCAGCGCAGGGGTACCCGGGGTAGAAAACCCTCTCTGTAGGTAGGACGCTTTTTTTTCCCCCCATAAGGACCAGCCTTCAGAAAACCTTGGGGAATCTGAAAAGGCCGCAGTGAGCTGTCATGCTGCCCCCGGAGTCGCCGGGACTCCCTGGGCACCGGCGGGAGTTTCTCCCGTAGTTCCCCCTGCTCCGTCTCCCGCAGTGCCGGTGTTCCCGCAAACTTCCCATCAGCGGATCGGTCAGCTGTTTAACCTGACCGCGCCTGAAAAAAAGTTCCTGTTGGAATCCAGGCAACCCTGGAGCTCCAGCCATTCCCTCCCTTCCTTTCTCAAAGCAGCAGGCAGTTTGGAGTGTCCCCCCCTGCACCTTTCTGCTGGCGACGGAAAAGAGCACAAGTCTTGTAACAAGCGATTATTGGCAGTTCACAGTACCCGCAATTAGCTAAAACTCAACATGAAAGAACTCCTGTATGAGCTAGTAAAGAGACGTTCAGGTTGAAAAAAAGCCCACCCTAAAGTGCATGACTGGGATTTAATTGCCTGGCTCACGGCGGATTTTCCTTAAGCTGTCTCGTTCCTTCAATAAATAACTTCGGGAGCAGAACTATCTCCTGACAGCTCTTCTAGGCATCATGTAGGAGTTTTGGGTTTTTTTTTTTAATGAAAGCAAGATTGCATCGAACTTTTTTTCCCTTTTAATTAAATATAATTAAACCCGACTTCCCTAGAACTTAGAAATTATGACAAAGGGAGGAGGGGAGCGAAGATTTATGCTTCCGAGATTTCTGATCACAGCAAAAGGATCACTCGTTACACCTTTAGCAGACCTTTTTCCTTCCAGATAGCGGCATATAAATAAAAAGCTGTCATTTCCGATTGTGAAAGTGAAGGGGAATACTGTTCCCCTCAAGTCTGGTGGAAAGCTCCGCATGCCTGGGGAGAACTGAAATCACGTTTGTGCTGTTCTTAGCGGAGCAGAGAGAGAGATGATGTCCAGACCCAGGACTGTTTCTGCATACAGTTGGCTGTTTCCGAGTCCTCACAGCAGAAAATGCTCCGTTATTCTAAAGTTCCCAATGCACACAAAAATCCGTGCAGCTGAGTCCAGCGCATCTCTCTCTCCGTGTATACGTTCTGAAGGCACGTGTATGTGTATCCATGCATCCGCACAGTGCATGCAAACTTCTCTATACATTCAGCCAGATACGGAAGCAGATACAAACGCGCTGCGCTGTGTACGTTTGTCTGTCTGCCCGTGGGAGGCTGTGCTGTCGGTCCCTCTCCGTGAGCCGCGCTGATTGCATGGATCTGCGTCTCTATGGGCATCGGGATGCCCCTGGTTCCGACCACCCCTCTATCTCCGTTTGAGGAGAGCACCTCCGGCGCCCTAGGGGCAAGTGAGTGTGGGGTTTGGAGAGGGGGAAGGTCCCAAAACAACAGGGGGGTGGGGGAGAAAGCTGCCACCGGGCTCCCCGCGGAGCCGCCCCTGAGTGGGAGGAGGATGGGGCTGATGATGGCGGGGAGAACCCCCTGCTGCCGGCTGACTGCGGCTGGTCAGTTCGCTGCGTCCCCTCTCCCGTCTGGGTGTGCGCCCCGCCGGGGCGGGGGCAGGGTTCACTTCCCAGCTCCCCTCCCCTCCTCCTCCTTCCCCACTCCATTCAGAGTACCTGTGTGACAGGGACAGAGGACGTGTTCCCCGCCCCGGTGCCGCGCTGCAGGCGCTCCGCGGGGAGAAGAAAAGGGGAGGGGGCGAGGTGAGCTCCTTCTCCCCCCCTCCCCAACCCGCCTTCCGACCGGCACGGCCCGGCCCACCTCCCCCC